>JARQOD010000008.1:137767561-137902337 GCA_033576555.1 Oophaga sylvatica
CTAACATCAGCAATGCCAGGTAATTTCAGTCATGCGTGATTGAGGCACTTCCTTGAGTTCCTAAAACACTTACGGGCTTTTCAATACTTGGCTGACCTGCGGTCCAAATTTCTAGAAAACTACATCGCCTTGAATGCAAAGTGTGTGAAGGGTCTTAATGTGGATTTACAAGCACACTTTTTACCTTGGATACTCCTTTTCTTTTTTTTGCAGTTAATTTTTTGCAATAACATCCTCTTCTGTGCTCACCAGCGTTTTCGGTGCATCTTATTGCAAAGGGAGCTGCATGTGAAAAGGGGCTGTGATTTAGCATATTAGGATTACTACAGGTGAATCTACAATGGCGAGGTATCGGGGAATATACTGTGCAAAAATGACCACTAGCAAAATAAATGCCTTACAACTCCCTACTCGGTCCCTGGTCTGTTGTACTCAATAGACCTGACCCTAATACATATTACACAATTTAGCGATCACATCAACCAAAAATTATTCCACCCCTGCCACAGCAGTACAGGCTGGAGCTTTCTTGTTGCTTCTGTGTGCCCCTTTCTGTAGTCCTGGATTAGTGCACCATATATAGCTAGCAATACTCACCCCCATTGCTAGCTAGCTGCTACGCAGTTTCTTCCACGCTCCACCGTTCTCCTTTTCATACCAACTGCTCCATTTGACTTCTGTACCTATACTTTTTTTCCAGGAAGATCTGCCAGCATTGTCACTGTCCATGGGAAGATCATGGGAGTTCCACGTCTCATCAGAACTGGAGAGATCTCTATGTCAAATGGTAGGAGCAAAATCGCTTATCCTCGGGAAGAAAGCAGTTCTGACTCTGCCTTTGAGAAATATGCATGGGTGCCCCTGGACTAAACACCTGAGCAGGTACAAGTTTTTCCTCACAGTAATAATTGATGGTAAAATATACAGTATCATGCCAGTCAATAAAATGTATGTTATGGGGTTTTATCTCACTCAGGTCCACCAATATTTCAGATGTCTCCCAGGGACAAAGTCCCATATGTGCAGAGTACGGGAGAAAGATACAGACTAAGGCAATTCTACGTCAACTACCCCCACATGACTGTGAGGTAAGTAGAATGGTTGAGGATTAAACTAAAACTGAAATATCTCTCCTTCTTTTGTTTCTTAGTAGCATATTAGCACTTTATATAGTGGTTTCTACAGTGCTGCTCACAAAATTAGAATATCATCAAAAAGTGAATTTATTTCAGTTCAATACAAAAAGTGAACATATATTATATAGAGTCATTACACACAGAGTTGATCTATTTCACGTGTTTATTTCTGTTAATGTTGATGATTATGGCTTACAGCAATGAAAACCCAAAAGTCATTATTCAGTAAATTAGAATAATTAATAAAAAACACTTGCAAAGGCTTCCTAAGCGTTTATAAAGGTCCTTAGTCTGTTTCAGTAGCTCCACAATCATGGGGAAGACTGCTGACTTGACAGAGTCCAGAAGGCATCACTGACACACTCTACAAGGAGGGTAAGCCACAAAAGGTCAATTGCTAAAGAAGCGGCTGTTCACAGAGTGCTGTGTCCAAGCATATTAATGGAAAGTTGAGTGGAAGGAAAAAGTGTGGTAGAAAAAGGTGCACAAGCAACCGGGATAACCGCAGCCTTGAAAGGATTGTTAAGAAAAGGCCAATCAAAAATGTGTGGGAGATTCACAAGGAGTGGACTGCTGCTGGAGTCATTGCTTCAAGAGCCACCACACACAGACGTATCCAGGACATGGGCTACAAGTGTCACATTCCTTGTGTCAAGCCACTCATGACCAATAGACAACGCCAGAAGCGTCTTACCTGGACCAAGGAGAAAAAGAACTGGACTGTTGTCAGTGCTCCAAGGTGTGTTTTCAGATGAAAGTAAATTTTGTATTTCATTTGGAAATCAAGGTCCAGAGTCTGGAGGAAGAGTGGAGAGGCCACAATCCCAAACTGCTGGAGGTCTAATGTGAAGTTTCCACAATCAGTGATGGTTTGGGGAGCCATGTCATCTGCTGGGGTAGGTCCACTGTGTTTATCAAGACCAAAGTCAGCGCAGCCATCTACCAGGAAATTTTAGAGCACTTCATGCTTCCCTCTGCCGACAAGCTTTTTGGAGATGGAAATTTCATTCTCCCGCAGGACTTGGCACCTGTCCACACTGCCAACAGTACCAATACCTGGTTTACAAACAACAGTATCACTGTGCTTGATTGGCAGCAAACTCACTGACCTTAACACCATAGAGAATCTATGGAGTATTGTCAAGAGGAAGATGAGAGACACCAGACCCAACAATGCAGACGAGCTAAAGGCTGCTATCAAAGCAACCTGGGCTTCCATAACCACTCAGCAGTGCCACAGGTGATCGCCTTCATGCCACGACGCATTGATGCAGTAATTGATGCAAAAGGAGCCCGACCAAGTATTGAGTGCATTTACTGACCATAATTTCAGTAGGCCAACATTTCAGATTTTAACCCCTTTCTGTCATTTGACGTACTATCCCATCACGGACCGCTCCGGCACATTAAGCCTGGCACACCGCGATCAAACATGATCGCGGTGTACGGGGGCACAGGGAAGCATCGCGCAGGGAGGGGGCTCCCTGCGTGCTCCCCTGAGACCCTCAGAACAGCGCAATGTGATCCGCTGTTCTGAGGCCTTCCTCCCTGCAAGGTCCCAGATCCAAGATGGCTGCCGGGTTCTGCAGGGAGGTGCTTCCTCAGTGCCTGAGAGCAGGCGTTGAGGAAGCCTGCAGCAGTGCCTGTGAGATCGCTGGTCTCACAGAGTACACTGCACACTGTGAGACCAGCGATCTGACATTCTACAGTGATGTCCCACCCGAGGACAAAATAAAAAAGTTAAAAAAATGAAAATCACAAGTGTAAAAAAAAAATTCCAAAATAAAGGAAAAAAAAAAAATATTCCCCAATAAACTCATTTCTTCCTGTAAATAAAAAAAACAAAACAATAAACGTACACATATTTGATATCGGCGCGTCCATAACGACCCCCCCTATAGAACTGTCCCACTAGTTAACCCTTTAGTGAACCCTTAAAAAAAAAAAAAACAGCAAAAAATCAATGCTTTATCATCATACCGCCGAACAAAAAGTGGAATAACACGCGATCAAAAAGACCGATATAAATAAACATAGTACCGCTGAAAACGTCATCTTATCCCGCAAAAAACGAGCTACCATACAGCATCATCAGCGAAAAAATAAAAAAGTTATAGCTGGCAGAATAAAGCGATGCAAAAATAATTATTTTTTATATAAAATTGTTTTTATTGTATAAAAGCGCAAAAACATAAAAAAATGAAATAAATGAGGTATCGTAGTAATCGTACTGACCCAAAGAATAAATCTGCTTTATCAATTTTACCACACTCGGAACGGTATAAACGCCCCCCAAAAGAAATTCATGAATTGCTGATTTTTGTTCATTCTAACCTCCCAAAAATCAAAATAAAAAGCGATCAAAAAATGTCATGTGCTCAAAAATGGTACCAATAAAAACGTCAACTCGTCCCGCAAAAAATAAGACCTCACATGACTCTGTGGGCCAAAATATGCAAAAATTATAGCTCTCAAAATGTGGTGATGCAAAAACTATTTTTTGCAATAAAAAGCGTCTTTTAGCGTGACAGCTGCCAATCATAAAAACCCGTTATAAATAGTAAATCAAACCCCCCTTTATCACCCCCTTAGTTAGGGAAAAATAATAAAATTAAAAAAATTTATTTATTTCCATTTTCCCATTAGGGTTAGGGTTGCGGCTAAAGTTAGGGTTAGGGTTGTGCCTAAAGTTAGGATTAGGGTTAGGGTTGGGATTAGGGTTAGGGGTGTGTTAGGGTTAGGTTTGTGGTTAGGGTTATGGTTGGGACTAGGGTTAGGGGTGTGTTGGGGTTAGTGTTGGAGTTAGAATTGGGGGGTTTCCACTGTTTAGGCACATCAGGGGCTCTCCAAATGTGACATGACGTCTGATCTCAATTCCAGCCAATTCTGCGTTGAAAACGTCAAACGGTGCTCCTTCACTTCTGAGCTCTGCCATGCGCCCAAACAGTACCACATATGGGGTATTAGCGTACTCAGGACAAATTGCACAATAACTCTTGGGGTCCAATTTATTCTGTTACCCTTGGGAAAATAAAAAATTAGGGGCGAAAGTATCATTTTTGTAAAAAAAAAAAATGATTTTTTTATTTTTACGGCTGTACGTTATAAACTTCTGCGAAGCACTTGGGGCTTCATAGCGCTCACTACACATCTAGATAAGTTCCTTGTGGGGTCTATTTTCCAAAATGGGGTCACTTGTGGGGGGTTTCCACTGTTTAGGCACATCAGGGGCTCTCCAAATGCGACATGACGCCCGCGGACCATTCCATCAAAGTCTGCAATCCAAAATGTCACTACTTCCCTTCCGAGCCCCGACGTGTGCCCATACAGTAGTTTTCTCCCACATATTGGGTATCAGCGTGCTCAGGACAAATTGGACAACATCTTTTGGGGTCCAATTTCTACTGTTACCCTTGTGAAAATAAAATATTGGGGCGAAAAAAATCATTTTTGTAAAAAAAAAAAAAAAAAGATTTTTATTTTTACGGCTATACGTTATAAACTTCTGTGAAGCACTTCGGTGTTCAAAGTGCTCACCACACATCTAGATAAGTTCCTTGGGGGGGTCTATTTTCCAAAATGGGGTCACTTGTGGGGGGTTTCCACTGTTTAGGCACATCAGGGGCTCTCCAAATGTGACATGACGCCCGCAGACCATTCCATCAAAGTCTGCAATCCAAAATGTCACTACTTCCCTTCCGAGCCCCGACGTGTGCCCATACAGTACTTTTCTCCCACATATGGGGTGTCAGCGTACTCAGGACAAATTGGACAACAACTTTTGGGGTCCAAATTCTCCTGTTACCCTTAGAAAAATAAAAGTTGGGGACTAAAAGATCATGTTTGTGGAAAAAATATGATTTTTTTATTTTCATGCTCGGGCGTTATAAACTTTAGTGAAACACCTGGGGGTTCAAAGTTCTCACCACACATCTAGATAAGTTATTTGAGGGGTCTAGTTTCCAAAATGGTGTCATTTGTGGGGGGTTTCCACTGTTTAGGCAGATCAGGAGCTTTCCAAACATGACATGGCGTTCAGCCAATTCTGCGTTGAAAAAGTCAAACGGCACTCCTTCCCTTCCGAGCTCTGCCATGCACCCAAACAGTGGTTTACCCCCACATATGGGGTATCAGCGTACTCAGGACATAATTGCTCAATAACTTTTGGGGTCTTGTTACCCTTGGGAAAATAAAAATTGGGGTAAAAATATCATTTTTGTGGAAAAAATATGATTTTTTAATTTTACGGCTCTACGTTATAAACTTGTATGAAGCACTTGGGGGTTCAAATTGCTCACCACAGATCTAGATAAGTTCCCTAGGGGGTCTAGTTTCCAAAATGGGGTCACTTGTGGGGGGTTTCCACTGTTTAGGCACATCAGGGGCTCTCCAAATGCAACATGGTGTCCAATCTCAATTCCAGCCAATTTTGGTTGGAAAAAGTCAAATGGTGCTCCTTCCATTCCGAGCTCTGCCGTGCGCCCAAACAGTGGTTCCCCCCCACATATGGGGTATTGGCGTACTCAGGAGAAATTGGACAACAACTTTTGTGGTCCAATTTCTCCTGTTACCCTTGGGAAAATAAAAAATTGGTGACTAAAAGATAATTTTTGTGGGAAAAAAATAGGATTTTTTATTTTCATGCCCGGGCATTATAAACTTGTGTGAAGCACTTGGGGGTTCAAAGTGCTAACCACAGATCTACATAAGTTCCTTAGGGGTCTAATTTCCAAAATGGGGTCACTTGTGGGGGGTTTCCACTGTTTAGGCACATCTGGGGCACTGCAAACGGAACATGACCCCATCAACGTCTGCATTCCAAAACGTTATTACTTCCTTTCCAAGCCCTGCCGTGCGCCCAAACAGTCCCCCCCCACATATGGGGTATCAGCGTACTCAGGACAAATTGGACAACAACTTTTGGGGTCCAATTTCCTTGGGAAAAATCAAAAATTTTGGACTAAAAAATAATTTTTGTGGAAACTTGTTTTTTTTTTTTTTTTCACACCCAGGCATTATAAACTTTTGTGAAACACTTGGGGGTTCAAAGTGCTCACAACAGATCTAGATAAGTTCCATGGGGGGGTCTAGTTTCCAAAATGGTGTTACTTGTGGGGGGGTTTCCACTGTTTAGGCGCATTAGAGGCTCTCCAAACGCGACATGGCGTCCAATCTCAATTCCAGCCAATTTTGGTTTGAAAAAGTCAAACGGCGCTCCTTCCCTTACGAGCTCTGCCGTGCGCCCAAACAGTGATTTTCCCCCACATATGGGGTATTGGCGTACTCAGGAGAAATTGCACAACAACTTTATCTGTCCATTTTCTCCTTTTACCCTTGTGAAAATAAAAAAAAGTTTGTGAAAGATCATTTTTGTGACTAAAAAGTTAAATATTAATTTTTTCCTTCCACGTTGCTTCAGCTCCTGTGAAGCACCTGAAGGGTTAATAAACTTCTTGAATGTGGTTTTGAGTACCTTGAGGGGTACAGTTTTTAGAATGGTGTCACTTTTGGGTATTTTCTGCCATATAGACCCCTTAAAGTGACTTCAAATGTGAGGTGGTCCCTAAAAAAAATGGCTTTGTAAATTTTGTTGTAAAAATGAGAAATCGCTGGTCAACTTTTAACCCTTATAATTTCCTAACAAAAAAAAATTTGGGTTCCAAAATTGTGCTTATGTAAAGTAGACATGTGGGAAATGTTATTTATTAACTATTTTGTGTGACATATTTCTCTGTTTTAAGGGAATAAAAATTCAAAGTTTGAAAATTGCAGAATTTTCTAAATTTTCGCCATATTTGCGCTTTTTTCAAAAATAAACGCAAGTTATATCGCATAAATTTTACCACTAATGTGAAGTACAATATGTCACGAGAAAACATTCTCAGAATCGCGAAGATCCGATGAAGCGTTCCAGAGTTATAACCTCATAAAGAGACAGTGGTCAGAATTGTAAAAATTGGCCCGGTCATTAACGTGCAAACCACCCTTGGGGTTAAGGGGTTAAAATCATTTGTCAAGTTGGTGATATAAAGTATTCTAATTTACTGAGATAATGACTTTTGGGTTTTCATTGGCTGTAAGCCATAATCATCAACATTAACAGAAATAAACAAGTGAAATAGATCACTCTGTAATGTCTCTATATAATATATGAGTTTCACTTTTTGTATTAAAGAACTGAAATAAATTAACTTTTTGATGATATTCTAATTTAGTGAGAAGCACATGTATATTACGCTCAGTTTACAAAACATGGCCGTTTTCAGTGAGGCGGATAGGGGGGTCATCCATGCTCTTGAGACTCTGAGAAGTTGATCTAATGGAGCTTTGTTGTGTTGACGTCCAACTTGGACCTTTCTTTGGCCTCATGTATTGACCTGAAGATCTTCAAATTGAAAAATAATTCATCTACAGAAGTTCAGTGTGGACATCAGACCACAAGCAGAAGAATGCTAATGTAGCGGCAGGCGATGGATATTGCAAAGGCATGAACTAGATTTAGGCGTACAATATCTAGTTTGTGAGACACATGGGCAATGGGTCACAAACAAGTAGAATATGATTTAATGTCTCCCTCCATTTTGCAATTCCTTGCTAGTTGAATACTTGGTGGCCACCAGGGTTCAATATGTTGATAGCCAGATGTGAGCAGGACAATACACAGGATTCATAATAAAATATGTTCAGGTTAGCCGTAATCTGCCTCTGGGTCACAGTATTTCCCATTCTATGTCGTAAAGCCCATGCTAGAGATACTGCTTCCTCTGTGCCTTCGACTCTAGATCTAGGGTTCTTCATACTTTGCTCCTTTCTTCTCTACTCTCTCTGTTACTCCTTGCGTGGTTCTGTAGCAGACCCAGTGCTGCTGTTTGTTCTGTGCTAGGCCCAGTACCGCTGTTAGTTGTAAGCCGGTCCTGTCCCAGGCCCGGTACTGCTGCTCTTTGCAGGGAGAGGAAGAAGAGGAGTTACTAATACTTTTCAGCCAGAAACGGAAACTTGAAAATTTGGGTCGTGGGTCTGTACGTCCGGTCTCTAGAACCATGAGCGGCACAGTCTGCCAGAAGGTAAGCGGACACATAATGCAAGCAATCATAGAGTCATAATTTGGTCCTGGATTGTTAATTTGACTTTTTGTGAACCCCAATCTCACATTGTTGGTAACTTAGTTGATTGCCTAATTTTACCGAAAACATAACAATCATTCGATAACAAAATCTCATCATTGTGCAGTGTGGACACCAAATTGGTGGAGGTGATGTGGCGGTATTTGCATCCAGAGCAGGACTAGGCTCTTGCTGGCATCCTCAGTGTTTCTCCTGTACCCAGTGCTCGGAGCTACTTTGTGACCTCATCTACTTCTACCATGGAGGACAAGTGTACTGTGGCCGGCACCATGCTGAACTTCAGCGACCACGATGCTTGGCATGTGATGAGGTGAATGCTCCATTCATCTGCCAAGTAGTTTAGCTATTAATTGCTAATTAAATAATTCCCATTTTTTTGGTGGTTTCTGGATGTTTTATCTTTTAGATCATCTTCTCGGTGGAATGCACACAGGCTGAGGGTTTCCACTGGCACACCAGGCACTTCTGCTGCTTCGAGTGTGAATGTTCTGTTGTAGGACTCTGCCATGTAATGAAGGATAAGCGGCCATACTGCTCTGCCTGCTATGAGAGACTCTATGCACAGTACTGTGACAGCTGCAGTGAGATCATAGGTGAGAAAAAAAATCATCTGTAAATAAAGTCCTTCAAGGGATTGTCCACTACTTGGTCAAGCCCTTATCGCATTCAAGAGTACCAAGTAAATAAAAAAAACTTATGCTCACCTCCCTGAGATTTTTTTTCTCATTTTACATGGAATTTTACATTTTACATGGAATACTATTGCATTTAAGGGGTTACAACAAATAGTGGACAACCCCTTAAATTCCTCTATTCCGCCCTGTTGATTGAGTATTCTTATGTACCCTATTAGGAAATTTTGAGTTAGTAGCCAAATGACCCTTATCTCTTGGCTACAAGTGTTTTTTACTCAGGATGAACGATCCTGTACTGCATTACACAGACAACCCGTTGATTTGAACGTCCTCTGTGTAATACCTAATTGCTCCTGTGGGGGGCAGTGTAGGGAAATTGGACACCTCTTAGAAGGTTTTCCCACAGATCACAGCTGATCACTGGGAGTCAGATCCCAGATACACTTTGTGATGACTATTTTGTCAAAGGAAACTTGTAACACCTAGGAGATGTTCAAAGCCTTCAACCCCTTTACAAAGCTGGATGAGAAACAATATGGCTCCTTCACAGGGGTTCTCACCTAACGTTTCCATCTCCTAAATGACAAACTGACTTAGAGACACATTGAGATATCATCCTCTTCTGTATAAGTGAATAGCTAGTTGGATTTCACATGTGTGCAGAATAGGGCACCTCTGAGGGGAGAAGAGGGCATTGCCGTGAGTAGAACAAGGCATCGCCGTGAGTAGAAGGCATCTCTATGGGCAGAAGAGGGCATCTCTAGGACTTGAACCAGTCTTCCACAAGCTAACAAATGGTGTTTTTGCCCCCAGGTGTCGACGAAGGACAGCTATCTCATGGAGGACAGCACTGGCATGCGTCTGAACGCTGCTTCTGTTGCTATAGGTGTGGGTCATCTCTTCTGGGCAGACCATTCCTACCACGCCATGGACAAATTTATTGCTCCCGGGCATGCAGTCTGCCACGCACAAACAGTGAGCGCTCTATCAGCCCGGCACAATCAGATGTGTCTGCACGCAAGGAAACAAGAGATATTGGCACATCTACCAACATAGAACCAGAGGGAGAAAATTTCGAATTAAGACGAATGGGAGGAGGAAGAAGAGCCATGTCTATGATTGACCAAACTAGGACGCCCCAGCATTGTAACTCATATATAACTCCTCCGAGGTCCATACATTCCAGCCTAAGAGGAGCACCTCGCGAATTCTCCCGCGAATGTTCTCAAAGACGTTCTCTTCCCGACCTCAGGGGTCAAAATCGAACCGGCCCTCGAGTTACCTTTAAGATTCCCCTTAGTACTGAACTAAAAGAACCCATACATTTCACCTATCCGTCATTCTCGTCCACATCCTCTTCATCTTCAGATGACGAGGAGGATGGATATTTTTTAGGAGAACCAATTCCTTTGCCTGCTTTTCTGAGACCTCCAGGACATCCTACTCCTCCCAAACCTCCTCCAACACCAAAGAAGAAAGACAAGAATTGCAACCTGTCCTGAACCACCTGTGGAGGCCATTGTATGTCACCAATGTCACCTTCTAAACTCAGTCTTAAACATTTTTGCAAAAAACTGACTGTAAACTTTTGGATAATTAATATTTAGTGAGATACTGTCATCATCAATGTGGATGCAGTCTATGTATTTTCCGCGCGGGTTGGAAGAGATTCAGGATAGGTACAATGACTTACATGCCATATTCTATGTAAAGATAAGTGGTAACGGACACCTAATCCCTAGTAATCACGTTATCCCTTAACTAAAAATTGTGAAGTATCTTTTAAAGGGAATGTCCAGTCAAAATAAAGCTTAAAGGAGTTGTCCAGAACTGAGATATTGATCACCCACACTGTAGAAATGGTCATCATCAATCAATCAGTGGGGGTCCAACAACCAGCACCTCCATTAATCAGGTAACACAGGATGTTGTGGGTAAAGGAAGTACACAATCTACAGAGGTGGAACAACACAGCTCAACACACTGTGTAGTGGTCATTGGGGTGCTAGATGTTGGACCACCACTGACCTGATTCTTATGACCTATCCCATTGGAAACACATTGCAGGAGAATTGCTAATGCTTGAGAGTAGAGCTGTCAGTCATACTGCAGTCCCTCCCACAAGGAGCTGCCCGGCAGTCAAAACAATCGGGACAATAGCAGCCATTTGTAGTATAACAGACGATAAATATGTGATTACATAAAATCTGCCATGGAGACTTTTACTGACTGCTCCAAGTACCCCCGTTTGATAGAATAGAATATGGTTATACCTGCTTTAAACCTGGTTAAACAGCTCAAATGTGAAAGAGATCCATTTTTACATTTCATTTTTGTTGTGCTTATCTTCTTGTGTCCTGATTTGCACTAGGATATATTGCGATATTGTTAATTGTTGTGATGTGTTGTCATGGGCTATAAAAATATCTGTCTTTTGAAATATACACAAGGGTTAAAGAGTAATTCCTTATATATTTTAGATAGTTAAAGGGGTTTTCCAGGATTGGGGTACAGGTCTGCACTCACTCTGTGTGACTGCAGACTTGTGAAACCTCACAGTGCGCACAGTGTGCGCTGTCAGGGTTCTCTGATGATGGGCGGAATGGGATATGCATACTTCCGGCCACATTCCGACTAGACGTGTCAAGTGAATTGAGCGAGGCTGCGTACTTCTAGTCGGCATGTGACTGTATGTACGCAAATCGCATACTTGTGGTCATGCACCCACCTGCTTCTGGCATTGGAGAATCCTGACAGTGCACACTGTGCGCTGTGAGGATTCACAAGCCTGGACAACCTCTATAAGGCTACAGACTTTTTTGGAGGTGTAAAAATTCCACAAGTTTTGCAAGTGGAACCTGCTTCATGAAAAGATTTTTAGAGGTATTTGTTTTTTTCTTTTTTTTTTTTCAAGTATTTCTTAAAGAATTTTTTTAGTTTTTTTTTCCTTCATGGTACCTTGGAGGCTTTTGACAGAATATGTTCACATTGAGGTTTTTTTATGTGGATATTGGAGAAGATTTAGCTCCAAAAAAAACACTTGAAAAACGACATCAAATACTTTTTTGAATAAGCTTGCTATTCCATTTAATTAGAAAACACACTTATGGTGCTGCTTTTTCCACATGTGAAAAGAAGTAACATGGCAATTCTGTGGATTTGGGTACTGAATGAATTGAACAACAAAAAAAAAAAACAGTAAAAAAAAGGGGTCAGTCCACATCATCGTGTTTTGATTTTGCTTTTTGTTGTGGGTTTTTCAGTATAAAAAATCCACGCCAAAACTGTGTGACCCTAGCCACGAGGAATCCATGTCCAAGAAAGTGACATACTACTACTTTTTTTACACATAGGCTGTTTTTCAAAACCTGATGGCCAAAAAAAAATTCATATGAACAGGAAAGTGAATTCTCAATAGACAAAAATAGGAAGAGTATTCAAAGAATGTTTTTTTATGGTGGATTTTGGAACGGATTTGCTTTAAAATCCTTCTCAAAATCTAATGAACCCAGCCTAATTTTTCAGGCAGCCGTAATATGGCCTTTTTTTTTATTAAGATCCCTCTTTAGCAGTTCTTCTGGAGCAAGCTTAGATCACAGGCTTTCCTTACGAATGGGGGAAAAAAAAAACAACAGGAACACGGCCCATAAAAGATACATCACAAAAACGATAGAAAAGTGCTCGAAAAGACCGTCGGTGGTCAAAAACGTCAAAGTAAGCGATCAGAGAACAACCAAAGATACGATTCAGGACGAAAACGCCAAAGTATCCTGATTCTGTAAAGATCCCGACTAGTCCAGCACTGCAACCTGACCGGCTCTTCCCAGCGCTGCTGCAGGTGATTGACAGGTCTCTCCCTCGTGTGCACATAGGGACAAACCTGTCAATCACCTGGGTAGAGCCAACCGGGGGCAACGCCGGACTAGTCAGCAGAGATTCTATCACAACTACTTCACACAGTAAACTAAGTGACACATCGCTGGAATCAGGGTCTCTGTCTCTACATCATGCTGCTGTCAGATCATACAGCAAATTATCTTTATTCCCTCTATCTAGAGATAGAAAAATCAGAAAAATGGGGGCAATACCCCAAAGTCAGATGAAATAAACTGAATGGCAGAGCCTTTCTCAAGGATTTATCTATCTATCTATCTATCTATCTATCTATCTATTCTATCTATCTATCTATCCATCACTATCGTACGTTATTAATGAGACATTATTTTTCATGCTTTTTAAAATCTCTTTATTATTTGCAGGCAAAAAGGACAAACTGTATCACAGAGCAAATATTACAGGAAAGTGAGGAGTGAGGCTGAGGGTCCGGCCGTACGTTTCTCTCCTTTCTCTTACCCATCAGTCTATAATCTGCGCAGGAGGAATTAAGCTTGTAGGGATGTTCTATCAGAAGCATGGAGTGAGCGAGTATCATATCACAGACTGCATTACCCTTTCTACATGGCCCCTCGTGGGCATTTCCTTCCTGGATATTATTTACATGAAATACATAAATTAGTGATAATAAGTTAAAGTCGCAGTCCAGGCCTTAGCCTCACCCCTTCTAACTAGAAACATAAATATCTCTTTATATATTATATATATAGGACGGAAACCAAACTCGGACACTTAGGTTGCTACACACAATAAGGATGCAAGCATTCATTTCCATGTGGTGGGGCAGGACAAGCTCACTCAAATACAGAAACACGCATTTCCTGAACAGATAACAAATCGGGGGTCGATGGTCGGGAAGGGTCAGTAGAGGCTTTTTCGGCTAGGTGGAGTAGAAGAGCATTGGACGCAGCGTGTTCTAGACTGAGTGGCGCGACATGGCATCACCGGTTGGGCTTTAGCACATGGGGGGGCAAAGCTCCTCTGCCTGTCTAGCAAATACAAAAAAGCAAAGTGCCTTGTGGGAAAACTGCATAAAAGACGTAAATGGAAGCAATACATGATGCCGGAATATGTTTCAGTACACATCGAGAAGGGTCATGGTTGCAAAGCTTGCGCGGGAGGCGACACATGTACACATACAGTGTGCTGGACCCCGGATGTAACCCATTAAAATTAAGCAAGAAATCCAAAAATACAAGAGTCAGAATTCACTGGTGTCATTACAAGTCCAGGACGAACAGATACAATCTCCACAATGGGGGACGGATTGGGTGTGAGGGGAGTACAAAATGGCCAAAAATACATCCATGCCTTAATGTTAAGAAGCCTCGTTCAAAGGCCAAAAAAATTAGGTTTACAAGAAGGGTAGGGTTGTGAAGAGTGTTTAGGGGGGTGGACACTCCCTTTGTGCTGGTGGGGCAAAGAACTGAAGAAGACCGATCCTCAACAGCTTGGTTGGGCAGGAACGGTTAAGACGAGATCGGGGAAAGCTAAGACAGTTTGGGGAGTTTAAGGGGGGGAAACCTAACTGCTGATTTCATCGTCTGTCTTATTCAATCTCTTCAGGGTGTCCAGGAGTTTCTGAGGGGTGAGGATATGGGTGGAACCTGCAACAGAATAAAGTGAGAAGAAAAAGAGGGAAACACAAGTAAGTATAGAGCAGGAGAGACGTCTGCTGACGTTACACTATGCAACCCCGAGGAGTGAGGGCATGACATCCTGGACAGTGGTGATAGAGGAACCGCCTAATCTAAAGGCCCCCCAGACACATTAGATAAAGGTCGGCCTAAAGAAGCCTTCCCCATACACTTTAGATTGATGTCAGATGAACAATGGTTCCTCTCTTCTCACTCTCTCATACAGAGGAGCACTCACTCTGCCAAGAGCTGTGTTCTCCGAGAGGTCCACTGCTTCGGTGGTAGCTTATCTCTTCAGAGAAAAAAAGGATTGGCACTCCAAAATCAGACATGCTGGATTCCTATATCCCCCGACATCCTATGTTGGGGTCCCCCACACACACATTAGTCTGCCAGCCGAACCGACATCGGCGAGTTTGGCTGACATTAGTCTAATGTGTATGGGGCCTTTCTTGAGACCATCCAACCATCTGATGCGTATGGTGGCCTCCACACATGATGTCGGTAGAGAACAGGAGCAAGCTGTTAGACTTTCAAAGAAAGTCCTGCTGCTTTCACAGGAGATGAGCCGCTGTTAGAGGAGTCTATCATAAGCTTTCACATGAGAGCTGAGCTGTGTATGGGGGGAATCAGAAGAGAGAGCTATCTGTCAATGGAACGTTTGGCCGACAATTATCTCAAGTGTACAACCAACTTAATACTTGATAATATCACAGAAAGCAGGGCTGATCCAAAAACTTGGAATTTGTGTTTTTTTTAAAGTAAAATAATAATTAACCATTTTCCTTGAAGGTTCCTTCAAGGGAGTGTGTCAGCCCAAACCAACATTACAAACTAAATGCATAGTCTTGTAAGGAATATAGCCGCTATAAAAGCCTTTAGTGCTCTAATTGCAGCCTTCGGTGTGCAGAAATCTCGAGTTAAATCAAATATGCTAATCAGGGTGCCCAGTGCACCCTGGGTGTGTCCAAGAGGCTCAGTGCACTGCTCCGCCCACTGGATTTGCATGCCCCGCCTTCCTCACTGGTGATTGACAGTGCTGGCTTGCAACTTACACCTATCGGCAGTACATGGCACCTATCGGCAATGTAGCAGCAGTGCTCGTCCCACATGCCATACCTCTGCTCCATTCATTCTCTATGGTGGGAGTAGAGAACGAATGATGAAGCAGCAGTCAGGAGTCCAACCTGCTGCTTCATTATAATGGTGATAAAAGTGCCCCGCTAGGGATAAAAATTTGTTGTGTTGCTGATCGGCGTAGGTCCCACCAATCAATTACTCACAATTACCTATAAAGTAATCATTGTTGGCAGCACATCTGCCCATGGACACAAATTTTAATCCTCATTTAGGGCTTCAAAGAGTGACTTGTTATACCCACAATCAGTGTACATTATGGGCATAAGTCTGCCCCTATAAGTGTGTCCTATTTGCATGGGATCTGTAACCTTCAGAGGAAGAGGCCTTAGATCATGAACTAAATGGTCTTCTGTCAACTCTTATATAAACCTGCAAGTGGTTCTCCACCTATTTTCTTTTTATATGATTAATTAGCCAGCCACTTTTTCCTTCTGTGGTATTATCACAGCGCCAGTTAGGAATTTTTTTTAACGTCCGATACTATGCACCTAATATCCCCCTCTTGATATTAATAAGGGATGTCAGTTTAAAACTGAAGATCACAGGTCATATATTATAGTAGGTGTCAGACTCACTTAGGACCATATTTTACCACAAATAAATCAGCAATAAATGGTTTCCTCAACCATATGTTCAATTTTCATTAACTGAGGAAATACTACTTCTAAGGGCTCGTGCTTATGGCTGCATCGCAAGTTGGTTTTATATGGATCCATAACATGGTGCTGAGGGACCGCTATGGGCTAATATAGCATGCCTTCTGATGTGACATGTCTGATATGCCATATTAAAATCTGAAGGCACTGTACAGCTGTGCATGGACTATCTATGGATTCCTTAGGGCTTGAATATTGATAGGATATGCCATAATGTCACAGTTGTCTCAAGAAGCGAGGCTCTGGTGCATTCTATATGACAGAGAAGGGGTTGTGAATGTGCGTCTCTTTCTCTATTCATTTCTATGAAAGATCCAAAGATTGATGGATAAATGAATGAGATGCACACGGACAGGCACTTCTCTATTCCACACAGTGCAACAAACCCCTGTTCTCAAAATAGATGAAGAACCCAGAGGTGGGACTCCATCTGCTGGACATTTACAGCATATCCAACTGTTATATTCAACTGAGACAACCCTTTTAGGACTCTGAGATCTGTGATTTTCATTTCCATGAGCCCTTAAAGGGAATTACCTATTGTTTAAATCAGGTTTTTGTGATACATGAATTTTTTTAAATATATTTGTAATGTTGTTTATTAATAATTAAAATTAATAATCTTGCAATTTTTCCACTGACCACTATGGCTATTTTTGTCTCATATGTCCTGTCCTCTCAGGAAGAGTTTTCAGCAGACTTGTTATCAGCAGAGGCAGGATTACAATTACTGGTAACACCGCTATACACGGCTGATAACACAGGATCTATCAAACAGCTGATAACACAGGATCTATTAATCACAATAGGTGATCTCATGGCTGACCTCCTCCCCCTCTCTTCACAATGAATGCACACACTCATTAAATGCGTCAAAAGATACAATCTGATTATTGTGGCTAATGTACAGTACATGTGTGGTTTCCTGAAACAACAGGAAAGTACAGTCTTAAAAAAGCTCTAGTGGCTGGTGTGAGAATTGCAAGATTTTTCATTTTTAATAAAAATTGTGAAATGAAAAAAAAAAACCTCACCAAAAATGATTAAAAAATGCATTTAACACAAAAACTTAATTTAAACAATGGGTAGTTTTTTGATGACACATTCCGTTTAAACAATTGCAGCAACCGGACAGGTGCCCCCAGTAAATTATTAGAACTTGCATAGGAGGTATCTCACAAAAGACTCCAAGCTTTTACTGTGCTTTTTGCTCCTTTTTGGCCATTTTATATGTCCTAAGTGTGGCTGACAGCGTCATATACAAACCACATAACTAGGTGAACATTAAAAGCCTTCCCATAATTTCCAGCATGCAATGTCCTTTTTGGATATCCCACCCTACTCCCCAAAAGATAAAAATACAAAACATTTTTTTTTGGCATACCAACCACCCCCACCATCACCCCAATAAATTCAATGCTTGCTGACGTGGAATCCATGACATGCACAGATCCCGTGAACGAGCGAAAAACTTAAAAAGTGACTTGCGTGAGCTATAGCCCAATACCTGCCACCTCCCAGTGGAGAGAAGGGGTTAATGGAACAGATGTCACTGGGTAAATGAGGAGATGGTAGCACAAACCAGGAGACTGGCACCTTTACCGGCAAACTTGGCCACGATTCCTCCCTTGTGGGTTATGGTTATATATTTTTTTTAGACCAGATTGAAGTAATAGCCAAATAATATAAAGACGTACAAACAGGTTGTGTAAGAAAAGGTGACATTCGGTCTGGTTTACATTAATGGGGACCAACTAAAATGCGCCCGTCACCGCGCACCGGAGCCCATCGCGGTCCCATTACTGATTCACCGAGGACGGATGGCGTACTTGATCGCTGATGTCATTAGTCCTTATTAAATCCTCCGAAGAATACAATTTGGAGCCTGTCCGTTTCCCTCAATATTCGCGCAGGTGACAGGCGCAGGTTAGACTGGTCTCCTACTGACTACTCGGACATTAACCCCTTCTCTGCCATAGCAGGTTCAGAGCGAGCGTTCCTTGCCTTGATTGGTGAAACATGACTTCATGCAATCAGTGGCAATGTTTGATTTTTTTTGGGGGGGAGGAGCTGCATCCGCCCCACTGTATATTAAAACTTACAGAGATTGTTGTGGGGCTGACAAGTGAACCGCTGGCTGAGCAAAATGCTTGAAAATGTTTGTAAAGGATGAAACAAGGGTTCGCGGATGAAAGCTGGAGAAGGGATGGTAGAAAAGGGACGTTAAATTTGGGGAGAGTCATTAATAATATTGTGGGGTATATCTCTTCCATAAATGTGTGAACGGCGGGGGTCTCACTGCTAGGACCCTTCACCAGTCACGGTAACAGAGGTCCAAAGTCAACCCATTAGCTGATCTGTGGAGGTCCAATTGATCAGGGCCTATCCTTAAGATCCCAGAAAAAAACCCTTTAGGGCATGGGTACACCGAGTCTGTTTGCTGCGTTTTGGATGCAAAATTCCTCTAGACATCTCCGAAAACTCAGTGTACACATATCCGAACACAGGTTTGACTGCAGAAACTCCCATGATCCAGGGAATGGGGGATCCCAAAGTCCCCTGTAGGGCACACGTGCGCCACCAATCCAGTTACTTCTATGGGACTGATGGACTTAGTGGAAGTAAATGGAGCGGTGGACGACCCCTATAAGATGGAGATAGACAAAATGTTTCCAGTTTGACAGATCTTCTGAATTTCTTTGCTCCTGGGAAAGAGGCATGTGGTAAGAACATAAATCACTTAGCTTTTGTTTATGATCGTGTATCTTCATTGCTTTACAGGGGTTCTCTGCTCTTAAGGGAAATTCGGCAGTGGACAGTCAAGGAGTTAAAACAATAAAAGAATGTATACTCACCCCCGGCGTCATATCCCTGTGGGATCAGTGACATCACGGACCATCAGTGACGAGACTGCTGCTGCTGACTGAGTGTCTGCAGCGGTCAAGTAACAGGTCATCAATCATGGCTGGAGTCAGTAAGACAATCCGGGGGTGAGTATACATTGTTTTACTGTTACTGCTGAATTTACCAATTGACCAGTGAAACCCTTTAAGGTACCCATAAATATTGGACAAATAGTCATCTAATTTTTTGGGGGACCATAAAATCTCCCCCAGATGTCAAGGGAAGATGGATTGGACATGTTTGATTTCAACATGCCTGATCATTTTGCAGTACCTGGAGATAAGCTGAAGACAGAGGTGTCTAACACCGGATTATTCCCTCTAACCTCAAATTTAATGTGCCTGCACGATGATCCCCAGTGTGTATAAGGGAGTCAGGAAGAAAAGCAGTTGGCCCAATAGGTATCTTAAAGGGGTCTTCCCTACTACTTAAACCTACTACATATTGGGATAGGATCTTGGAGATGGTAATAATAATATTAGCAAATACCTCCAATTAGAAATGTAGTATAGTTCTTCTGATTTGCTATGTCTTTCCTTATGTGCAGGCATTGCAGGACCTTAGGTATGACGACAACTGATATAAGGACAGTTAGTTAGTTAGTTGCTAGTGGTTGCAGTCATGGATACCTAAGGTCCTGCAATGCCTGCACATGAGGCAAAACACAGAAAATCAGAAAAACTATACTACCCTTCTAATTGGAGGTATTCCTCAATATTATTATTATCACACCTACTACACATTGGGATAGGATCTTGGAGATGGTAATAATAATATTAGCAAATACCTCCAATTAGCAAATCAGAAGAAGTATACTACATTTTTAATTGGAGGTATTTGCTAATATTATTATTACCATCTCCAAGATCCTATCCAGTGTGTAGTAGATGTGATAATAATAATATTGAGGAATACCTCCAATTAGAAGGGTAGTATAGTTTTTCTGATTTTCTGTGTTTTTCCTCATGTGCAGGCATTGCAGGACCTTAGGTATCCATGGTTATGACCACTGATATAGTGACAGTTAGTTAGATCGTAGTCATAGATACCTAAGGTCCTGTAATGCCTGCACATGAGGAAAGACATGGCAAATCAGAAGAACTATACTAGATTTCTAATTGGAGGTTTTTGCTAATATTAGTATTATCACACCTACTACATATTGGGATAGGATCTTGGAGATGGGATTACCCCTTTGAGTCTGTGGCCAACTTTACCTACTTTAGACCTCAATGGAAGCAAAGCTCATAAACGGGATCACCCCTCCACTGATTGTAGCGGTCTCTCCACTTGGTGAACAGGGGTCATGAGATCCCAGTTCTTCCAAAGGACATTGCAAGATACTATAGTGAGGAATGAATGATTTTATGGAAATGGAGAGTTCATATGATGGAGAATGACAGAAGCCATAGTGGAACAGCGACCTGAAAGCAGAGTTGGGGCAAGCGGTATGAGATCATAATCCAACAAGCACAATGGAAAGATGGCGGCACAGATCAATCACCAAGTGTCATGATCAGCGATAGATGAAAGGAAACATTTTCAGTAATTACCAGAATGACATTTTCAAACACAAATTAACAAAAAATTAAAAATAAATAAAACCAGCAAGCATTTTCTTATTGTAACAAACAAGTGAAATTAATCGGTGATGTCCGAGCTGAGGGTGAGTGGGGCAGAGAAATCCACGAAGGGTGGGGTGTTTGGGGTGGGGTATTAAAGTCTCTCTTTACTTTTTTGTCCCAGCTCGTTAGACCTCACTCCATGATGGGAGCCGGGTCCTCGAATGACACCCGACTGCTGTCTCGGAAGTCTGGGTGTCTGAGGTCTTGAAGGAATTTGATGGGTGTTAATATGTGAGTGGAACCTGTGAGAGAAGAGAGGGGGGCTGACAAAGGCCTAACACGGATAGGGAGGAGCGGGGGAAGGGAAGGAGAGAGGGGGCTGCGGAAGAAGAAATAACGCAATATAGAAAGTTATGGGTGACCAGAGGTCCAGAGCAGTGATGGTACGGCTGCAAGTCGGATGACGGAGGAGAAAGAATTGAGAGAAAATCCAGGAGAAGAGACTGTAGATGGAAGAAAGCGAAAAGAAGAAGCTGAATGTAGTGATAAAGCTGAGAATGAAAGACGAAGGGAAAAAAATGATAGAAACCATGCAAAAAAGTAGTATAAATTTGTGGAGGTACGTTACAGAAAATTCTAGGCTACCGCTATCTTCTTTTGACCAGCAAACTTCTCTACCGTACCCATATATACTAGATAAGTAGTCATCAGACGACTTTCTACCGTTTATGGGGACCCCCGGGTCTCGCCCAATGCCAGATGTCAAGAGAAGATTGATCGGGAATTTTATATGGCCTGCGGCTTCCTACTCATCCCTGCGCTCATTATTCCATTGCTCAAATCTGTCTACGAATCTGTCTGCAGTGATGGATCAAATCACAACTGCTGCTAGAAAACTGCACAGATAGGGAAGGTGGGAGAAGCTGGAGGGAAACCAAAAGAAGAAACCCACAAGCTGAAACTACTGAGGCTTCCACTGTACAGGGAATAACTAGATTTGGCGGCCATTGGATTCCTGAAAACCGCGTCTTACCTGACGGCATGATGTTGTGCCAGGTTGACTAAGTAAAAGATGAACCTGGCACGTAAGATTCGGTTTTAAGGGTTCCTCTGCAGCGGCCACAGATTAACGGACCAGGTCCTACAAACCGATTCGTACCAAGACTAGAAATAACTGCTAAAAATGCAGGTTACGAGTCATGTACTGGCCAGAAACAGTGCTATTACTCATGTGCACCCAACCGCTTCTTCTGAAGCTGCAGTGACGCCCTTCCCTATTATTTTCTGTCCAGTACCTCCAAAAGATTTGGCACCAGTTACATTACTTCTTCTATCACGTGGGGAAGCTGAAAGAACAAGGCTAAGGCTTCCGGTCCCCATAGGACGAAGAAATGGCAGCAACCCCGCGATTCACAATACTGAAGTGTGCACGTAGCCCAAGACATGTTCCGGTTTCTGAAAACCCTGTTTACTCTCCCTCCTTGGGTCCAGTGCCGAGCCCTAGCCGCGGCTCCTGACGTCTGTTACTGCAGCCAATCAGTGGATTGTCTGCAGCGCTGTGGATATGATGTCAGCGCTGCAGACAATAACCAACAGCAGGAGCAGCGGTGGGGACTCGGCGGCCGGGGACAAGGGTTTTCCAAGACCGGGAAATCCCTTTAAGCTACTAAAGGTGCAAACCCCAAAAATATAGGGGTGCAGCAGAAGATGGGGGGCACATAGGATAATATGTCAGAAGCATGAATGACAAAAAGAAAATAGCAAGAGGGTGATCGATGGTCAGAAGTGGATGAAATGGTGATTAGCAGAGGAGGAAACGTGATTGAAACAGACAGAAGCGCACAAAGGACAGCGAAAGACGAAACTCTGCACAAAACAGAAAGGAACAAACAAGGGTCATATAAGAGACTTCAGACAGACACTTCCGGAGGTGAGAAAACGGCGCCCTCGCTCTCCACAGGGACAGGACACTTCTCCACTTCTTACATAGCGGGCGAAAACTTTATGGATTTTCAGGCGGGAAATTTGCAGCAGTAAAACAAATAAAATTTTCCCAAATATCATTCCCACATTGCGTAAAATTTTTTTGCAAAGAATCAGCGTGGGAAAATCATTTTCACTGCAAATTTCATCACAAAACGTGGGGCGATATCCAGAGCGAATCTACAGTCAAACCTACGACGCATTCGCATGGAAGTAATGCTTTGCTGTAGAATTTCTTTCCCTGTACCTTTATACTGAGAGAGAAAAAATAACTTAAGCCATGATCCCACGGGCGAAACCGGTGCACATTTACATGCACTGGACTATGCTGCTTGCTGTGATTTTTTCTGCATTTTTGGGCAGATTTGAAGCACACTTTTGGTGGTTTTTACTGCAGAAACGCTGGGATTTAGCACTTAAAAATAGATTTTTTTACATGTATTTTTTCAGAAGTTTACAGGGAAAAGAAAATGCACCCAAAAAAATTCTCACACGGTTCAAAAAGTAAGAATTTTCATAAAATCACATTCATTTTGCCGGAACTGTAAAACGCGGCAGGTTTTCTGCATAAAAAAAACGCAACAGGTGTCATTTTCTCACCTCGAGAAAAATGTCAGAGACAGCAAAAGAGACAGTCAGAGACCAGAAGAATAGAGAACAGACAGACTTTACACAGGAGTTTCAGTAAGAGACCAACATGGAGGCAGGTACGAGACCCGTACAGCGCACACGCAGCTGGGCACATGCGCCAACATCCACCCATTCACCCTGCAGCTACAGGCACACAAGTACTTCTAGAAACAGTGCGCCCGCTGCACGGTCCGTTCAGGAAAACTACTATTGAGATAGTTGCAATATACTAGGGGAGTTTTTTCTAGATACAGCGCCCATTCAGCGGCAACAGACCAAAGTTTTGGCCGATGCACTGGGACGTGTGAATTAATTCGTATAATATGGGGTGCTCCCCAATAGGTGATGTTGGGGGAGAAAAGTTGTTTTAAAGAGAGAAAAGCCGTTGTTACAGGCATCTATTATCAGCTTTTTCCTCTTGGCCGAGCAGAGAATCCATGAGTATGGGGGGTCGGGAGCGATGGCCGTATATGGCCAACTTATGGGGTCATTAGAAAGAAGCTAAATCATGACCCCAGTAGACTACACTGAGCAGCGCAGCTGAGCCGGAGCCACTGATCATCGGTCTGTCATATGAGGAACGTACTAATGGGTAATACGGACTCATATATTGTGGGACCGCACCGGGACTACAGGCTGCTGTAAACGGCATTATGTATGTTGCTGACGGGCTCGCAGTAGAGTATCGATATCCCCTGCAGCCGTATTAGCGTCTTATCCTCACACTCCTCTGTTTAAGGGCTCATGCAGACGTCTGTGAAACACTGTCCGGGCACGGGACGCAATGAAAGGACCGTCCGCAGGTCTCCCAACCCAAGACAGCCTCCCAGGGTGGGAGACTCGCGGACAGTCCGTGTGCAGTCCGACGTCTGCATGAGCCCCCAAAAAAGAGTAATTCTGCTAACAAGGATATATATAAAGCCAGGAAGTACGGAGAGCGGCTGTCTCTGGAGGAGAGTCATTTATGGCAATGGCTGCATGGAAAGCGGCCACTATCCGCTCCATTACCTTATTGATGCCGTATATAGGGGAACAGGGATTAGTATGCTGTAGGGAAAGCGGGGGCCGAAATGTAATCTATTAGCAGCCAGACATAAGCAGAGCAGACTCACACATAACACACACGACATATAACACACGGGACACACAGCAGACACACGAGCAGAAGAACGCACACAGGACGTACATATACTTACATGGTGGGGAGCGCCCGGTGTATATTAATAGGCAGACATACGTAGTAGCATACACACAGTAGGAAGCCTGATATACAGTCACTGGATGACCCCCATATACCGCCCCGTGTGCGCAGATGATATATGTCCGCCACTCACCTATGAGCACTTCCCACTTGCCGCTGGCCTGTGATACCTCATACGCACAGCGCATTTCGCTGAGACCCACTCCTCCCAGGATGAAGATGATCAGACGGGGGCCGGCGCGGTACTCCCCCGGGGCCTTGTTCTTGTGCCAGTGTCCATAGCGGGCACTGTGAAGAGAACATTCATGTATTCCGTCTTTATTTTCCATTACCTTTTGGAGCTCATCTTGCTTTAGATGAGATATTGTTTCCATTGCTCACAGGTAAGAGCGGCACCCACCTTACAGCCGTCGTACTGAAAGAGGCAGAGGAGCGCGTGGAGATGTACGGGTAATGCTTGGTGTCCAGCTTGTCATCAATCGTGTCCTAGATCAGCCGCACGTTGGAAATAAGAGGGTAAGAAAAGAAAGGATAAAAAAATCACTTAAAATATTTTATTCTTCTCTTTTCCAATTGCTGATGGCAGCAGGTCCGACAATGGGAACCAGCAGCTACAGAGGGAGCTGGTCACATTAGGGCTACAGCTATCCCCCGCTAGCGGCCGGGCCATTGCTAGCTTAGCCTGCTTGTATTGGGGGCGCATAATCATTTTATGAGCTGCAGCCCCCTTACACACAGAGCAAAAAATGGCACAAATTGTATGGATCATGGCTATGTAAGAGCAGAGATTTCTATTTCTCTATTTCTATTCTTCTTTCCATTACCACATTCCTGCATGGACACCAAGACCCTAAGACCACCATGGGAAGATGGCCGTCTCTGCATCCGTCCACTTACCTCCATGATGTCCTTCACCACTGGTGTCCATCGGGACAGCTGATAGGTTTGCTCACTGATCCTCTCCTTACGGTCTGGTTTGCTCCTGCGACGAAGTGTGGACTAAAGATTGAATAAATTGTTAATATTTGCCAAAGTGTCATTCTACAAAATACTTATTTCCCAAACCAGATACCTCCTCGGATTTTCCTCTGCCTCCAATCCTTCATTGCTGAACTGTGGAACTAATTACACCAGATAAACTAATCTATTGTAATAAAGGTGTCCGGAATGTTAACCAGAAAAGCCCAGGCTTACTACAGTGTACAAATATATGAGGGGACGGCACAGAGATCTGTGGAACGGTCTTTTCACATCTAGGCCTGCGACGGGGACAAGGGGCATCCTCTACGTCTAGAGGAAAGAAGGTTTAATCATCATCATCACGGATGCAGATTCTTCACTGTAAGAGCAGTGAGACTATGGATTCTTCACTGTACGAGCAGTGAGACTATGGATTCTTTACTGTACGAGCAGTGAGACTATGGATTCTTTACTGTGCTAGCAGTGAGACTATGGATTCTGTACTGTACGAGCAGTGAGACTATGGATTCTTTACTGTACGAGCAGTGAGGCTATGGATTCTTTACTGTACGAGCAGTGAGACTATGGATTCTTTACTGTACGAGCAGTGAGACTATGGATTCTTCACTGTATGAGCAGTGAGACTATGGATTCTTTACTGTGCTAGCAGTGAGACTATGGATTCTTTACTATACAAGCAGTGAGACTATGGATTATTTACTGTACAAGCAGTGAGACTATGGATTATTTACTGTACGAGCAGTGAGACTATGGATTCTTTACTGTACTAGCAGTGAGACTATGGATTCTTTACTGTACTAGCAGTGAGACTATAGATTCTTTACAGTACGAGCAGTGAGACTATGGATTCTTTACTGTACGAGCAGTGAGGCTATGGATTCTTTACTGTACGAGTAGTGAGACTATGGATTCTTCACTGTATGAGCAGTGAGACTATGGATTCTTTACTGTGCTAGCAGTGAGACTATGAATTCTTTACTATACAAGCAGTGAGACTATGGATTATTTACTGTACAAGCAGTGAGACTATGGATTTTTTACTGTACGAGCAGTGAGACTATGGATTCTTTACTGTACTAGCAGTGAGACTATGGATTCTTTACTGTACGAGCAATGAGACTATGGATTATTTACTGTACTAGCAGTGAGACTATGGAGCTCTTTACTGTAAAAGCAGTGAGACTATGGATTATTTACTGTACGAGCAGTGAGACTATGGATTCTTTACTGTACGAGCAGTGAGACTATGGATTCATTACTGTACGAGCAGTGAGACTATGGATTCTTTACTGTACTAGCAGTGAGACTATGGATTCTTTACTGTATGAGCAGTGAGACTATGGATTCTTTACTGTACGAGCAGTGAGACTATGGATTTTTTAGTGTAAAAGCAGGGTGACTATGTATTCTTTACTGTACGAGCAGTGAGACTATGGAGCTCTTTACTGTAAAAGTAGTAAGATTATGTAACTTGCTTCCACATGATGCTGTAATGGTTGGCTCACTAAACAAGGACAAGGAGGGCCTGGATGCCTTTCTTGAAACATATACGATTACAGGTTATGAATACTAGATTCTCTGATGCGACGTTGATCCAGGGAACTAGTCTGATTGCCGTATGTGGAGCCGGGAAGGAATTTTTCTCGTAGTATGGGGAAGTCAGCATCATGGGGATTTGCATTCCTAGGTTATGGGTTGAACTTGATGGAGTTAGGTCTACCTTCAACCTTAAAAACTGTGACACTATATGTCTGTCACATGATTCCAGTCCTTCCGTTATGTTAGTGGCAGTGCCCGTTAGTCCTCTGTACCCTCCCAGCCGTTACCCCTGAGAAGTAAACATACGTCAGTGATGATGGGAACACCCAAATGCCCCATGTTGGTGATGATCTCGCTATCTTCTGGAGGGATCTGGGCATGCTGGATCAACTTGTTTAGATTCTCCTCAGTGATACCTGAATTAAACAGGAAAACAAAAAGTTACAGGGTCTCCTTGTAGTCATTCACTTATTTTTGGGCTCCATACAACATGGCGGTCTCACTATTGAGAAAGGGTAAGAAGGCTTGCACGTACCATTCTTAAGGAAGATGTACAGAAGAATGATGCGGATCTTATCATATGTAGTGACATTTCCATCCAGCAGAATGGGAACGATGGCCCTCATTGGATCCTTAATTTTCTCCCCCTCTGCATCTGTGCCCATCGCAAGGTCCTAAGGAAAGATGGCATGACGAATTAAAAGTTTAAAAGTCTCCTCGACTCGGCCTGTCAGGCTTGACATGTCACTCTCCCAAAGGAGAAATGTTACCACTTAGATCCTTTACTGTGAGTCACAGAATTAACATGCCCTACAATTTTTACATGTGACTTAAGGCAGAAATTATCATGCAGGTATTGCAGATTGTTAAAGGGGTTATTCCCATTTTCATACATGGGTATTGTCAAAAAGAGCTTCTAAATACGAGCAATTTTGCACTTTACTGCTTATTAAATTTTTTAGCCGTTCTTGAGATATTAACACTTTTCTTTTGTTTACAGCTCGTTGCCTTGGAGACCGACCGTCACCGCTCGACAGCAGAACATGCACAGTGCTTACAAGCTCTTTTTTATTGAGCTTGTGAGAATTATTTTGAAGGATCACTGGAGCATGTTGTTACCTCCTAACCCCAGCTATCTTCATTGCCATGCTTACAATCTAGACAGCAGCGGTGGTTGGTCTCCTAGACAACGAGCTGTCCACAAAACAAAAAAATCTTAATTTCTCTATCGCTTCATTGGGGGACACAGGAACCATGGGTGTATGCTGCTGCCACTAGGAGGCTGACACTATGCACAAAAAAAAGTTAGCTCCTCCTCTGCAGTATACACCTCACTGACTGGCACTAGGTTAATCAGTTTTAGCTTCATGTCAGTAGGAGGTGGACACGGGTCTTTCATTAGACCCATATCTACCTCAGTGTGCGTCGTTTCTTTTCAGATGGACCCCTTTTCAGATGGACCCCTTCCTCTGGAGGGATACAGTGTGAACAGTCACATCTGTACTCTCACGTAGAGACTATGAGTATGGTGTGTACTGCCACCCCGTATCCTCATACGTCTAGTCCGCAGGACCCCAACCCCTAACACAGAAGAGTGTTTAGGTGATCCAGATTCCGTCCTGGCCCCTGTCTCCCACCCACTCGCCCACCAGAGCCTGTCGGTTTGAGAAGGCGTGGAAGTCCCACAACAGGATTTCGGACGTCTTCTCTCTCTCTCTTTTCTCCCAGGTCCCTTCCAGAGACGAGGTGAAGATCCAAGTAAAGAAGAAGATAGCAAGATAGAAGAAGATAGAAAGAAGAAGATGAGCTATAGAGAGAGAGCAATTCTGTCCTTTTAATTCAGGGATTTGGTGTAATGGTCCTTCTAAGATCACTATGGGCCTTTGTCCTACATGTCCCTATGGAATGGGGCACTGGGACTACCTTTTTCGGAGTTTTTGGGACCTCTGTGCCACTCCCCCATGCTCTGGCGGTCATCAGCTTTAATTTAGGTCCCGGCCTCTCTCGGGCCTAGTTGCTGCGTTGGCTCCGCCCCTTCTCTGCACTTCGGGCGGGCTTTTCTCTCGCTCATCGCTTGCTGATTCCTTCCGGCCTGCGGCTAGCCCCACCCCCTCCTCTCGGCTTGGAGTCGGCGTCCCCTCTTCCGGCCTCAGACTGGGCTTTTCAGCATGCATCCCTTCATCGCACGCTTTTATACTCCAGGCCCCTGTCATTCTCCTTGCGTTCGCCATTTTTTCCGGCTTGTGGATCCGGATGGTGACCCTCTCCCTGCGGGACCTACATCTTCTCAGCGCACAGTAGCCCTACAGCCTGGCAGCAGACTACAGGACAACTGCACTCACTGTGAGTAGCTGCTCTGCAGACTGACACTCTCCTCTGCCCCTAACCTTCTGGCATCAGTTAGTGGCTCTGCTCATCATGCCTAATCCCAAAGGAGAGCGTTCCCGTCCTCCTGCCTCCTCCTCTGCTCTTGTCAGACACTTTGTATGCTCTTCGTGTAAATTCAAGCTTCCCTCAGGTCAGTCCTCTCCCCTTTGTCAGGACTGCAGCAACCCCACTGTGCCCACCGCTCAGGAGCCCCCTTCTGCCCCAGATGAGAGCGAGACCCCTATCCCAGTGTGGGCTTCCTCTCTGTCACAGTCCGTGGTGGACCTCACCAAGGTGTCGAAGACCCTGGTGTCCGTGCTTGACAGGTTGCCCTTTCCGGCTCCCGTAGTTGCTAGTAGGTCACAGGACTCGCCGTCTGGGCCTCCCAACATGGGCCGCAAGAGATCCAGGCAGGCGCGTCATTCTAGGTCCTCTTCCCACTCCATCTCGCCCCCCCCGGTCCCTCCCGGTGGTCTGCCTCTTCCCGATCCTCCTCTCCCGAGTCAGGCGAGGCGGTCTCGGACGCACTCAGAGGATGATTCGGACCTGGATTCAGACCAAGCCTCTAACATGAGAGATATAGTCCAGAGCCTCATTGTGGCGGTCAACCAGACCTTTAGCATTAAGGATACCTCTATGGAACCCGCAGATCAGGCGGTTTCGCTTAGACGGTCGAAGCCACCTTCCAAGGTCTTTGCTCCACATAGAAAATTTGAGGAGGTACTTGCCAGGGAAAGAGAGAACCCGACCAGACGCTTTCAAAGAGGGAAGTGCCTCGGCATCCTAAATCCCTTCTCTCCTGAGCTCACCGCTAACTGGAAAGCATCTCCAACCGTTGACCTGCCAGTTTCCAGACTGTCCACCAACACGGTTCTCCCGCTTACTAATGGAGCATCCCTCAAGGATTCCAATGACAGGATCATAGAATCGTTTGCAAAGTCAGCCTTTGAAGCGGCCGCTGCTACATTATGCCCGGCTTTTGCCTCTACCTGAGTGTCGAAGTCCATAGCTAAATGGGCCAAACAACTTCGTCAGGGCATTCTCACTGGAGCTCGACCGGAGGAATTGGCCGACCTCGCGGACCAGATTTCTCATGTAGGGAAGTACATGGTGTCCATCTCCCTGGATGCCGCGTCCTGCGCAGCTCAGGCATCCAGCAATATTGTGGCCATCTGACGGACTATTTGGCTTAAGGCCTGGCAGGCGGACTTATCGTCAAAAAAGTCCCTTACCAGCCTGCCTACCAGCCTGCCTCTCCAGGGGTCCCGACTGTTTGGCTCCATGTTGGACCAAATTATTAAGGAGGCCACTGGGGCACGAGTTCCCTCCTTCCCCAGTCCAAGCCTCGCCACCTCCTCTGAAGCGGCAGTTTCGCTCCTTTCGACCCTTTCGCGGCGACAAAGAATTTTTCCCACCAGCAGAGGCTGGATAGGAAAAGAAAAAGGCTTCCTTTAAAACCATCCCTTCCTTGCGTTCCCGTAACGCCCACGGTAGATCCACCAGGCCCAGACCTGGCAGATCTTCCTCGGCATGACTCATCTCAAGAACCCAGCGTATCTCTCAAGCTGGGCGGTCGTCTTTTTTTCAGGGAGGTTTAGTTCGCCTCAGTGGAAGACACATGGGTCAGAGAAGTTGTATCCTCAGGATACAAAATAAATTTTGTTTCGCGGCCCTGAGATCGATTCTTCGAATCTCGTCCTCCAAGAGACGCTTCTTTGGTTCCGGGTTTCTTTGCATCCACTACCTCTCTTCTCAGTTCGGGGATTTCGTTCCCGTCCCAGACCGGGAACATTTCATAGGTTTCTATTCACACCTGTTTGTGGTGCCGAAGAAAGACGGCGCAGTTCGACCCATCCTGGATCTAAAGTTACTGAACAAATGGTCCGCCTAAGACATTTCAGTCCCTTCGTTCAGTCATTGCTTCTATGGAGGCGCAGGAATTCCTGTGCTCCATAGACATCCAAGACGCCTATCTCCATGTCCCTATTTTCCCAGGGCATCAGAGATTCCTGCGTTTTGCGGTACAGCAGGACCATTTTCAATTTGTTGCACTGCCGTTCGGCTTCGCAACCGCTCCCAGGGTTTTTACAAAAATCATGGCAGCGTTGATGGCCATTTTGAGGATCAGAGGCCTAGTGTTCATCCCGTACCTCGACGACATCCTCATCAAGGCTCTGTCCTTTCCTCAGGCCCAGGAAAGCCTGGCCATCATTCTTGACACCCTGTCCCATTTTGGGTGGCTAGTTAACAGGGCAAAGTCCTGCTTTGTTCCGACTCAGCGCCTCATTTTTCTAGGCATGCTGTTCAACACCTACCAGACAAGGGTTTTTCTCCCCGAAGAGAAGAGAGCAATCCTCCAGCAGGGAGTTCGCTCTCTACAAGGCCCTCAGCTTCCTTCCTTCCGCTCAGCCATGAAGCTCTTGGGAAGGATGGTGGCAGCGTCGGAAGCGATCCCCTTTGCGTAATTTCATTCAAGACCACTTCAGCAGGTCATCCTTTCGCAGTGGGACAGGTCTGTTCTCTCTTGGGATCGTCCGATTCGGCTATCTTCCCGAGTCAGACGGTTTCTCAATTGGTGGCTGTCATCCCCTCTCATCTTTCAGGGCCGGTCCATCCTTCCAGTTCACTGGCAGGTGGTGACGACGGACGCCAGCCTTCTCGGCTGGGGTGCGGTAGTTCACCACCTGACTGTCCAGGGACGTTTTGTCAGCAGAGGAATCCTCTCTGCCGATCAACATCCTCGACATAAGGGCCATTCTTCTGTCGCTCTGTCACTGGGAAAGGCTTCCCAGAGGTCTGCCAATCCGAGTTCAGTCGGACAATGCCATGGTGGTGGCATATGTCAATCACCAGGGAAGGACTTGGAGTTCCTTGGCGATGGCCGAGGTATCCAAGATTCTCCTCTGGGCAGAGGTGACGGTTCCGGCGATATCCGCCGCCGATTTTCTCAGCCGCGAGGGTCTCGCGGCGGGAGATTGGTCCCTCCGTCAGGAGGTCTTCCACCAAATTTGCCTTCGATGGGGAACTCCAGATGTGAACCTCATGACGTCCCGGCTGAACAGGAAGGTTCCATGGTTTTTCTCCAGGTCCCGCGATCCTCTCGCGGTGGGTGCCGACGCTCTGGCCATTACAGGTCGCTGTTATGTTCTGCTACAAGCACTAAGGAAAGAAGGAGATCTGTCCCTACGATAGAACTAAGCTAGATCCCTACTATGTAATGGGGAACCTGATCCTGCGATCAGACCCGCTAAAGTCCTCAGCTAGACTGTACGAAGACCTATAGATGCGAGGAAGGGATCCCTACAAGAACTAGGGACTGGGAGAAAGATGGACACCGCCTAACAGAAGTTGTAGCAGTAAAAGACAAAAATAACAACATAGAACATAGAGGTCCGAAGACCAAGCTAAAACTGGCTGAGTAAGGTAACAAAGCACCTGGCTAGCTTAAGAGTAGAAATTACAATGAAGTCCAGCAAAGCCAGAAGGGCGGAGCAGGATTAAATAGGCAAAAAAGGTCATGTGACCAGCAAGATAGAAAAAACCTAACAGGAGAGTTCTAACAGTACCCCCCCTTCTAAGAGGATCCTCCGGATCCCCTAGGCCCAGGAAACCTTTTGTGAAACGCTCTGACAAGTCTGGACGCAGAAACATCCTCCGCCCTCACCCATGAGTTATCCTCGGGTCCGAAACCCTTCCAAGCGACGAGATACTGCAAACTCCCTCTATACCGTCTAGAATTTAGGATGCGGGAAATTTCATATTCCCCATCCTCCACCACCGGGGGAACAGTGGCAGAGGCGTCTCCATCCGACACATCAGCTCTTTTCAATAGAGAAACATGAAACACCGGATTAATCTTCCAGGAGGTAGGAACCTCCAACCTAACAGCAGATTGGTTAACAACCTGAAGCACCTTAAAGGGCCCTACAAACTTGGGACCCAATTTTTTAGAAGGAATCCTCAACCGCAGATTTTTAGAGGACAACCAAACCATGTCACCAATAGCCAACAAAACCTTTTGCCGTTTCCTATCAAAGTACCTTTTAGATTTTCTGTTAGCCTCCTGAAGATTAACACGTACATCCGTCCAAACTCTCTCCAAATCACCAGAAAAATTCTCCTCTTCAGGCACGGCCGATACCAATTTGGAGAATGACCCAAACGACGGATGTCTCCCAGTACAACAAAAAAAAAGGCGAACAACCAGCAGAAGAGTATGTATGGTTGTTAAGAGCAAATTCAGCAAGTGGCAGAAACTCAGACCACCCCTCTTGATTGTCTGCCACAAAACAACGCAAGAACTGCTCAACATCCTGGTTTTTCCTTTCTGTCTGGCCATTAGACTCAGGATGATATCCGGATGAAAACGACAAATGAACTCCCAACCTGTCACAAAAGGCGCGCCAAAAACGAGCCACGAACTGAGGTCCCCTATCAGAAACAATGTCAGTAGGAATGCCATGTAGTCTGACAATTTCCTTGACAAAGGCCTTAGCGAGAGTCTTAGCGCAGGGCAGTTTGATGAAAGGAACCAAGTGACACATCTTGCTAAAACGGTCCACGACCACCCAGATCACAGTGAGACCCTCAGAGGGGGAAGGTCAGTAATAAAGTCCATAGCCAAATGTGTCCAAGGTGCACTAGGAACCTCCAGAGGGCAAAGCAACCCTGCAGCAGGAGTATGAGAAGACTTAGATCTAGCACACACCGTGCATTGACGCACCCACTTAATGACTTCCTTCTGCCATCCAGGCCACCAAAAACTGCGACCCACAAGTCTCTTGGTCTCAGAGATTCCAGGATGACCTGCCAACCGAGACTCATGACACTCAACAAACAAATCTCTCCTAAAAGTCCCAGGCACAAACAACCTCCCATGCGGCGTGTTAGATGGGGCATTCTCCTGTGCTTTAAGAATCTCATCTTCCAACACAGAGTGAGTCCAAAGCAGCAATCACAACCCCTTCTTGTAAAATGTTCTCCTCCTCCTCAGCACCGACCATGGGAGAAAAGCTGCGAGACAAAGCATCAGCTTTAACATTCTTAGTACCTGGGATGAAAGTAACAGAAAAATTAAACCGCGAGAAAAACAGTGCCCACCTAGCCTGACGGGCATTCAGGCGTTTGGCAGCATCAAGATAGATCAGATTTTTATGATCAGTGAAGACCTGAACGGGAAATTCAGCACCTTCCAAGAGATGACGCCAGTGTTCAAATGCGAGTTTAATAGCCAACAATTCCCTATTACCAATATCATAATTCAGTTCAGTCTTAGAAATTTTTTTTTAAAAAAAGGCACAGGGATGTATTCCATCCCTGTTTTCCTGAGACAACACCGCGCCGACCCCCACAGAAGAAGCATCAACCTCAACCAAAAACGGTTTAGTCACATCAGGCTGCATAAGGATGGGAGCAGAGCTGAACCTCTCCTTTAGAAACACAAAAGCTTCAATGGCCTCAGTAGTCCACTGAACCGCATTAGCACCTTTCCTGGTGAGATTGGTCAGTGGTTTGACAATATTAGAAAATTTTTAATGAATTTTCTATAATAATTGGCGAAACCCAAAAACCTCTGTATCGATTTCAAACCAATAGGCCTCGGCCAATCCTGCACAGCTTGCACTTTCACCAGGTCCATCTCAAAACCTTCACTGGAGACAATGTAGCCCAAAAAACTAATTCTCTGTACAGCGAACTCACATTTCTCTAGCTTAGCAAAAAGTGAATTGTCAATTAATAACTGTAATACCTCACGAACGCTCAGCCAATGAGACTCCAGATCCGGCGAATAAATCAAAATGTCATCCAAATACACAACAACATTTTTGCCGATCAAAGGTCTAAGGATGTCATTAATAAGATTCTGAAAAAATGCAGGAGCATTGGTAAGACCAAAAGGCATAACCAGATTCTCAAAATGACCCAGTGGAGTGTTAAACGCAGTCTTCCATTCATCCCCCTCCTTCATGCGCAACAAATTGTATGCCCCTCGAAGATCAATTTTAGAGAACCACTTGGCCCCACTAACTGGTTAAACAAATCAGGAATCAATGGCAGTGGGTAAGGATTGCGTACAGTAATTTTATTAATCTCACGAAAGTCCAGACAACGACGTAAACCGCCGTCCTTTTTTTTTAACAAAAAAAAATCCAACAGCCACAGGAGACTTGGAAGGCCTAATGTGACCGGCGGCCAAGCTTGTCTGTATTCCTCCAAAGCCTTTCTCTCAGGAATAGTCAAATTAAATAAACGACTTTTAGGAAGAGTCGCTCCAGGGACAAATTCAATAGTACAATCATAATCTCTATGGGGAGGCAAAATCTGCGATTCCTTATCAGAAAAAACTTTCCAAAAATCCTGAATAGGTACAGGTAACTCCCCCTTAACTACAGCAGCAATACGCCCGTTACAACACTTGTCATAACACTTAGGGCTCCAGGACTTAATTTCATTGGTAGACCAATCCAGTACAGGATTGTGCAATTTTAACCAGGGTTAAGCCCCCGTCACACACAGCGATCTCGCTAGTGAGATCGCTGCTGAGTCACCAGTTTTATGACACAACAGCGATCTCATCATCAGCGATATCGCTGTGTGTGACATTCAGCGACGATCAGCCCCCCTGCTGGGTATCGCTGATCGTCGCTGAATGTCCTGGACATTTTTTTGATCGTTGGTGTCCTGCTGGCTAGCACGCATCACTGCGTGTGGCAGGCGGGAGACCAGCGATCAGCTGGTAACCAAGGTACACATCGGGTTTCCAGGCGCCGTGCGGGGCCTGGAAACCCGATGTGTACGTTAGATACCAGCACGCTGCTGCAGGGGAGCTGGTAACTAAGGTACACATCGGGTTTCCAGGTGCCGCGCAGCACCTGGAAACCTGATGTGTACCTTGGTTACCAGCTCCCTGCATCAGCGGGCTGGTTTCCAACGTACACTGCGGGTAACTAAGCGATGTTACCCGCAGCGTCGCTGTCCTGATCGTTGCCTGAGCTGCCTGTTTGGCAGCTCACCAGCGATCATGTAGCGACACACCATCGGTCCTGACAAGTGCATATCGTTGTCGGGATCGCTGGTGTGTCGCTATGTGTGACGGGGCCCTAACCCCAAAACCACGGGAGAAGGCAAATTATTCAATACTACCAAGTCCAAATTCTCTTGGTGAACACCATTAATAGTGAGGGGAAATTCACAGACCTTGTGAGTAACATTCTTCAAGGGAGAGCCATCAACAGAAACCACGGCAATAGGGGATGACAAAAGTTTGGGTTTTAATTTAAGTTTTTCCAAGAATTCCCCATCAATCACATTCAGAGTAGAACCACAATCGACAAATACCCGAAATTCCATTAATTCGTCCTGAGCAGCAGTAGTGGCAGAAAGAAAGACGCCCTTAGTGTTTAAACAGGCTATACGGGCGGAACTGACCTTTTTTTTTTCTTTGTTCATACGAAGCACACAGTTCTTAATGAAATGGTCAGATTTGCCACAATAAAAGCATAAGCCTTCAGAAAACCTGCGGTCTTTTTCCTGAGAGCGAGGTGCCATCGCTCCAATCTCCATCGGCTCTCCAATGTCAGTACAGACCCTCTCAAGACTTGGAGCTGACATGGCAGAGGATTTACTCTCATTAACCCTTGCACGCAGTCTCCTATCCACCCGTATAGCTAATTGCATAGCCTCCTGCAAGTTACCAGGTGTGGGATAAGCAATCAGCAAATCTTTAACCCTTTCACCTAGCCCTGCAAGAAACAAACTTTGCAAAGCTGAATCGTTCCACCCCACCTGAGTAGACCACCGACGGAAGTGAGTACAATATTTTTCCACATTACCTGATCCCTGCCTCAAACGTCTCAATTCTGTCTCAGCTCATGAGACACGATCAGGATCATCATACAATAACCCCAAAGCAGAAAAAAAACTATCCACTGATCTAAAGCATGGATCACTAGGTTGTAGAGAAAAGGCCCACTCCTGAGGTTCTTTGCGCAAAAGTGACATTATGAACCCTATGCGCTGTGATTCATCACCAGAGGATCTGGGTCTCAAACGAAAATACAACAAGCAAGCATTTTTAAAAGAAAAAAAATCTTGTTGTTCACCAAAAAATAAATCAGGCAAACATACCTTTGGCTCCACGAAATGTGCTCCAGAACAGCTACTCACTTGTTGCTGGAGCTCGGCCACCTCCAGAGAGAGTCCCTGCAGGCGTTGAGCCATGTCCTGAACCGACACCATGATGGAAACTGGAAATCTTTTCCTTAGAGATATTTTTGGGCTGGACTTACTGTTATGTTCTGCTACAAGCACTAAGGAAAGAAGGGAGATCTGCCCCTACGATAGAACTAATCTAGATCTCTACGATGTAACGGGGAACCTGATCCTGCGATCAGACCCGCTAAAGTCCTCAGCTAGACTGTACGAAGACCTATAGATGCGAGGAAGGGATCCCTACAAGAACTATGGACTGGGAGAAAGATGGACACCGCCTAACAGAAGTTGTAGCAGTAAAAGACAAAAATAACAACATAAACATAGAGGTCCGAAGACCAAGCAAAACTGACTGAGTAAGGTAACAAAGCACCTGGCTAGCTTAAGAGTAGAAATTACAATGAAGTCCAGCAAAGCCAGAAGGGCGGAGCAGGATTAAATAGGCAAAAAAGGTCATGTGACCAGCAAGATAGAAAAAACCTAACAGGAGAGTTCTAACAGTCGCAGTTTGTGCTTCCCTATCTGTTTCCTCCCCTTCCCCTTCCTCCCAGGCTGTTGAAGAAGATCAAGGCGGAAGGGGTGCCGGTCAATCTGATCGCACCGGATTCGCTCAGAAGGTCTTGGTTCGCAGAGATCGTCAATCTTCTCGCGGACGCCCCCTGGAGGCTCCCAGACAGACCGGATCTTGACCAATCTGCCACCAGAATTCTCGGTCGTTCAATTTAACGGCGTGGCTGTTGAAACCGCGGTTCTGAGAGCGTCCGGATTTTCTGATCAGGTGATTCACACCATGATCCAGGCTAGGAAGCCGTTATCTTCCAGGGTCTATTATCGGACCTGGAAAGCCTATTTCAGCTGGTGTGAGTCTAATCACATTCCGCCTATGTTGTTTTCTCTCCCTTCCATTTTGGTGTTTCTCCAGGCAGGACTTGACGCTGGTCTTGCCCTTAGTTCGCTGAAGGGTCAGGTGTCAGCCCTTTCCAGAAGAATTTATCCTCCGCTCTCAGGTCAGAACCTTTCTTTAAGGGGTAGCGCATGCAGCTCCCCCGTACCGTACTTCTGTGGAACCATGGGACCTCAATCTAGTTCTCGAGGCCCTGAGTTCTCCCTTTGAACCTCTCTGAGAGGTCTCCCTGTCTTTTCTGTCCTGGAAGGTGGCGTTTGTGGCCATCACCTTCCTTACCAAGGTGGTGTCTACCTTTCAGCTGAATGAGGATACTGTCCTCCCTTCCTGTTGTCTTGCTCTGGAGCATTCAATGAACAAGTTAGACCTGGTCAGGGCAGTGAGGATCTATCTGGCTAGGACCGCCCCCTTTAGGAAGACAGACTCTCTTTTCGTTATTCCAGATGGTGAGCGAAGAGGCCTGCCGGCTTCCAAGGCTGCGATTGCTCGCTGGATCAGACCTACAATTTTGGAGGCTTACTGGGTCAAGAACAGAGTGCCTTCCCCTGGGATTAAGGCTCACTCTACCCTGGCAGTGGGCGCCTCCTGGGCGGTACACCATACAACTTTGCAAAGCGGCAACTTGGTCTTCCATTCACACGTTTGCCAAATTTTATAAGATGCATACCTATGCTTCGGCGGACGTAAGCCTAGGCAGAAGGATCTTGCAGGCTGCAGTGGTGAGTTCTCCGACCTGAAGGAAGTTTTTCTGCTATTCCTTCCCCAGGGACTGCTTTGGGACGTCCCATGGTTCCTGTGTCCCCCAATGAAGCGATAGAGAAAACAGGATTTTTGGTTGCTTACTGTAAAATCTGTTTCTTGGAGCCTTCATTGGGGGACACAGCACCCTCCCATGTTTATCAGCTCTTTTTTTCTGTGTTCTACTGTTCCTGTTGTGTTTTTCTCTTTATCTTGTTGTTTCTCCTACTGCTTTCTCACTAAATGATTAACCTAGTGCCAGTTCATGGGGTGTATACTGCAGAGGAGGAGCTAACTTTTTTGTGCATAGTGTCAGCCTCCTAGTGGCAGCAGCATACACCCATGGTTCCTGTGTCCCCCAATGAAGACCCCGAGAAAGAGATTTTATGGTAAGCAACCTAAAATCCTGTTATTTCAAGAACATCTGCAAATTTTAATAAGCAGTAAATTGCAAAAGGGCATATTTTTAAAAGCCCTATCCCAAAATATCCCATTATGAAGATGGGAAAAACACTTTAAATGACAGTAAACCCCCACTGCAGAAATTCATCATCCGTTATGTATGTGAGACGTTGGTATTTCACACCTGTTCCACACGGCAAAGTTTATCCACAGTTCCCTGATAGTGCTTCATGCAGTCCTCCGCTAGATGAAGGTGAGTGGAGTACTGTGAAGAGATTAATGGATTAACTATGGCATAAGGATTGGTATACGGGCAGACATTACAGTGTGGCTATAGCGTATATATGTACCCAATATATAGCTGGGATGGACAGCACCTAGAGAGTATCCTGAACCAGCACTGGCTAGAAATGAATGGGCTCAGCAAGTAGTCGTGCAAAATAACATATGGGGGTGGAATTAAGTAAAGGCTGGGCAAACATTTAGGTGGAGAAAATTGCAAATTTTGCTTTCTGAAAAAGCAATTTTTGGAGCTCTGGAATGGAAAGAGCAAAGTATGACAGATCAGCTCACTTGTGAAATTGGGCCCCATTCTCAAGATTAGGGTCCCAGTGTCCCCTAGCTGTAGTTTTTAAAAAAAAAAAAAAAACATTTTCCTTACTCATCATCCCCAGGTCCAACACTTATTCTCCAGTGTCTGTTATAGGCCGGGGTCAGACAGTCAAACTAGCATGAGTCTCACATGTCAATACCCGGCACTGCCGCCGGCACTCGGGGCCGGAGCGTGCGGCTGCATAGAAATACATGCAGCCGCACGCTCCTGTCTGACTGCTGGCGGCAGTGCCGGGTATTGACATGTGAGAGACTTGTGCGAGTTTCTCGCATGTCTGACCCCGGCCATAGTCTGCAGCAATGATTGACAACGCTGCAGCCAATAACTTAGCGCACTGATTAGCTGCAGTGTGGTCGACATAATGTCAGAGCTGCAGACAATAACAGGCCCTGGGAGTGGTGTCAGAGACTCTATGCTGGACTTGGGGAGGTGAGTAAGGTATTTTATTATTATTTTTTTTTTTTTTACAAAGTGCACCTGAAGACAAGGATGTTCTGAAACAAAAAAAAAAACTTTTAAACTATATCCTATCGATATACCATAAATGTCCCAGATGGAGCAGAGCCTTTAATAAGTTGACACATCTTACTCCAGCACACTATAGATCATGACTGGAGTATGACACTCCGGCCTTAGTAAATTCCGCCCATACTTTCTATGTATGTCATTTACTCACTTTGCTCAGCTCCTTCTGATACTGGGGCATCTTCTTCAGCATTTGGGAGAGATCTCTCATAGTGGTCTGGGGAAAGCAGAATAATATCCATTACTTGGCACAACCGTCCGGTGAAGCCCCCAATGCACAGCAATGACAGATCACTGACCTTGTCACCCGTGTTCATCCGCTTACTGGATGAGAAATCCTTTAGAGAGCGAGTCACTTCTCTAGATGGGCGATAAGAGCGATATCTCATCAGGTACACTTAATGAATCTTTTTATCTTTTGATAGTGATGGAAATGAAAACACTTACTGAGACACCTCGGCAATGTGCTTGTGACGCAGGCCCACCCAGAGGTCATCGTCTTCGTCTAGCAGGACCTCCTTGACACGCTGCTCACCGATACCACTGGTCTCATACCTGAGGAAACAACGGGAGTTGGGACATAATAGCGGGAATATAATACATCGGTATATAATGTGTGTGTATACGGTACATTGTAATGTCAGACCCCGACTGAGATAAGTGGCTTAAACTATAGACAAAAGGAGGCGGTTACAGATCAGTGCTAACTTATTATAGGAAAAGAGCTTCTGCAGCAGCTGCAGTATGCATTATACGAAGCATGAAAATAAAAACAGCCTGGTTTATTAAAAGGAAAAGCGTGTTTTATATCAATCGATGGTGCATTGCATTGTATTAAAAATGAGGTTCTGCAGCAGCTTTGGTTCACCGTACTCCTTGCTATGAGTAATAAACAGTGTAAGTCACCGAGAAGTACTTGAAGGGGTATTCCCATCTGTGCTAATAAGGCAAATAGCTAGAAGATGCCACTGTCCTCTTCACGCTAGGTCTGACCACTGGGACCCCCAGAGATCCTAAGAATGCTGTTTCCCATTTTCAGCTTTGCCTGTTTACAGCGGGGTCATTTTGTATGAGCATCACTGCGCAAGACAGGGGACGCAACGCTGAGGCCTCTTCATTCTCAGGATCATTAGGGGCCCCACAGTGGCCATTAGGTGATCATATATTCTAGTGATATAATATTACTTACTGAGGTGGGCATATCCCTGATTGCTTAGATTAATATCAGCTGAGCTTATTAATGTGTTTGGGGGTTTCATGACCTTGCCCCGATAGCAGATATCGAGGTAAGGAAAGATTAGGCATGTTGGATTTAAACATGCCCGATCCTTTTGGTCTCAGGAGATAAGTTGCCTCTGTAGGCGTCAGGCTGCAGCTTACTCCCCTCTCCCCATTAGAGCACAGGCCGAGAGAAGTACTGGATGTGGAGGTGGGGAGGAATAGTAGTGGTCTGGTTTGATACACAGGTTGGCGATCCTGACTTAGGCCCCCGTCTCACATAGCGAAATCGCTGCCGAGTCACAAATTTTGTGACGCAGCAGCGATCTCAACAGCGATCTCGCTATGTCTGACACGTACCAGCGATCAGGCCCCTGCTGTGAATCGCTGGTCGTGTCAGAAATGTCTGGACTTTTTTTTGATCGCTGGTCTCCCGCTGGCCAGCACGCATCGCTGCGTGTGGCAGACAGGAGACCAGGTACACATCGGGTTTCCAGGCGCGGGGCTGTGCCTGGAAACCCGATGTGTACGTTGGATACCAGCGCGCTGCTGCAGGGAAGCTGGTAACCAAAGTACACATCGAGTTTCCAGGCACCGTGCAGTGCCTGGAAACCCGATGGGTACCTTGGTTACCAGTTCCCTGCATCAGCGGGCTGGTATCCAACGTACACTGCGGGTAACTAAGCGACGTTACCCGCATTGTCGCTGTCCTGATCGCTGCCTGAGCTGCCTGTTTGGCAGCTCAGCAGCGATCATGTAGTGACACACCAGCGATCCTGACAAGTTCATATCGTTGTCGGGATCGCTGGTGCGTCGCTATGTGAGACGGGGCCTTTAGGCCGGTGTCGGACACCATCAGATCTCCATCTACTATTGAGAATCATTGGTTCTACAGGTCTGAGTACAGATCCAATACCTGGAGCTCAGCCTCATACACGTCTAGCTGTTGAGTTTGGGTTAGGAGCCTTGCAGCGGGTCCAGACATTGCAGCCCATACTCGGACTGTGTTTGCCAGCCCTGTAGAACCAGCCTAAGGCCACGTTCACACGATCAGTATTTGGTCAGCATTTTACATCAGTATTTGTAATCAGGAGTGGAACAATCAGAGGAAAAGTATAATAGAGACACGTCACCACTTCTGTATTTATCATCACCCCTGGTTTTGGCCTACAGATACTGATGTAAAATGCTGACCAAATACTGATCGTGAGAACGTGGCCTAAGACAGACAGTTAATCTCAATGGTGGATGGACATTTGATGTTGTATCTTGACGCCTCCATTTGGATTTTCAATGAGCCAAGCAAATTCTGACAGATATTTTACAATGGAGCCAACAGAAAAAAGATTAAAAAAAGAATCCATATGGTAAAACAACTGCTCAGTACGTCAACGTATGGCAGCCAGAAATGACGATGTCCTGCCTTACTTATAGACATCATTCTCCACTGGAAGAAGATCGTAACTCATGGCCTGGAACGTTAACTCATGCAGGACTGGAGAGGAAGGATCAAAGCCACGATCCAAGATGATGAGCTGTGAGCGAGCTTTGTCCGGTCCCTGTGCATAGAAAACAACAATAGTAAGATCTACGGACGAGCGTGATAAAAACTAGTGTAATGTCGAGTCCTCGCTCCAGCACTAGTACCAAAGCTTATTTTACAAAAGTCCTGACATACGTCCTGCCACAAGGGGGAGCTGTAATGGTGAGATAAGACTGGGACTCCCCGCTGTATAGGGTCGGACAATGGCGCACCACTGGCATTTTCCATTTCTATGGATAAGATGTCAAGCTGGCAGATCTTACTCAAAATTTCGGCTTTTTTTTTACATTGGTCACCCCACCAGTATACCCACTTGTAAAGCCACAAGTGCCAAGAAGATCATGAAGACGAATCACACGGTATATTATGTATTAGGCGGGTGGTTTATGCCTCGGAGGCTATGGCTTTCATGTTGGCACACTGGTGGGCCGTGGTATGGCCAATCTGCGGCAGGCGACATGCACTGTAATGAGACTTTTGTCGCATGCGCTGTATTAAAGGGTCATTTTCAGAATTATAGGCCACCCCCTATCCTTGGGATAGGCAATAACTTACTGATTGCCTGGTGTCTGACCCCCAGAAATCCTGAGACGGGAGTTCTGGATCCCACCAACCAGTGTCCCATCTTGCATTGCATGGAGCGCCGGTGTCCGTGCTCCACCTCATATGAGACAGTGTGGCTCTCGGATCAGAGAAAGCTCAGCCCCCCACTCTATAGTGTACGGGCCCCTATAGGGCTACAAAGTTATATTCTTCTGCAGTAGTTGAATATTTAGTCCAACAATGACATAAGATTTAATAAAAATGGCACAGTTCTTTTTATTCCCGATGCATTTTGCAGAATCCATGCCTCACCTCCCCCATAGTTGGATCGTCAGCCTTGTATGCATCGAGCTTATCTTGGATCAGCTGTGCAAGCATTGCATTATCCTTGTAATCTCTGCGGAGAAACACACGGGGTAATTACTGCACTTATATAACCACACACATGGTGCACGGAGCTCCCACCATATCACGCGGTCCACGTTCACCTTCAGGCCCTCACCCACATATATATCACCAGTGGTTTATTCTCATCCCATAGTCTGATCATGGAGCTGTCATACGGCACGAGGATAAAGCTCGGAGAAGATGCATCTGGGTTTCCAAATGGGTGATAAGAAGTGAAGGCGACTGTCTCCACTGGTCCTGCAAACACGGAGGGATGACCAACCAGACAGAGGGTGGCTCTGCTCTTCAATGGCCTCATTCACACATCTGTTTTTCGCCTACACGCTCTATTCATGTTTTTTAAAAGGATAAAATGTGTACCTTTTCTAGATAACAGGAAGGTTTCCTTGTCCGATTTTGATCATAATCTCCTATTCAAGTCAGTGGGGTTAAAAAAAAAAATCTACAGAACACAGACGCCATCCATGCTGATGCTGTCCGTTTTTTACAGAAGATAGGAAACTTTTTTTAATGCTACCTGGACACATAGGCCCCAAAAAATCTAATGAAAAATGGATACAAAAAAAGACCCATGAATTGGGCCTAACCAAGAGGTAAGAAAAGCAAGGAGCAAACAAACACTTTATGCCTTAAATTGGGGTAGATTATGAGGGTGCAATCCATAATATCACACTTCTAGGGGCTGCTTCAGACGTCCGTGAAAAAGGGTCCGAGCACGGAGTGGCCGGGGTCTCCTGACCTGAACTCAGTAGTCTCATATATGCCTATGAGGGTCAGGAGACCAGTGGCCAGTCTGTGCATTGTGGTCCATGTTCAGACCGTATTTCATGGACAGCAGGTGCATCCTAGGTGGCAAAGTGACCCCAGTTACTGCAGGAAGACCAGCTCTGGAGCACAAACTGCTGCTCAAACAATCGACTTATTAAAAGTCACAATCCAACTGAACTATTGTATAGTTGGCCTCTGATCACAAGGGAAAGCCCACTCATGGCTTTCAGCGCACACTCACCCACGGTAGCGTACAGCCGGATACTCTTTCAATGTAGCACACAAGGTGGCAAGTTGTTCTGCAAGACGTTCAAGGATGGGATTCTTCATCTGAGCCTTATGGGGGCTGTAAAAACTGTGGAAGGAGTCAGGGTAATCCAAAGAGAAAACCTAGAATACATAAAACAGTAATTGAAATAATCATTTTATTCCTGCAGCTTTGGCAGGAGAGTGACGGAAGGGGAGCGCTGCCCAGCCAGAGGAAAGTTGATTAAAACTTTGCCTAAAGGTCAACATACACAATTAATGAATGTCGCCTGAACCTACCAATATCTCCAAGATCAGCTGACCATCTAATATGTATGGCGGTGTCCTGACTCTCCACCCAGCGACAGATGTCAGGGGAGAAAAGAGCATGTTGAACTTTAACATGCCCAATCATTTTGTTCTCACCAGAGACAAGCTGGTGCTAGAGGTGTCTGACAGCAGATTATTCCCCAATCGTCATGGAGGACACATGTGTAGGGCTCCAGGAGGGATAGTTGTCATTTGTCTATATATCAGCCTAAAGGGAATCTGTCAGCAGGGTTTTGCTATTTGAGAGCAGTAGGGGCAGAGAGCCTGATTCCAGTGATGTGTCACTTGCTCAGCAGCTTGCTGCAGTTTCAAGACAATCCGTGGTTTATCAGCAGGATATTGTCACTGCCAGACTAGTTGTTGCATGCCAAGCAGTCCAGATAATCTGTGTTACCCTGCCCCCACTACTGATTGGCAACACTGGTTTTGTGCACCCTTGCATTGAAGGTGCTCGAAAATGGATCATCCCTGATTACCAAGCCTGGAGATTAGAATATGCCTTTCCCTCTTTGCTTGTGATATGAGGGTGGCATACAGCGCTTACCTGGGACTCGTACGGAAGGAAAGCAATGTTGATCTCAGTTAAGGTCTTGATGACCTTGGATGCTCGTGACTTCACCAGCTCATTGAACAGAGTGTCTGGACACGCTGAAGAGAGAATGTCACCCAAAGTCAACTATGGAAGAAAACGCCGACGAAGACACAATACAAGGAAGGAGACTGAAAGGAGATCATGGGGAGGTGTTAGCGATGCACTTACAGTCAGTAAAGAAGACGTGTGCGGCTTTGTACTTAGCGGAAGGAGGATCTTTGAAGTCATTGATGAGAGAATGAACAGACTGCAAGAGAATGAGGCAGTGTAAGAAAGAGCCAGGGCGCAAGGAAAGCATAGGTCATCGGGGGCAAGGATTTGGGGCTGTGGGGGTTCACATCAGAAGCATCTCATAACTTACAAGACATTTGTAACATCCATATTGGTATCCGCCAACTCTTTTGCCGTTTATGATGGTGCCGCACTATTATTGTTGGCGACAACACGACTGTTCTGTTTAATTCTCTGGGACTTGTAGTGCTGCCCAGACAGGGAGCTGTGGGCTAATTCCTAGTCTTGATTCTTAATTACTTCCTTCTGTGAGCCTAGAGCATGACGGCTCACTATATAATCCCCTGAGTTTCTGTCTCCTTGCCAGTTATAAATTAAGCTTGATCTGGTCCACATCCCTGCTCTCTGCTCCTGTGGTGCTAATTTTGATTACTTGTTTTCTAACCTCAGCTTGAATTCTGTCTATTCGCTTGCATTCCAATTCTATCCCTGACTTTGACCTCCTGGAAACAACCCGGCTTGATCACTCTTCTTGTCAGCTGGCTCCACCAGCCAGCAGATACTCTGTGGCCACAACTCAGGGGCCCCTGTGTAAGTTCAGATCCCTGTACAGGGTTAAAGGGTGAAGGATCCAGTAGATGGAGTGACTAGCCCTAAGCTTGTCAGTGGAAGCTCTATTAATTGCTGTCAGGCTTCCATGCACAGAGCCCTTGTGACAATTATGTTGGAAAAGTATTTACCTCTACATTTTGTATAAGGGACTGAACTTCAGAATCATTTTATGTTTCTGCCTTCAGTTTCTGAGACAGGAAGTAACTGCATTGACTTCCTGTCAGCCATATTAGCTCTCAAGGGACTTATTTTTCTGTCACCTGGCCATCCAGAATTTCACTCACACTCTTCACATTCAAATATAAGAGAAATCTCTTCTTTCTGTACAGACATGTGACTGTAGGATGTGAAATGTGATCCTCTGATATAGACCAAAGTTTATTTGTCCATCAGGGAGGAAGTAGCTAGCTTCTCCGATATCAATATAGCGGACAGCCTGGAACGCCGAAACCACATGCAAAAAAAATCATTAAGGAACCCAGCATGGGTTCCTGTGTCCTCTAAAGAAGAGATAGAGAAACAGGGCTGGTTGCAATTCCCAGCACAGCAGGAGGCCAGGAACACTTAAGGTACTGCCACACTAAGCTATCCCGCTAGCGATCTCGTTAGCGTTGCATACTAATGAGATCGCTAGCGGGATTGTTTCTATATCGCTAAATGCTGCTGCATTTAGCGATATAGTTAACGACGCTATCGCCGTTAGCGATCTTCTTAACGACTTTAGCGGTACAAAAGTACCGCTAAATCGCTAAGAAAAGGTGCCACACAGCGATAAGATACTTACCCAGCGGGAGCGCCAGCGATGAAATAGGGTCCAGAACGATTCCAGCGACGAGCGAGATCACAGCAGGAAGCTCGTCGCTGGAAGCTGCCGCACTGAACAATATCGCTAACGGATCGCTAAATAGTGACGTTTTTTAGCGATCCCGTTAGCGATATTGTTTAGTGTGGCATACCCTTTAGAAGGAGGCTATAAATCAGGGATCCTTTCATTCTCAGGATCAATAAAGTTCCCAGCGAAAAAAGATTGACAGTTTCAGGGAGGGTGTTTTAGTGGTGGGCAGGGACCTCAATGTAGCACTGGAACCTCTGTTGGATACCACCAAACAAAAAAGCTCGATCTCCCCAAAAGACTTATGTAGGATTAAATCACAACTGAATAAGCTACAGTTGATTGACTCTTGGAGATACCTAAATCCATCTGTCCGGGACTACACTTTTTACTCCCTCCCTCATAGTTCTTATCATCGCTTAGATTATATATTTGTACCCAGTAGAATGCTTTCTAACATAAGGCAGGCAAAAATAGTCCCGAATATTTACTCGGACCTCTCGGCGGTTCTATTGAAACTTCAAATTTCCAAATCATACTCCAAACACAGAATCTGGCGTCTCAATGAATCTGTGCTTAGGAATGTCGAAGTACAGGGACGCATAAACAGAAGGCTCAATATTTTGAGCAAAATACCAAAAAAGAGACCTCCCCACAGATTCTATGGGAAGCGCACAAGTCGGTAGCTAGAGAATTTATATCTATCACCTCCTTTCTTAACAAACAGCGGCAAAAAGAAATTCATGACTTATATGATATAGGAAAGATGTGTATCTTCGTACCGTGTTAGCCAGTAGATAGAAAAATATTTAGACTTGAGAGTCCTCAGTGGTTGATCAACCACTGAGGACTCTCAAGTCTAAATATTTTTCATGACTTATATGATAACATATCGCAGCTCGAACTCTGCCACAAACATAGACCTGACCAACAGACTTTAGAGACATTACAGGAAAAAAGACAGCAACTCAGGGATATACTTAGTTCAAGGTCTGCCAAACTCTAGATTTAGTGGAAGCATAGAATGTATGTACATGGCGACAAAGCCTCTCAATTATTACTCAACTAAGGAAGAGACAAGCTCGTACTTTGAACAATTCAGTCAAAAATGATCAAGGTGTAAGCTCTGAAAACCCGGATCATATGAAGTTGGCTTTCCTTGACTATTATAAGCAATTGTATAAGCTACGGTCAGAGGAAACTGCTGAAGCCTCCCTCAAAAAACATTGAGACATGAAATCTTTTCTAAATCCATTGAATCTACCAGTCTTAACGGACCTTCAAAAACAGCAACTGACTAAACCATCCTCGATGGAGGAGCTCCGGTCCACCTGTTAAAAAGCCCCAACGGGAAAGCGCCTGGCCCAGACGGGTTCTCAGCGATTTATTACAAATCCTTCTCGTCTCTGCTGCATCCACATTTACTCACTGCCTAAACAGATGCTTGAAGCTAGAATATCTTTGATACACAAAGAAGGGAAAGATCCAGAACTGTGTAGTAGCTATAGACCGATATCACTTCTTAATGTTGACTTAAAGATACTAGCTAGCTTGATGGCAAAACGATTGGCCAAATTCCTACCAAGCTTAATATCCCTGAAAGTTTTGTGGAGGGGATAGAGGGGAGGGATAATGTTCATAAGGTATTACATCTCCTTCAGCATGCAAAATACCGAAAGCTTCCATTAATACTTCTTGGAACGGACGCTGAGAAGGCCTTTGACAGGGTGGACTGGGGTTACCTAAGAGAGGTAATGGCCAGTTTTGGGCTTCCAAATACTTTTATAGCAGCAATAATGGCAATGTATAGCAATCCCTGGGCCCGAATAAGAACTAATTAGTTTACAACAGACGCGTTTAGCATTAAAAATGGAACAAGGCAGGGATGCCCAATGTCCCCCTTACTATTCGTCCTAGCGATGGAACCCCTACTAATCGCTATACAACAACACTCCAGAATAGAAGGAATAAAAATAAACAAGACACATTATAAAACTGCAGCATTTGCTGATGACCTATTGGTATTGATGACCAAGCCTCTGGTGGGACTGCCGGCCCTAATGAACCTATTGGAGCTCTATGGCAGCATCTCCAACTTTAAAGTCAATATCACTAAATCCGAAGTATTAGATTTTGATGTCCCGCCAAATACCAAGGCTAGGCTTAAAAATTTGTATCCCTTCGAGTGGCCTAAGCAGTATATCACGTACCTGGGTGTAAAGCTGGGAAGGACAAATGAGGATCTCTTTCGGTTGAATATTCCTCCACTGATTTCTGCGGTTGAATCATCCATAAAGACATGGAAGGATTCACATATCTCATGGATGGGGAGGAAGAACTTACTGAAGAGCCTGATCCTTCCCAAATTTACTTACATATTTCAAATGCTCCCTATAGTTATCCCTAAATCCTATCTCACCAAAATGAATACAGTATTCTGGAAATACATATGGAAGAGACAAAAACCCCATCTAGCTTACTGAACCCTAACCCTACCCAAACATAGAGGTGGAATGGGAACCCCAGACATACTGAAATATTATCAAGCGGCGATGCTATCTAGAGTAGTTGACCTCCTACAAAACCCTCATGACAAACAGTGGATTAAGGTGGAGGAAGCCACTGCCCCCCTACCTCTGAGAATGGTTTTCTTGAAGTGCGCTTATGAGAAATTAGACACTCCATTGTATAATATACATACTAGAGCTACTTTGAAAATTTGGAGAGAGGTAATGGGAGTTCTCGCCCTTTCCCCTTTGCTTAAACTGGCAGACATAATCCCACACTCATTCCACCCCCAAAGCGAGAACACTGAGAACCCGGGACGCCTGACCAATGTCTCTCTGGATCATCTCTTGAGGAACGAGACGCTTCCCCCACTACCTGACCTACAGGGATTACCAGGGCTCTCTAGCTTGAATTTTGTTCAATATAGTGCTATTAGAGACCTGATGAGGCGCTATCTACATGTCTCGGACTTCTTGCGCCCACTAACTGCTTTTGAAACTATATGTGCAACTGCTCACAAACCCAAGAAAATAATGTCAACCATATATCAACTGCTAATTAATTTAAACTGTTGCCTTAAGAGAGCCTTTTTCACACTCTGGGAAAAAGATTTGGGTTGTAGGTTTACCTCAGACCAAGTATCCCAAATATACAAACAGTCACATGGACCAACACAACGCGTCAGAGCACAGGAGAACTCCTTTACAATAATAACCAGATGGTACATCACGCCAAAACAGAGTAGTCTTTGGCGGGCTGGAAATCTGGCTAAGTGTTGGAGATGTGGTGGCCCTGAGGGCTCATATTTTCATATGTGGTGGCCTTGCCCTCCCCTTATGCATTTCTAGCACCTCATGTAAAAGTTTATACAAAGAGTATTAAATAAACCGTGCAGGCTGACACCTGAAATAGCGCTACTAAACTTCTCGATTTGGCCTGGGCGTAAAGATGCATCCATCCTAGTACAGCATATTTTGACTGCAGTAAAACTACTAATCCCGACCTACTGGAGAAAATGCCGAATGTTCCATCCACCCACCAACTATATGAGAAAATTGATATGCTGTTTTCTGTAGCTAAGCATGTAGCCCTAGTAAATGGATCACAATCTATGTTTGAAACCATATGGCGTCCATGGATCAACTTTAGGTCTCTTTGTATCTGTCCTTGAGTCTACGGTAATATTATTACGATATACTACCAAGACTAGATATAACCCGGCCTCTCCCTCCCACCCCTTATTACCCACTCACCCCATCTCATTTATACTTTACTTTCTTCTCTATCACTCTTTTCTTACCTTTCCTTTTCTCTTATGAAGGTGACATATTTATCTAGCATCCTGACTAGATTATAATGCATAATATAATCTAATACACAGTAAATTGGGACTATAAACTTCTCTGATTATCTAATGGTCAAGCCACTAGAATAATGGACATTTACGCTATTATCGACGTGTTAAATGGTGACTGTAATGACACAGAGAGCTGTACGGAAGTTCAACTCTTGATCTCCTGTTGATTACTTGTGTATTGCTGATTTGATGTTTATTGTGATGCTTGTTCATTTTCTAATTTTCTACCAATAAATAAATCATTGAAAAGAAAAGTAAAGTTCCCAGCGGTTGGACCCCCTAATTGTCTAGCGATATGCCATCACCATATAACATATGATATAATTTTCTCTTAGGCCTCTTTCACACATCCGTTGTGCGCCTGACGGCGCCCTCCGGCATTTTTTTGTCCAACCGCATCCGGCGAAATGTGATGCCGGATGCGTTTTTTTTGCATTGACTTTCATTAGCGCCGGATGGCGCCGCATGTCAGTGCGTTGTATCCGTTTTTGTCCGGATCCGGCGGAAATGTACATTCCGGCGGCCGGACACAACGCAGCATGTAACGTTTTATTTTTTGCCAGAGCTGCCTGAAGCGGCGCATCAGGCAGTCGCAAACAATAGAATTCAATGGAACCGGATCAGACTTTTGTGCAATCCGGCAAAAGTCTGATCCGGATTCTGGAAATCGAGGACTACGACTACGACTACTACTACTACTACTACTACATTTTCCAGTGTCTCCGGGCATCAGAAACCCTCTTTTTGTGGGTTCAAAAGTTCAGGTCGGATCCTGCAAAAAACCGGATGCGGCGCATCCGCTTTTCATACTAGATGCCGGATGCGGCGCTGCGGCAAAATGCCGGGGCCGCCGTCAGGCGCACAACGGATGTGTGAAAGAGGCCATATACACTCAGAGCACAGACCGGAGACTATATTAATGTAATAGCCATTTGTTATTGTCAGGTTATTGTATACTGTGTTACTTTACCTTTTCAGAGGGTGTGATCAAGTACACGGCCTCCAGGCTAGGAAGTGGCTCTCTTCGCTTATTAATGTCTTCAACAACTGGAAAATAAAAAATTTGATGAAAATTCGAAAAATTGTTTGCTAATGATTTTGGAGACCATACACAGTATAAGTGGCCGAACTGTGACCGGGACATGTCCCTTTAAGTCTGATGCTTTAGAAATTGTAATAGAGGGTATGCCTGCCCCACTACTCAACCGCAGACGTCCATGAAACATTGTCGTGTACGGACCACAATGCACGGACTGTCCGAGGGTCTCCTGACCTGAACTTCACTGCCTTATAAGAATACATGAGGTTGTCAAATTTGGGTCAGGGGTCCAGCGGCCAGTCCATGAATTACAGTTCATACTAAGATGGACATCCAAATTCCAAATTATCTAAATGTCACTGTTAATATGCATTAGGGCACTTTTGGTCTTTTTAAAGGGAAACCATCATCATAAAATAATTTTTGTGTTAATTGTGCCTTCAAAAAAATTTGGAAATGTTTTTTTTTTTCACAATGGCCACTGGGGAGTTTTTAGACCCTAACTTCCTTTTGTTTCAGGAAACGACACATATACATTAGCCACAATAGTGAGACCCATGACCTCATTTGTACTGATGCATCTAATGAGAGAGTGCAATAGTCATTGTGAAGAGAAGAGGAGCAGGGTCAGCTGGTAAATCGACCCTTGTGATTGGTGGATCCCGTGTTATCGGATGTGTAGACAAGTGTTATCAGTCATTGTGATCCTGCCTCTGCTGATACAAACCATGCTGAAAAACTCTTCCTGAAAGTATAGGAAGTATGCGTCTAAAAAACCCCAATGGCCAGTGTGAAAACTGCAAAATTTCTAATTTTCTTTTTTAATAAAGATCATAATATTAAAAAAATTAAATTTTTTTTAAAAATACATTTACAGTAATACAAAAACGTAATTGAAACACGAGGTCATTTTTTTTCATAATAACTTCCTTGAAAGAGGTTATCTCACGTTATGAAATGGGATAAACTGGACCGTTCTTGTAAAAAAGAGCAACACTGCAATTTACCTCTTATTAATAAGCCTCTACATTCTCATAGAAAGAGAAATTTTTAATTTTATAATTTTCTACTCGTTGCCTGAGTTACCGGCCACCTCTGCAGTATCTTAAGCAAGGAGCACAGCACTTACAAGCTGTTTTCTATACTGTAGACTTCAGTCGAGGGAATTGCACACATGCAGGGCCATTTTGCCACTTCATTTTCGCCTAGACTGCCATACTATGGTCATAGGACTCCCATAAGTATAGGGTCTGTGATAAAGTCATCGGCAAAGTGCTGGAGGGGAGATACGTTTCACTGAGGCTATTAGCTTTATGGCGCTCCAGTACTAGAGCATCCATGTGGAGAATACGCCAGCAAAACTACACAGTAACGCAGATGCCCTGTCCAGACTTCCCTGCTTAGTGAGTAAAGGTGCCAAAACAAATGCTGGAGGGGAGATATGTTTCACTGAGGCTATTAGCTTCAGTGATTTGAAACTCAGAAGTTTGCTCCAGCACGCTATGTGTTTAGAGGGGTTAATTGACCATTTTAAGGGCAGAGTTTTTGTGGACAACCATAGAGTGAGTGGGAGGATATCCACCTTATCTCCAACCCTGGGGTTTTGGTCTTGGGTTTAAATAGTTACTCTTCTGAGGCATTCAGTGTTCGGTGGGTCTGGAGTCGGCAGCTCCAGAGAAGTGGTTTTGTGTTCAGCAGTACTGAACCTGGTTGTTATATCCTGAGCAGATGGATCCCAGCAGCTGCAGAGACTGGATACCCTTTTGTATTGTTATTCTGTTTTGCCCGAAGCGCCGTGTTTATTTTTCACTTCACAATGGTTTGTGCCGCATGCACAATAAACCTGGGGAAGATTTAAAGAGACAGTGTACCTGTGTCTACTTCCGTGTGCAGCCGAGTACAGGTCACTGCTATTAAATGGACTACAGCCAGTTTTTTTTTCAACCGAAAAGGCTGATAACAGGGAACCACAGATTGTAGTCGCCTGCACAAGATGGACATAATGTAAATGTTCATGTGTCTTCGGTCCCTGTCGGCTTACGGTACAATCGTCTGATGCCACCACTCACTTGTAATTCCCTCCGTCATAATGTCAGTCATCTTGCAGCAGGAGGACAACATGCGTGTACTGAGCTGATCCACCACCAGCACCTGCGGGAACAGGACGACAACATTACACAAAGTAGAGGAAAGTCACACAGCAGTAAAACGTTCAGTCCAACACTAACTTCCAGAATAGAAGGGCTCTATACAGCCACCAAACCCTGTGACATGGCTCAGAGACTTCTGCTATTGGAGAAAGACATGTTCTCGCCACATGAAAATGTATGGTAGATTTCAAGTAGCAGAAGGCTCTGTGCCGTGTCAAAGTGGTCTGATTAATGTATAAAGCTCTTTGCTTCTGGAAATCAGGGCAGTCATAGTGTATCCCCCCCAAATAGCAGCCTCTTACGTTACTAAAAGACTCACCTTCCACTCTCCTTTCTTCTTAACCTTCCGGATCACATCGTGCATGATCTCTACAAGAGAAACAGATATTTGTGGTCATATCAAAGATGGGTGTATTATACAAACTAAGTGCTAAACCTACGATGTTATACCGACACAAACAATATCTGTCAGTCATTGTGTCTCCATTAACAGTGCCAACCCATGCCATTAGAGTGCCCTTCATAAATAGTGCCATCGGAATGCCATAAACAGGGCCATCAGACTGCTCCCTTACAGATAGTGCCACAAGAATGCCACCCTATAAACAGTGCCATTACACAGCCCCTAATAACTAGTGCCATCAAGATACCACCCCATAAGCAGTGCCATTAGACTGTCACTTATAAACAGTGCCATCAAAATGCCCCCATAATCCTTGCTATCAGACTGACACCCCAGAAATATTTCAGAGTGCCCCCCCATAAACAGTGCCGTCAGAGTTCATCCATAAACAGTGCCATCAAAATGCCATCCCATAAATAATGCCAAACCATAACCAGTGTCATCAGTGTTCCACTCCATATATTGTGCCATTAGAGTGCCACTTCATAAACCGCTATCACAGTGTTACCAATTAACAATGTCATCAGTGTCCAAACAATAAACAGGTCAATAAGAGTGCTCCATTATAAGCTGTGCCATCAGTCTCCTTCAAAAACTGTGCCCTTAAGGTCTCCTCCATAAACAGTGCCATCACAGTGCTACAAAAGTTGATTTTTTTTTTAACTGTAAATGAGTCCAAAACTCTGTCTCTTCTTTTGTGATAGGGTTCCAAATTCCCTACTTTTTTCCATATATCTAAATTAAAGAGGCTGTCAGGTCATATATTTTATGGATGACTTTGACTTATCCTTGATCTGCAGTACCCTGCAGCGGCCGTCAGATCCTTGATCTGAAGTACCCTGCAGCGGCCTGTCAGATCCTTGATCTGCAGTACCCTGCAGTGGCCGTCAGATCCTTGATCTGCAGTACCCTGCAGCGGCCGTCAGATCCTTGATCTGAAGTACCCTGCAGCGGCCTGTCAGATCCTTGATCTGCAGTACCCTGCAGGGGCCGTCAGATCCTTGATCTGCAGTACCCTGCAGCGGCCGTCAGATCCTTGATCTGCAGTACCCTGCAGTGGCCGTCAGATCCTTGATCTGAAGTACCCTGCAGCGGCCTGTCAGATCCTTGATCTGCAGTACCCTGCAGTGGCCGTCAGATCCTTGATCTGCAGTACCCTGCAGCGGCCGTCAGATCCTTGATCTGAAGTACCCTGCAGCGGCCTGTCAGATCCTTGATCTGCAGTACCCTGCAGTGGCGTCAGATCCTTGATCTGCAGTACCCTGCAGCGGCCGTCAGATCCTTGATCTGAAGTACCCTGCAGCGGCCTGTCAGATCCTTGATCTGCAGTACCCTGCAGTGGCCGTCAGATCCTTGATCTGCAGTACCCTGCAGTGGCGTCAGATCCTTGATCTGCAGTACCCTGCAGCGGCCGTCAGATCCTTGATCTGCAGTACCCTGCAGTGGCCGTCAGATCCTTGATCTGCAGTACCCTGCAGCGGCCGTCAGATCCTTGATCTGCAGTACCCTGCAGCGGCCGTCAGATCCTTGATCGCAGTACTCCTGCAGCGCCGTCAGATCCTTGATCTGCAGTACCCTGCAGCGCTGTCAGATCCTTGATCTGTAGTACCCTGCAGTGGCCGTCATATCCTTGATCTGCAGTACCCTGCAGCGGCCGTCAGATCCTTGATCTGCAGTATCCTGCAGCGGCAGTCAGATCCTTGATCTCAGACTCTGCAGCGGCCGTCAAGATCCTAAATCTGCAGTACCCTGCAGCAGCCGTCAGATCCTTGATCTGCAGTAACTCTGCAGCAGCCATCAGATCCTTGATCTGTATACCCTGCAGCGGCCGTCAGATCCTTGATCTGCAGTACCCTGCAGCGGCCGTCAGATCCTTGATCTGCAGTACCCTGCAGCGGCCATCAGACATTGGAAGAAGCAGCGCAGTAGAAGAGTTCAATGTTTACATCCACCTAACAACAGCTAATCAGTGGGATACCGGGTATGACTCCCACCAATCTGATATTGATGACAAATCCTGATCAGATCATAGGTCCTCAATTTCATTGTTATTCTGTTACATTATACATGCAGAAAAACTGAACCACATGATGTGGCAGTTCCCTCACATTATGGAAAGCAGCTGTCACGGGTTTACTGCGACAGAGAGGGACAGAAGACTGCAGAGTCTGATTTCATGCACTCCTGTACTGATTAGAAGCACTTAACAGAGGTTAAACTGTTTAGCCTAGAGTCTCTGAAGCTTTCCTGCTTGGATGATCTCAGCTGTTCAGGGTTGGCCACTCCTCTCTCCTATATATACTTGCCTCTGGCAATCTGAATTGCCAGTGTTAGTCTTGTACTGCCTGGTGTGGAGTAGAGGAGTCAGTTGTTGGTAGAGGTGTTTGAAGTGTTGATCTGTGACTGCTGCTTGCTGTTTTAACTGTATGCAAATCCTCACCCTCTCCTATTTAGTTTTCCTTCTTTTTCTCCCTGGTGTTCCTCTCTGTTGTCTGTGAGTGCATATTTGTATGTTTGGTATTTTAATTTATCCTTGTACATCCTCCCTTGTTAATCTGATTTGTGTATATACATACACTATTACTACCCACTTCCCTGGGTAGTAAAGGGGACTGATATAGGGTTAATTCAGGAATTCAGCAAGGTACATGGCCCTGGCATCTTCACCATCAGAAGTAATCCGGGGAGAAGGGATAGCTAGGGCGCCCCTAGCGTTAGTGACAAAGCAGGAGCCGCTGGCACCGGCTATCCTGACAAGAAATTTTTGACAGCAGCTGTAATTGATGGACCCTATTAAGTATTAACTATCATCAGATTTTTCAAAAGACATTAGTTTGCAAGGTCACCAATAATAAAACTCTATGTAAGCTTCTCGCCCCATAAACTGTATCTGCCATAATAAAAATTGACCATGTATAGAAACAGTAAGAATACATTTACAAGTGATCCATAATCAAAGAAGATGGGACAGTAGATAAAATTCGGGTAGATAAGTCCAGCATCCCGGGCACAAGTTTTGCCATCCTACCATAATGGACAGTATAGAGAAGGTAACATTTCTGGCATTTTGCTCCCCTAATCTGACTGTACTGTGTAGATATGCTAATATATGGCCTCATTATTTCTCATCCTGACTCCGTGTCCCTCCCACACAAACTAGAGATTACATAACATTTCTCTACGCTACAGTTTACAATGCAGCTGGGTATCTCAGAGGGCTTATTATTTTAGGGTATTATTCGTACTAAGGAGGAACTTCGCCTACAACCTTACCCTCCTGCATTACAAATTGGTTCAAATCAAGCACTGTGAAATATACAGAGCGCCAAATCTCCTGCACAGACAATTCTGTCTGCCTGCAGCCACCACTAGAGGGAGCTATGGAGCTAACAGTATATTGTCTTATCCTTAAAGGGGTTGTCCACTATTGGACAACTCCTTAAATGCGACAGTGCCACATGTAAAATAAAAACAACGCCTACTTCCCTAGATGGCGCCTTTCCTGGTGCTCCCGTGACATTGTTATATCATGTGAGCTCTGCAGCCTGTCAGTGGACACTGATCAGCTGCAGCTGTCACAATTTTGTCAGATGGAAAAGTTTCCTATGACAGGACTGTGAAGGCTGTAGGGCCCACCCAGGGCCAGAACCAGCAACCAAACAACCTGGCCAAGAGCCATGCCCATGGAGCAGGGGTGTAGGCTGTGTTATACAGCCAGCATTGAGAACCTAACCATTGTGATTGGAGCTAGACCCAAATTAATCAAATGACGTATTTAGCCCATACAGTGAACACTAAAATGAATGGAAAAAAAATCAAAACTGCCTCATTATTGTTTTTTGATCATTTTGTTTCCTCAAAAAAGGAATAAAAAAAAAATCAAAAAGTCGTATGGACCACAAGATGGTACAATAAAAATTACAGTCTGCATTGCAAAATAAGCACTGCTACAACTCTATCGACCCCCAACACTATAGCTCATGGAAGGTGAGGAATTAATATCGAAAGTCAAGAGGGACCAATTCAGACTCTGATCTCCAAGAGTCCGCATAAACCTAGAGTTGATCATGCCCTGAATTAAAGCTGCTGACGTATGACATGTCCGAATTTGTATTAATTCATAGACACCAGTTAAAATCACTGTACAAACTATGGGGGGCATTTATTAAAAAATTTTAGTCCAAAGAAAGAAGCAAAGAACCGGCACCATTGTACCGCCAATATATTACCCGTGCTCAAAAACACACTTAACGCATTTATGCCCTAAGAATGGGTGCTCTATCCTTGAAAAAGTCAAAATTAGAATCCAAACGAAAGAAAAATGAGGATGGCACTCACCGTTCATAAAATCCAACTTCATGAATAAAATGTTCAGCAGGGGAGCAATGTGCATGGTTAGAGGACAACGGCCGTTTCGCGCGGTTGCGCTTCCACGGGTCCTACTGACGTAAAGGGAGGGGGGGAGGCACTTCAGGTCAGCCGGGGACTCCCTCTGACGTCACTGATGCTGTGCAGAGTCCCCAGCTGACCTGAAGTGAACTGATTAGCATGGGAAGCAATCAATTAAGCTTCCCACTGTAATCAGCTCATCTCCTGTGAGCTGGGGAGATGAGCTCATTCATTCGGGGGTTTACAGCAAGGCTGCCAGCATTAGCAGCGGTCCCTGCTGGAAACTTGTTAACCCTTTCAGATGGATTGCAGCGTGGGACCTGACTGAGCGCCGGAGAGGTAAGAATATGGTTGCTTTATTATTTTATTTTTATTACAGGAGAACAAGGGATTCGGAAGGATTACCAGCACAATAAAATATGGTCAAAAACTATGTGTATTTATTTCATTAAAATAATTTTTAATTAATGTGTGTTTTTTTTAACCATTTAATACAATAGGATTAATAATGGAGAGTTGTCTAATTGACAACTCTCCATTATTAACCCAGCTTAATGTCACCTTCCAATAGCAAGGTGGCCTTAAGCCATTATTAACCCATTAGCCACCGCTACAGGGCAATGGGAATAGACGGGCTAAGTGCCAGAAAAGGCGCATCTAATAATAGATGTGCCTTTTCTGGGGTGGCTGGGGGCAGATGTTATTAGCCAGGTGGGGCACAAAAAAAATGCACCTTCCCTAGGCTATTATTATCTGCCCCCACTCACTGGCTTTCCCTGTCTGGTGGAGAAAATACCGCGGGAGCCCACGCATTTTTTTTCAACGAATTTACACATTTAATTAACCCCTACAGGTATGAAATTTTTCACACATACACTCATGTAATTGTTAGTGAAAACCATATATCAGACTACATGAAATGAAATGGTTTACTGTATGTAAACCATGTGTCATTTCATGTCGGGTTCTGTAATGAATTTACAGAAGCCTGCAATTGAATTAGCGGCTATTATACTATGTAGAAGTGTATGAACTATAAATATATATATATATATATATATATATATATGTGTCACAATGACATGTGTATATATATATATATATATATATACATATGTATTCTATGTGTGCATATGTATTCTTTCTTTTGTGATTTAAAAACTGTCATTTGGATCCATTATATGTCGGTTTTGCAAGCCGGTGAGAAAATCTCGCCGTACGGATGCCATACAGATATTTTGATGCGAGGAAATCGCATCCTCGCATTGCACACGGATGACATACGGATCACTTTTCAGGGGACTTTTCTGCGTATTACGGCCGTATAATACGGTCCAATTTTTATATGTTGTGTGTGACCCCGGCCTTAGGCTTCTTTTACACTTGCTGTGATTTTTGCGGCTCGTTATTGCGGGCCTTTTTTTCCGGGCAGTATCGCCGCAATTTTCAAGGTCTGCCGCAATAACGGACCGCAAAAAACTTGTGGATCGCTGTTTCCAGTACTATAGAAAAGTATTGGAAAGATAAAAATGGCGTTCCGCAAAAGGAAGTTACGGAACACCGTTACTTCCGGTTTTGCGGAAGTCATTAATTTTCTATGGGGGCCGTGTCCGTAAGCCGTGAAATATATCGAGCAAACTCGATATTTTTTCACGGCCGTATATACGGCTCTCACGGCCATACGGCACACGGCCCTCAGTAGAATTTTTGCGGCCCGTTTTTGCGGCCCCATAGAAATGCATTGGGCGCAAAAACACGGTGTAAAACCAGCCTTAGGGATGCCTGATTTCAACCAATCACATCGCTTTTCCCTCATTCGATTGTGGACCAACAAATCCCCAAGATTTGTGCTATGCCGACTGGCAAAAACGGGACCCCTGCTGACAATTTCTTGAAGGTCTACGTCTCTCTCTAAAATATGCCAATTCTTTCTGATAATTGATCTTATACAATCATCCATCGGACCAAACTTAAAACTTTCTTTCTTTTTGGGGTTTGTAATAGGGGGCTCACTATCAGTTAAATTATCTGCTCTCATTAGGGCCCTATCCAATACCGCATTGGGATAACTCCTCTCTTGAAATCTTTTATATACATCCATACATCCTCTAACCATGCACATTGCTCCCCTGCTGAAGATTTTATTCATGCAATAAAGATGGATTTTATGAAAGGCGAGTGCCATCCTCATTTTTCTTTCGTTTGAATTAAAAAAATTAGGTAGTTTTCTAGGTCTACCAAAATAGCAGATTTTGCTGCATTAAAGTTTACCATTTTTTTGATTTTTAGGCTTTTTTTCACCACTTTTCAAAATTAAGAAGAAAAGTGAACTAAAGCAGTGGAGCCATCCGCAGACTGAAAAATGTACTATATACGTCAGAAATTGACGTAAATTTAACATCACTAATAGTAGATTGTTATGTTTAGCTGAGGAGGAAGGAGCAAAAAACCGCATAGGCAGCCTAACACCAGAGAGGTTGGAAACTAATAGGTTGCAGACCCCTAAACTAACCGCACAACTAGAAGCAGCCGTGGAGCGTACCTACGGTGGTCCTAGACGCCTCGGCACAGCTGGAGAGATAGCTATCCCTGAAGATGGAAAGAGGAAAGCTAACTGCCCCGGAGTAGACCCCAAAAGAGTAGGAAGCCCCCAAACATATAATGGCGGTTAGACAAGATGAAAATACGAACACAGACAGAAAATAGATTGAGCACAGGAGAGAATACTGTCTGCAACCCAGAAAAACCCTAGGAAAAACTCCAACACTTCTGAATCCAAAAAACACTGAGACCACACGGTCTCGACCACCTATATCAGATCTCTGGTGTGGACACGTAGCTACCCAGCAGTAAAATATCACAAGAACTGAACAAATGAACAAATACAAAAACAAATACAAAAAACGAACGGAGACCAGCCAAAGCCCCCAAAGGGGACCCGGCTGAAGACAAAAAACAATGCAGCAAAAAGCAAGGAATTCAAACCACAGTAAAAAAAAACTGAAAGGGACTTATCTGAAAGCAAGCAGGAGATAGCAGGAAAGCAAGTTGAATTCCAACCAAGACCAGGAAGAACAATTGATCACCAGCGAGGATCATGGGAGGTCAACTCACGTATATCAGGCCAGTCAGTACCACCTGACAATCACTCGTTATCTGCAGGTGTAGGACTCTTGGTGTTCAACATAGGTTCAATACCCTCAGCAACCACCAGAGGGAGCTTCAGCTCCGAAGTAGTCTCCAAAACGTTTACAACAGTAGATGTAGATTTCTAGTGTGTACACAGTGCGCCTCTTAAAAACTTGCCACCCAGGCCCCCTGGAGTCGATTCACATGCAGTTTTTTATTTTTCTTTTAATAATTACAGTAAAGTTAATTTTTTAGAATTTTCACACCATACAGCATCACAAACCACGTGTGTGTGAATTCTGACGCCTTTGCAAACGGGAGATTTAGCATCATGAAGGTTAGGAGAATGAGGATTATTTTATATTCACTTGTTCCTAAAAAATAATAATAATAATAGTAATAGAAATAAAATTAAATTGTGTAAAATCAAACAGTCGCTCGGGGCCAAAAGTTGACACATTGCCACTTAAAAGCCAGAATTAAATTGCACGGATAAACCCACGTTAATTGTTTTAGTAGTTAATCTGAACTAAACTCTGCCCAATCAATAGGAGTGCCCTACATTATCCAGCTCAGCAGAAGTGGGCAAATCCATTTAGTGGCACGGTGAGTGACGGACATGTACCCTGCCCATTGTTAGAATTTTTAGGGCCTTTTACAGAAGATGATTTGTTGTTGTTTTTACCACACACCATCCGATGCTTTATGAGGCATATCAAAGTCCCGCTCTCGCCCTTTTTCGTCATCCTAAAACTGTATTAACTCATTCGCATGTCAAATTTAAGTTTATTCGATCATTATTTGTTTTTTACCGCGTCTCTTTCACTGCTCTTGGGCATAACATGTGCTGTATGTAAATTGTAAGGCCTCACAGCCTGACTAGACAAGAGACGTCTTATTGAAGGACCCATAACAGTTTGGGTATAAAGATGCATTATATGTGGTGTTTTGGTGACTCCAAGTTACTTAAAGGAATCCCCTATTAAAGGTCGGGCCTACATGGTTTCACAGTTCATCAAAATTGTAAAACTGTGTCTGTTGCTCCTAGCAACCAATCACAGTGCAGCTTTCATTTCTAAAGCTGCTTTGGAATGATGAAAGCTTTGCTGTGATTGGTTGCTTAGGGTAACAGACAGTTCACTGTTAGACAGTTTTAATTAAATCTGCCCCATAGTGTTTTTTGGTGTTTTATTTACTGTATTTTAAGAGAGATTATTATATTATCCAATGTCTGTACTGGGTTATGAAACACTGTGGGGAATTTATTACGATTGTCATTCATTATAGAGGTCTTAATAAAAAAGCACGCTGGAGTAAGATGAGACTAATTTATTAAAACATGACTTTTATTCATTTTTATTAAAAAGCAGTCTATACTTTTTTAAAAATACTAGCGTGATTCCGTATTTTTTCAATATTTAACCATATTCATACAAGGAGAGAACCTTCCCCATTTAGCTAAATGTATTAAATGCCTTACTGAGGTTATACTATCCTACCTAAGCCACGGCTGCACTATACGGGTGTAGATCTCTTAGAGCTCATACTCATCACCGTGAAAAAAAAACGGTCCGATTTCGGTTCAGAAAAGTGTGATAAGCATCATGCGATTTTCATATGAGCAAATCCAATATTTAACACCTAGCATCCGATTTAGATGCGAATGCAATCCGACTGCACGCGCAGTTCAGTGTCTCTGCTGGATGGCAGGGTGTATAGTCGTATCATGCAACAATGCACCCTGCCATCATTTGTCGTGGGACAAAAGGAATATTATCTTCTCGGCAGACAGGTGAGGAATATGGTTGTTTATTATTTTAATTCTGTTAGAGGTGACATTGGCTTCAGTGGCTTGGGCACTGATGTGAGTATACGTGTTTTTGGTAAATGCAGTTTCATTAAAGAATTCTGTGTAATTTTTTCAGTTAAAGGACTTTATTCTGGGTGTGTGTTTTTTTAGACAACATCACTATGGGGTTGTCATGGAAATATATATGTATTCCACGTATTCAATGTATATTCATATATATGCATTTACAGTCAAATAGATCTCACTTGCTAAAAATCCTGTGCTCACACATATCTATGAAAAAGCTGATGCTAGCTATAATCAGTCGCTTAAGACGACCCTGGCCTACATAAGTCAGGCTATAGCTCATAGGGACTTTTTACACAAGGACACAGAAAATGTAAACAAGGACAGAAAGTCTTGATAGATATCTATTATTTTCTTTACTAGTCACGTAGGAAAACTGGGACAAAGAACAATAAACAATAAATCTGCAACTTCAGCCCTTTTATCATAATTATCATACTTATCATACTTACACTAAAACAGCCAATAATCTAGCAGCTTTTAATTGTATGTTAATTGACTAACCAGCCCCTTTTTGTAAACGTATAAAACCTTGAATGAATAATAAACTGTTGGTCTTGACGAACTGTTATACTGACACTTCCGTTGTGGACAGTCCTCATTTCGTCTGAGCGCTCAAAGAAAAGACATTTAATATAAGATTGGGAACAGCAACAGCAAACACTGCAGGATAGATTTATCCTAATTAAATTTCCATAACAGCTGGTGCCCCACGTTGGGCGCAATGTATGACGTTGTGTCTTCATCTTCATCAGATGAGAAGTGACATGGTATGCTTGGTGCATACACTGGCTGAAATTTGGGCTTAAAAGTTGTTTTGCTGCATGGGGATTTCCCTCCCCTTTTTGATCAGCTTTTTGCTTTTAGAGTTTTTTACTAAACTGTGTAGGGTTTTCTTTTTTCTTTTTAAATCTAACTTTTGTTTTTAAAGTTTTTCTTTTAAGTAAATTTTTAAATAATTTTGGAGAGGTTTTTCTAAATCAATTTATTTTAGAGTTTTATTATCCAACCAGCAAGATCTACTAGCGTGCTTTAGACCAAGGACAGAAACACAGTGAATCCGGGCAGCTCCATACATACCCCTCCATTCAGTGTCCTTGCACACAGATAAAGAAATTGCAGGCTGAGGGAGAACACACCAAACAATTGCGCAGCGGCTTCACTCATCAGGCATTCAGCGAAGACAAGAATTTCAGTGTCTTTGCACACAGAACCAGAATGCAGCAGTTCTCAGATTTTTAATCACCTTTGTTGAATAGGTTTTTGGAATAGACACAGAACGTGAGAATCGAAGGGCTAGGCATGTGAATAGAAGGTCAGAGTACGTGAGAATCCAATGGACGGGCAGACTTTACGCTGCACAATGAAATGTTTTTTTTTTTTTGAAAGGCACAGGAAAGTTTGTTTTTAGATTGCCGTCTGCTATAAAAGAGCAGTGGTGGTCTTGCATCGTGTAGAAGGTACAGCAAGTTATTTGAACGGACCAGGAAGTTGTTTTTATATGAAGATTGAAAAGGTGTTAAAGAAGCATTGAAATCATCTGTGAGGAAATGATCACGGACATGTCACAAGAGCAGAATTTAGAGTCACACACATCACATGTCCATCCTGTGGAGACACGGGACAGGTGTAGTCTGCTCTCATTGAATAAGGAGCCTTGAACAGGGAAAAACGCTCCCCGCCTTTCTCCACAGGGAGAAGGCATTTTTGCTTCAACGGTCCCCTCTCAAGCATCGCAGGGGGGACACCCTCTCCTCTTTCTTCTCTCAGTCCCTTTCTCCTTCTTCTTCAGACTTCTCTCCCCTTTCCTCGCTGCCTTTCCTCTCTATCCTTCTTTCCCTATCATTCCTTCTTTCCCCTCCCTCACATCTCTGACACATCCATTTTCTTCCTCTTCCTCTTCTTCTATCTCTTCCTCTCCATCTCTCAAACCTTCTCCTTTTTCTTCTTCTACTTCTCCCCCTCCATCTTTCTCCACTTCTCCCCCTCCATCTTTCTCCACTTCTCCCCCTCCATCTCTCTCTCTCTCCCCCCTCCTCTACACCTCACTCATCACACCCCACTCTTTCTCCCTCAGTGCCTACAGCACAAGGAACCCTGTCTATCCCAAGCACAGTACAAACATTGCCAGTCATTATATCAGGAGAAGAAAGTGCAAATCTCCCTACACAAAACGCTGCAGGTAGCCCCCAGACACAACAGCTAGCAGAGCCCACAGCCGGGGTTTCACAGGGGGGAGGTGTAGCTACAGACTCAAATGAGGAACCTCAGCAAGGAAGAGGGAAATCCCCATGCAGCAAGACAACTTTTAAGCCCAAATTTCAGCCAGTGTATGCACCAAGCATACTTGTCACTCATCTGATGAAGTTGAAGACACAACGTCATACAAGTGTTTCAAGATTTGGGCCTCATTACCCATGATCAGACACACAGACGGATGTTGGCACAGGCTTTTGTGCGTGGACTGAGAGAACCAATCAGGAAACCACTGGTAGTAGCCAGGCCTGAGTACACGTCAATAGCAATGGATACCCTGCTCGCAGTAGCAAAAAGGATTGAGTCCCGCCGGGACAGAAGGGATGTCCAGTGTTACAACTGTGGCGAGTTTGGTCATTTCCTAAACTGGTGCAGAACACCGACTTCGCCCAGAAGAAGAAACACAGAAAGCAGTAAAGAACCCCGTCCATAGGACAGGAGCACGCCAAGTCCACAGGGAACCCCACCAGTGGGACCAATATCCTGAGAGTGGATGGCGTAGTCAGATCTTTTCTTGTGGAACTCCGCAACCTCACCTATCTATCAGAATCTTCTGCGTCCTGTATGGGAATTGATGGTAAAGTCAGATATTTCCAGATTATGAAGCCCCTGGGCATGTGGACTCAGCCAGAACACTCCATCATGTCCCAGTTTGTTGTGTCAAAGACCTGCACCCTCAACCTATTGGGAGTGGACCTACTGCAGAAGCTGAAAGTGACCAGAGTGTTCCAGGAAGATGGGACCATGACACTTTCTTCACCCCTGGCCCAAGAAGAAACAGGAACTTCAAACAACCACACTGCAGACCTATCACAGGAGGTGCTGGACATAGTACCAGAATTGCCACTCCATCACCCAGAGTCAAGATGTCTCTGACCAACTGAAGGTCTAAGTGAACTCACCTAAGAAGACGGCCTGAGAACTTTGACATTGGCCAGGATATTCAACTCAAGAAGGACCCTACTCGCTTCATGGAATGGCAACACCTCATCCGGCTCCAACGCCAGGGGTCATATCTTAAGAAGCCAGAGGTTCATCTTTTGCAAGCACCAGGAGGTGCCCCCTGCAATCAACCAGTTCATCCACGTCTCCATTGGAGACGTCCCAACAAGAAGACCCCCTGTGACCAGAGCAGGTGCTAACACAGTGACTGCCTTGGTGGAGAACAAGAAAGCCAGCTGGTCGTCATCTCTCATGATGTGGATCCTAGTAGACGGCTTGTTTTCCCGCCAGCTCTGTGCCGGGAGATGGGAGTCCCCTGCCGCATAGTGAAGGAAAAGGCCAAACTGGGCTGCCTCGCCCATCGGAATCAATACCAGCTTTCCACAGTGAAGAAAAAGACTGTAAACCCCAGTGAGTTCAGAATGGTGCAAGGTCTGGAGGCCGTGAAAGAGGCTACGGTATTTGAAACCCCAACAGTGCTGAACTCGCACACTCTGCTCTCAAAAGTCCAAGTCACCGCAACGGTATTCACGGTGATCAACCTGGCCAGTGCCTTCTTCAGTGTCCCCCTCCACCTGGATGACCTGCCTGCCTTCACGCACCAGTGCAGTGCATATGGACAGTGTTGCCTCAAGGTGCTCAGAACAAATCCTTCAAGTTTCACCAAGACAATGTCCTCCATCCTCGTCAACTGGATTGCAGAATATGCAGGAGTCACTCTTCTACAACACGTGGATGACCTTCTCTTTTGCGTGGTTGACATCGATACCTGCACAGTCCATTCCCTGTTCCTTGAGGAACAGCAACGCAAGGTCTGGAAGAACAAAGTCCAGCGGTGTCAGAAGCAAGTTACATCCCTGGGACACTGTATTGCCCACCAGACAAAACACCTGTCAAATGACTGGAAGACCACTGTGGAGAAGATGGCTCCCCCAACAACTCCAAAAATGCTGCAGGCCTTCTTTGGTCTAGTGTCGTGATGCAGAAAATGGATCACTGATGCCTCAGTCCTAATGCAGCCTCTGTGCGCTTGCATCAACGCAACCCCGCTCCTTCTATCGGATGCAGCCTTCAACTCATTCAGGAAATTGGAGGAACTCCACAGTCTCAGCGCCAATACAAGGCCTACCTGACTACGAGAAGTCTTTCCATCTACCTGATGGAAGAAAGAAGGTCATGCTACTTGAATCCTGGCACGGATTCACGGGGGAAAAACAGAGACTTTTAGGCTGCCTCTCAGTCCGCTTGGATCCAGTTGTAAGAGGAGCACCCTCCTGCCTGATGGCAGTAACTGCAGCACACACCTTCCTGGACAAGACTGCTGACATCACTCTTGGACAGCCACTGGAAACTCTCACTCCACACGACATCTTGGCAATCCTCAATCAAGCTCAACCAAATAAATCTCCCCACCGCCAGGCATCTTCGCCTCTATCGCTTTTGTTCCAGACCTACAGTCCTCATCCCGGCCACTCTACTCCCACTCCCAAGGGGGGATACAGAATTTATCCTCCACTTGGATGGCTCCAGATTTGCAGATGATGAAGAAGTTTCCACACAGGAAGTGCAGTGACCAGCAATCAAGAAATCCTGTGGTCCAGAAGTCTGTCACCTAGCCTGTCAGCCCAGGAAGCAGAACTGATAGCGCTGACGAAGGCCTGCCAGATGGCAGAAGGCAAGACTGCAAACATCTACACCGACTACAGGTGCTCGCATGGCATAGCACACGACTTTGGGCCCATCTGGGCTGCAAGGGACTTTATCACAGCAAGCGGGACAACCGTGAAGCATCATGGAGCCTTCAGGGACCTGCTGGGTGTACTCCTACTTCCAAAATGGTGGCAATTTGAAAAATCAAAAGCGCATGGAAAACTGAGAACAGAAGAGGCGTGAGGCAATAACATGGCGGACATGGCAGCCAAAGAAGCGGCCAAAGGAAGACAACATGGAGAAGTGGGAGAGGTCGTAGAGCCGGACGGCTACTACATGACGACTGAAGACAAGAAACCTGACAAAAAGACGTCCTGGGATCTGCTCAAGAAGTTGCAAGACCAAGCTCCAAAAAGAGAAGAAGAGCTGAATGCGAAAAAAGCAACACGTGAAGAAGGAAGGCTATCAACAATGGACTCCAAACCCTGCCTACCACAAAGTATGCACCCTATGATGGTCCAATGGGCACATGGACCCACACCCACATATCAAAGACACAGATGAATGATCTGATTGGTGCTTACTGGTTTGCTTCAGGGATCTCCACCCTAACAGCCAAATTCACCAGCAGCTGTCTGACCTGCGGCAAATGCAAGCCTGGACATGAAGAAGAAAGTCCCCCTGACCTCATCCGGCAAGACCACTCTACCAGCCACAGAGGATCCAGATAGACCACATCCAGATATCGCCAAGTGAAGGATTCAAATACGCCATTGTGGTCAAAGAAGTGTTTTCAAGATGGACAGAAGCTCTTCCAAGTCAGCAAAGACTACTGCAAAGCAGATACTTCCGGAAAATAGTGTGCAGATACGGGGTTCCAGAAGTGATAGAGAGTGATCAGGGACCTGCATTCACAGCAAATCTGACACAAGAGATCTTGTTAGCAGTAGGGTCAGATTTAGGCCTACACACTCCTTACCACCCCCAGAGCAGCGGGAAGGTAGAAAGACTGAACGGAACACTTAAGAATAGGATGCTGAAAATTGCCCAAGAGACACGCAAACCATGGCATGAGACACACTCCCAATTGCATTGTTTAGCGTAAGGCACACTCCCAGAGACCCAGAAAAGCTGTCACCATACGAAATTTTGTTTGGGTCTAGTCCCAAGTTTAGGTGCATTTTTCCCTCAGCAGCAGAATATGCAAAATTATATCTTGTTTGCTTATGTAATTGAATTGGTCAAAAACTAATGACCATTCTCGAGTTTTTCTCTTCACTGCCAGATCCAGACTCAGTGTCCGATACGCACTCCTTGAAAGCCAGGAGACTGGGTGTTGATGAAAAAAAAATTGAAAATGAGAACACTCGATCCCAGATTTGATGGTCCTGTCCAAGAGCCCCAGATGACACCAACCTCTGTGAAACTAGAGGGAAAGCCTGCTTGGATCCACGTATCGCATTGCAAGGAAGCTCCCGTACCAGAAGAGACACCTAAGCCATGAAGGATGTCGTGGATGCGCTGACTGACCAGACAGATGACCTACCTGACGAAGAATACACACGTTTTTCTGAACATGCAGTTAAATAAAGAGACTATGATTGCAAACACATGAACCCCTGCTAGGGACAGATCTCCTGACCGCCCATTTGCGAAAAGCCTGCATCGATGAGGGGTGCATATGTTAGGCATGTGCCAGCCCATCGGCAGCACAAAAGAGTTGCAGCGCTTTGGGACAGGAGCAGGTTTTTAGGGCAAGTGGTATCTAAGGGGGGACTGTCATGGAAATATATATGTATTCCACGTATTCAATGTATATTCATATATATGCATTTACAGTCAAATAGATCTCACTTGCTAAAAATCCTGTGCTCACACATATCTATGAAAAAGCTGATGCTAGCTATAATCAGTCGCTTAAGACGACCCTGGCCTACATAAGTCAGGCTATAGCTCATAGGGACTTTTTACACAAGGACATAGAAAATAGAAACAAGGACAGAAAGTCTTGATAGATATCTATTATTTTCTTTTCTAGTCACGTAGGAAAACTGGGACAAAGAACAATAAATCTGCAACTTCAGCTCTTTTATCATAATTATCATACTTATCATACTTAAGGGTATGCCACACTAAGCGAGATCGCTAGCGAGATCGCACCTGCGTCACCATTTATGACGCAGTAGCGATCTCGTTAGCGACTTAGCTGTGTGATTCCAAACACATCTCATCAGCGATCTGTGATTCCAAACACATCTAATCAGCGATCTGTATAACGACCTCTGCGGTCGTTGGGAAAACCTAGTCCCACCTGCGACGCTGGTGAAGTCGTTCATAAAGGGTGTCACACTCAGCGATTCAGGCTCACCAGTGGGACACCAACGACCAAAAAACAGCTCAGAACGTTCATGAGCGATCAACGACATCTCAGCAGGGGCCACATCGCTGCTACATGTCACACACAGCTAAAGTCGCTAATGAGATCGCTACTGCGTCATAAATGGTGACGCAGGTGCGATCTCGCTAGCGATCTCGCTTAGTGTGGCATACCCTTTACACTAAAACAGCCAATAATCTAGCAGCTTTTAATTGTATGTTAATTGACTAACCAGCCCCTTTTTGTAAACGTATAAAACCTTGAATGAATAATAAACTGTTGGTCTTGACGAACTGTTATACTGACACTTCCGTTGTGGACAGTCCTCATTTTGTCTGAGCGCTCAAAGAAAAGACATTTAATATAGGATTGGGAACAGCAACAGCAAACACTGCAGGATAGATTTATCCTAATTAAATTTCCATAAAAGGGTTAGTAATGGGGTTGTCTTATAGACCCCTCTCCGTTACTAACTTCTGGGCTTGATGCACTAGGGCAGGTGGAAAGAGCGAGGCTAAGTGCCAGAACTGGGGCATCTTATCTTATGAGAGCTGATGTTTTTAGTCTTGGATGGTGCCAATATCCATGACCCCTTCCGAGGCTATTAATATCAGACCGCAGCTGTCTGCCTAGCCTTTGCTGGTTATTAATTATAGGGGCATCCTTATGTCAGGGAAGGCTAGGTATACAGCAGTGAGCTGATATTAATAGTCTGGGAAGCTCCATGGCTATTACCCCCTTCCCAGGGGAAGATCTGCGCCAGCTGTCCGCTTTCCCTCTGCTGGTTAAGAAAATGTCGGCGATCGCATACTATATTTTTCAGAAAATAATTTAGTAAGTAATAAAATACATGTCCAGTAATCTACACAAGCAATGTACTCATTATATATGTCACTGACATCTTTATATACAGTCATGGACAAAAGTTTTGAGAATGACACAAATATTAATTTTTACAAAGTCTACTGCTTCACTTTTTCTAATGACAATTTGCATATACTCCAGAATGTTATAAAGAGTGATCAGCTTAACAGCAATTACTTGCAAAGTCAATATTTGGCTAGAAAATGAACTTTATCCCCCAAAACACATTTCAACATCATTTCAGCCCTGCCTTAAAAGGACCAGCTAACCTCTTTTCAGTGATTGCTCCATTAACACAGGTGTGGGTGTTGATGAGGACATGGCTGGAGATCAATCTGTCATGATTAAGTAAGAATGACACCACTGGACACTTTAAAAGGAGGCTGGTGCTTGCCATCATTGTTTCTCTTCTGTTAACCATGGTTATCTCTAAAGAAACACGTGCAGTCATCATTGCAATGCACAAAAATGGCCTAACAGGGAAGAGTATCGCAGCTAGAAAGATTGCACCTCAGTCAACAATCTATCGCATCATCAAGAACTTCAAGGAGAGAGGTTCCATTGTTGCCAAAAAGGCTCCAGGGCGCCCAAGAAAGACCAGCAAGCGCCAGGACCGTCTCTTAAAAGTGTTTCAGCTGCGGGATCGGGCTACCAGCAGTGCAGAGCTTGCTCAGGAATGGCAGCAGGCAGGTGTGAGTGCATCTGCATGCACTGTGAGGCGGAGACTCTTGGAGCAAGGCCTGGTCTCAAGGAGGGCAGCAAAGAAGCCACTTCTCTCCAGAAAAAACATCATGGACAGACTGATATTCTGCAAAAGGTACAGGCAGTGGACTGCTGAGGACTGGGGTAAAGTTATTTTCTCTGATGAATCCCCTTTTCGATTGTTTGGGAAATCAGGAAAACGCCTCATTCAGAGAAGACAAGGTGAGCGCTACCACCAGTCTTGTCTCATGCCAACTGTTAAGCATCCTGAAACCATTCATGTGTGGGGTTGCTTCTCAGCCAAGGGAATCGGCTCTCTCACAGTCTTGCCTAAAAACACAGCCATGAATAAAGAATGGTACCAGAATGTCCTACAAGAGCAACTTCTCCCAACCCTCCAAGAGCAGTTTGGCGATCAACAATGCCTTTTCCAGCATGATGGAGCACCTTGCCATAAAGCAAAGGTGATAACTAAATGGCTCAGGGAACAAAACATAGAGATTTTGGGTCCATGGCCTGGAAACTCCCCAGATCTTAATCCCATTGAGAACTTGTGGTCAATCATCAAGAGACGGGTGCACAAACAAAAACCTAAAAATTCTGACAAAATGAAAGCATTGATTGTGCAAGAATGGACTGCTATCAGTCAGGATTTGGTCCAGAAGTTGATTGAGAGCATGCCAGGGAGAATTGCAGAGGTCCTGAAGAAGAAGGGTCAACACTGCAAATATTGACTTGCTGCATTAACTCATTCTAACTGTCAATATAAGCTTTTGTTACTCATATGTTTGCAATTATATTTCTGTCTGTGATAAAAACATCTGTCAAACACACATAAAAACCAGAGGGCAGCAGATCATGTGAAAATATAATATTTGTGTCATTCTCAAAACTTTTGGCCATGACTGTATATCTATTCTATGTGTATATATTCTATTCTGTTGGTCACGCTGTGATTTTACTGTACGCAGCAGATTAATTACCAGCTTTTCAAAGGACTCGCATGGTCCACGTGTGATGTGATTTTTTTTTATCGCACCCATTGACTTGCATTGGCGACTCTTGTCCGAGATACGAGGACAATAGCAGCATGATACAATTTTTTTCTCATCCCGATCTGAGCTAAGAAAAAATAAAATCGCAGATGAGCAGCTACTCACAGATTAACATTGGTCAGAGTGCAGTCGGATTTTTTATCAGATTGGAATCGTCTGTTTTCCTCGCAGATGAGTATGAGCCCTTAGTAGGCAGGATAGCGTAATCTCAGTAAGGTGTTTAATACATTTAGCCAAATAGGAAAGGTTCTCTAATCGTAGGAATCTGGTTAAATATTGAAAACATATAGGATCGCTCTAGTATTATTAAACAGCATAGGCAGTTTTTTAATTGCATCCTGTGAGTAAGGTCGATTTACCCCTCCGGGTAATCTGTTGTGTGGGTTTCTTATCCCTATAGGGCTTCTTACATTTGTGGGTAGTTAATGATTTATTACAAGGCGCTCGCCTCTTAATAACTGGGGCGCATCATTTGCGGAGGTGGAGATTTGCACCATGAGTTACTCCACTATGTATTGTAAATTGGTCCCACACATGGCCCTGTCACTTCCACTAAGCTCCGTTCAATTTTTATCACAGTGATTTGAGATGTGAAAAACAAAAAAAAAAGTAATAAATTAAAGCATATAGTATTCGGTCCAACGCCGACATCACTGTGCCCGAAAATACATTTTTGTGAACATAACCCATAGGTGATTTTCATCTGCGACTCAGGTTAAAAAAGGGACGTATCTCAGTGATGCTTTTGAGGATGCAAAGTCCACAAAAAAAAATGACTCGTGAACAGCCCCATAGATTATTATGGTGCATGTTTTATTCGTGAAAAATATGGGGGAAAAAAACACATAAGTGAAAAACACACATCTGAATGAGGCCTTAGAAAGTCTTTGTAAATCCGTGCTATAGCCACTGATGTTAGACCGGGTTCAGACTGCCGTATTAAAAATCGGGCCAGTCAGAACCGCAAGTCGAGGATGTGACTGGCCCCATTTCTGTCCACGTAGACCATCGGTCCATGTAGAAAATCGGCCATGTGAATGACTACAATGGGTCCATGAGTTCTCCGAATGCGATATGTGGTGCACAAGGACAATGCACGGGGCGATTATATGTCCGTCTGGTCGAGCCCTTAGGCTGGGTTCGGATGAGACGATTTTGATCCATATTGTCATCCATGTGACACCCGTTTTTTATACTGTACATCATCAGTTAATAAAATTTACCAAATACAGTTTCCTATGTTAATAATGGCAATGTACCGATAAAAAAATGTATGCAATATGGATGATCCGTACGGGATCCATTTTTTTCTGCGCTCCTGTAGACTTGAATGGGCAATTTTGATCCGAAATACGGAAAAGACTTCTGCACGCGGCGATTCCGTCATCTGTATAGCCCTATTAAATAACACTGGCCGGAGAGCCACCCGGTGTTAGCACGGACAGCACACAAACCTATAAATTACTTGTTTATCATAGATCAAACCACATCTGTTCATTTCTATGTTACATGCAGATCCTTGTAAGAAATGCTGTCACTGCGCAGTGTTATCCGAGGCGGCCATGAGTGCAAAGTGAAGGGAAGGCCCTATATAAGTGATTAATTGCTCAGGCCTCTGAGCACAAGCTGATTAACCGCTTACAATCTGTCATTAATGGGGTTGATGGAGGGTAATATGATTGTGTCGTGGAGAGGAGGCTTGGACACAGCTGTTCTTGTATTGTCTTCCTACAAAACAGCACATACAGTGATACACAAAACAACCAATAAAATAATGAATACATCCTTTTCTAGAATTTTTCAATGTAGAAACATCAAATCTGCTATGTGTGAACACAGCCTAATAGAGGCCTCCATGCCTTGCTCTGGGGCCTTCTCCATAGTCACAATGGCGTCACACATAATATCATTTTACACATGGGCGTCACATTCCAGCTGCCGTCATATTCCTCCTCTTGTAAATTACAGAATTCATCTGCTGCTCAGTTTTGGGTAATGTTATTCAGACAGACTATACAGAGGTCATGGAGGCTGGTTAGTGCAGGATAGGTGATAAACGCCTGACTGCTGGGACTCCCAGCAATTTCGGATCCACCTTTACTGCTCCCGGCATTGGGACTGATTGGAGTGGCATAGTTGTACACGATTTTTAATCTAAGGCTGGAGTCACACACAATGTATAAAAATACGGTCCGTTTTTCATGGACCAGTATCGCACAAATGTTTCATGAACAGTGATCCGTACGTAATCCGATTGAAATGAGAGGAAGCAATTTTCTCGCATCTAAGCAACTGTGTGACATTCGTTTTGCATCCGTATGGGACATGTAGGTGTTAACTTAACAAACTCGTTGAAAAAAATGAGTGGGCTCCCGCAGTATTTTCTCCGCCAGAGAGGGAAAGCCAGTGAGTGAGGACAGATATTAATAGCCTACAGAGGGACAATGGTTTTTGGGCCCCCTCTGGCTACAAACATCTGGCCCCAGCCACCGCAGACTAGGCACATCTATAAGATGCGCCTTTTCTGGCACTTAGCCTCTCCATTCCCATTGCCTTTAGCGGTGGCTCATGGGTTAATAAGGGGTTAATGTCACCTTGCTATTGAAAGGTGACATTAATCCGGCTTAATAATGGAGAGGTGTCAATAAGACAACTATTCATTATTAATCCTATAGTAGTAAAGGGTTAAAAAAGACACACACACATTAATTAAAAATTATTTTAATGAAATAATTACACAAAGTTTTTGACCAAATTTATTATGCTGCCAATCCAACTGAATCCCTTGTTCTCCTGTAACCAAAAAAAGGTGAAAAACCAACAATATCCATACCTCTCCGCCGTTCAGTCAGGTCCCCCCGCTGCAATCCATCACAAGGGTTAACAAGTTTACAACAGGGACCGGTGCTAATGCTACCGGCCCAGCTGTAAACCACCGCAGAATGAATGAAATCATGTCTGCGCAGGCTCCTCGCCTGACCGGGGATGAACTGATTAGCATGGGAAAGTTTCTAAACATTTTCCCACGCTGTCAGTTCACCGCGGGTCAGGCGGGGAGTCTGCGCAGCCTCAGTGACTACCTACCGCTGACGTCACTTAGGCTGCGCAGGCTCCCCACTTGACCCGCGGTGAACTGACAGCGTGGGAAAAAGTTCAGAAACTTTCCCATGCTAATCAGTTCATCCCTGGTCAGGCGGGGAGCCTGCGCAGACATGATTTAATTCATTCTGCGGTGGTTTACAGCCAGGCCGGTAGCATTAGCACCGGTCCCTGTTGTAAACTTGTTAACCCCTTGTGATGGATTGCAGCGGGGGTAGATGACTGAACGGCGGAGAGGTATGGATATTGTTGGTTTTTTACTTTGTTTTGGTTACAGGAGAACAAGGGATTCAGTTGGATTGGCAGCATAATAAATTTGGTCTAAAACTTTGTGTAATTATTTCATTAAAATAATTTTTAATTAATGTGTTTGTCTTTTTTTACCCTTTACTACTGTAGGATTAATAATGGATAGTTGTTTTATTGACACCTCTCTATTATTAATCCGGATTAATGTCACCTTTCAATAGCAAGGTGACATTAACCCCTTATTAACCCATGAGCCACTGCTAAAGGCAATGGGAATAGAGAGGCTAAGTGCCAGAAAAGGCGCATCTTATAGATGTGCCTTTTCTGGGGTGGCTGGGGCCAGATGCTTGTAGCCAGGGGGGCCCAAAAGCCATGGTCCATCTGTAGGCTATTAATATCTGTCCTCAGTCACTGGCTTTCCCTCTTTGGCGGAGAAATTTTTTTTTCCGCTATTATAGACTTAAATTTAACCCCAAGAGTTCCACATTTTTCCTAACACAAACTAATAAATTTATGAAACACTGACATATATAGATCATTTTGATATGACATGGTTTACTATATTTAAACCATGTGTCATATCATGTCGGGTTCTGTAATGATTTTTACAGAAGTCGGCAATTGATTTAGCGGCTATTATGCTATGTAGAACTCTATGAACTATAAATATATATATGTGTGTCACAATGACATGTATATATATAACACTTGAGGGAGGGATCCTACACAGATTATAACAGCAAGCAGAGGTCTTGAGACCACAAGAAATTAATGTACAAAGTTAATGAAAATTTTATTGTACAATAAATGAGATTTGCCAAGTCTGAAATACCCCTTTAAGACACTCTGTTATGGTACAGAGCTCAGATGACAGCCCATCAATGTCACCATCCTCAGTGCCTAGTGGTGGCGATCTTGTCATGTGTACAAACTATCACTATGCTTGTTATGTCCCATGAATGAGACATTTTACAGACTGTCCTGTGTATTTTACATGCTGTATTGCAGTCTCTCATATTGTTTACTGTTGCTATGTGTCCCTGTGTTTGCATAGCTGAAATCCTCCCTTTACATCAAGTTTGTCCCTTCTGTCTCTCTGTCTCCCTCTTCTGGTGTGATGTCATTTCCTTCTTCTTTCTCCTGTGTTTCATTCTCCATCTTGATTTTATCAGAATCACATGTGTTTTCAGTCTGTCTGAAGAAAGTCTTTTTTACCTGCTGCTGTTTATATGCATTCAACAAGAATTCTTAAAGAAATCAAAGTCTCTTCTGGATTCTTCATAACATGTGTGCCGGCAGCTGAGTTAAGCTATCTGCGATCGTCGCCAATTGTAAGTAAGGTAAAGAGATCCAGCATCTCACAGAGCCATATTTACAGCCACAGGCCCCGGGGACAGAATAGTAAAAAAGACTCTTCAGATTCATCTGTAAAACCCACAGCTTCTATAAAGCTACAGAACTTCCTGCAGAGCATCCGCTCTCAACATATAAGAGTCTATACAGCTCCCCTTCTCCCTGTGCAGCAGGATGGCTGAAGGAATGACTACACGGTCTCTGCCAGACCCATTGTCAGAGGAAGAGTGCATAGACCCTGATCCACCATTTAGTGAGAAGGCTAGACGTGTCACAAAGCCGACATGGAAAATAAGGGAGAATCTAGAATCCAGTAAACATGATCTTCTCCGTGCAACAGCAGAGCTATGGCAAAAACTCTTATGCCACATAAATAGCCTGTCTCAGCCTGCTTCTCTCCAACGACCACTGGAGGGAGCTCTTGCACAACTGTGTTCAGATTATCAATGTTATGCAAAAATAACAGACCAATATATCGCAGTGTTAAAAAGACTTAACCCATCAGTTACCTGCAAAGAGCTGCAAGCTTTCCAAAAACTTAACTCAGAGAGAAAGCATGGTGCGCGATATAAAAGCCAAAACAGAGGCAAGAATCGCACTAATAGCCGAGATGTCATCTTGCATGTCTGGCTGTGCCAGACAGTCAAAGCGAACATCTAAGTCACGCTCTTCAAAATCCTCAACCCTCAGCGAACAGCTCATAAAAGCACGTGCGGAAGCTGAGGCCACCAAAATACAAGCTGCCTTTGCTCAAAAGGAAACAAATGAAAACTGAGGCAACTAAAATACAAGCTGCCCTAGAGGCCACTAAAATACAAGCTGCCCTAGAGGCCCTAGAGAAGGAAACTGAGATGAAAACTGAGGCCACTAAAATACAAGCTGCCCTAGAGGCCCTAGAGAAGGAACGCCAACACGCCATAACCATGGCAAAGTTAAAGGTCCTGGAACAAGCCATCAGTGGGAGCCAAAGAGACAGCATCAGTTTAAGTGGTTTTGATACTGAAGACCCTCTTAAGCGTACTAGAGACTACGTACAAAGCCAACACAGTGCTATCCCTGCTCCTGCAATCCTTCCTGACCACACTGATGCTCCCCTGAGACAACAGGACACAGAGCGTTTATTCCCATCCTGCACCCAAGGTCAGTACAATTACAATACGCTGCCAATCTTGTATCCTGATCCACCTCTGTGCACCGAAATGTACCAGAAACCTGCAAATCACCAAATCTTATACTCAGAATCCTACGTACAGGCCAATATGCAGGCCAGTCACCACACTCCGGTCAATCACACAATTCCAGTCCCATGTGTAGCAGAAACTAAGCTCATTAAGCCAGTTAATGGACTGAACGCCTACGCTGCCCCATACGTACCTGCATTCCCAGGTCAAATCACAGACTGTATGAACAAAGCTATCCAGCCAGCATCGGTCCTTCCAAAATCGGAGAATGCTGATATGACTGGCCTCGCAAGGTACATGATTCGGCGCGATCTAACTAAGACCGGTCTTACAGAGTTTGACGATAAACCTGAGAACTACAGGGGTTGGAAGTGTACCTTTGAAACCACGATCAGTGATCTCGGCATCACCGCCGCTGAAGAGCTAGACCTGCTAATCAGGTGGCTTGGGCCACAATCCACGGATCGGGTCAAGAGACTTAAATCTGTCCACATCAGTAATCCCATTGCTGGTCTCACTGCTGCATGGAAGAGGCTAGAAAGAAGCTATGGCAGTCCTGAGGTCATAGAAAGGGCCCTGTTCAAACGACTAGAGGATTTTCCAAAGGTATCTAATAAGGACAGTACAAGGTTCCAAGAGCTCAGCAACCTCCTGTTAAAGCTTCAGCTGGCCAAAGCAGACCCGTACCTTCCTGGCCTCAGCTACCTGGACACTGCTCATGGGGTAACCCCAATAGTTTCCAAGTTGCCACCCAATATCCAAAATAAGTGGGCCATGCTTGGATCAAAATACAAAAGGGAAAACCAAGTCTCCTTCCCTCCATTTTCCTACTTCTGCGAGTTCATCGAAAATATTGCAGAGTGTAAGACCGATCCAAGTTTTTCCTATGGAGAACACAGCGACCCTGCTTCATCTCCTAAACACGACAGTCCACGTCTTAACTACAGGAACCACCAAGCTCCAATGTCCATCAAGAAGACTGATGTTCTTCCGGCACCTTCAGTATCACAAGATAAGAGCGACAAAGGTGAGAAGGTTGAGAATCCTAATCGCCAGTGTCCAATTCACAAACTGCCACATCCCCTGAAGAAGTGCATCGGCTTCAGGAAGAAGCCCCTTCAAGAACGAAAGGAGCTCTTGAAGAAGTTTGGAATATGCTTCAGGTGCTGCGCCTCTACCGAACATCTTGCTAAGGACTGTGTCTAGAGTGCGACAGCGAAGACCACGTACAGGCGCTCCATCCATCACAGCCTGACTCTGCGTCTTCACCTTCTCCCACCACAAGCCATGGCGGGGAGAGTACAGACCAATTGACAAGCCATGTTGCGGTATCTTCCTCATGCACCGATGTCTGTGGAGAAGGTCTTCGAGACAAGTCCTGTGCGAAGATTTGTCTGTCATGGGTGTATCCCAAGGGCCATCCAGAGAAGGCAGTCAAGGTGTACGTTAGCCTGGATGACCAGAGCAACAAATCATTAGCCAGGTCAGAACTCTTTGACTTGTTTGACTTAAAAGGAGACGTCTATCCCTACACCTTGGGCACCTGCAGCGGCGTTTTACAAACCTCTGGAAGAAGGGCCAGTGGCCTCATAATAACTTCTCTTGAGAAAGGCGCCACGGAGATACCACTACCCACGCTTGTAGAGTGTAACCAAATACCATTCAATAGGGAAGAAATCCCAACACCAGAAGTCGCTCTTCAGCATCCTCATCTCAGAATGATAGCCAAAGAGATGCCACCCCTGGACGATAAGGCAGACATCCTAATTCTTCTCGGCAGAGACATTATACGACTGCACAAGATGCGTCAACAAATCCACCGACTACTCCATGAACCATATGCTCAGCGCCTCGAGCTCGGCTGGGTCATCATTGGCAATGTCTGTAGTGACCAGACAAAGAATCAGAACGACATCTCCTCTTACAAAACCGTTATCACGTCGGATGACAACGACTTGTCCTCCCTGTCATACTCACGTCACCAATGGATGAAGGAGAAGTCAAACGACACTACGTGTCAACGGCAACCATCCGATATTTCAAGTCCGCTTTATCCTCGAGACTACAACCTCGAGATAACAGCATTCGATCCTTCAACCAAGGACAACAACTCACTACCTACAGAGGGAGACAAAGTGATCATCAGGGTCATGAGCGTCAAACCCACCGAAGACAACTATAACAGCTGGGTAGCTCTCTCACCTTCTCTTCCAGCAAAGACTAAGTTGCCAAGGGATCCACAGCAAGTAACTGCTAAGTTCCCAACCTTTGATACCCATCTCCATCACAAGCCTGGTCAAACCGAAGCCATGCTAGACTTCAGTGCTCAGAGTGAGAGCCCCTCTCTCAACAGCCTACCTCTGACCGATGGTGCCAGCGTTTTCCCCACGCAATTCAGCCTCAGCTCACTGGCGGATGTTGAACAAGACACGTTCACTTCCCAAGCATCACCCTGTAAGGAACTCAGCCTCAGCTCACTGGCGGATGTTGAACAAGACACGTTCACTTCCCAAGCATCACCCTGTAAGGAACTTGCTATCGAACGAGGAGCCTCGCCTGTTGAAAACAGCATTGACGGTCCTCTCGGGTTTAAGACAACCATCGCAGTTCTAGGCAGGGTACCACTGAGACAGCTTGCTACTCCGGATATCAACGGGAACACTATGCTACCATCTCAGAGACAGCAAAGATGGGAGACGGCGAAGAAGTCTCTAAAGGCCTTACAACAAGTCCTGCCCCGTAGTTCTGTAAAGACTCTTTCAACCGTCATCAAGAGACAAGTCTACCTTTCCTACGACGTGTCTACGAAGACTACAGCTGCAGGAGCCTCTCCCAGCGCTTCAGAAACCCGCAAAAAGGTACAGAAGCTGAGCTCTCTTTATCCTGGACATCCTTTCAGCTGGTCAGCCATCCTATCTGCTGACATACATTTCAGGCAAATTATCTGCTGGCTCCTTCGAGCAGGAGTCACATGATCTTAGCTTCGTCTCTCAACTCAGCTCACGACGGGGAGCCTACCGCCATATACTCCTCCAGCTGTGTTGGAACATTGTAATATTTTAACTTTCTCCAGCGGATTATTGGGTTGGTGGAAGTGTTTGCACGTTGCGACTTCCCAAATCCGAAGATGGGTTTTCGTTTGGACTCGGACTATTCCGCTGTTGAGGACTTCATGCCTCCAACTGAACATTTGACCATGCCAATTGGACTTCAACTGTTGTTGTTATTACCTGCATGCTTGTTTTTTCCTTTTGTCTTTCAGGTCTACAGTGACATCTCCAGTGGACATCATAAAATTATGAAATCTATAGATTTCAGACGGGGAGTGTTATGTCCCATGAATGAGACATTTTACAGACTGTCCTGTGTATTTTACATGCTGTATTGCAGTCTCTCATATTGTTTACTGTTGCTATGTGTTCCTGTTTTGCATAGCTGAAATCCTCCCTTTACATCAAGTTTGTCCCTTCTGTCTCTCTGTCTCCCTCTTCTGGTGTGATGTCATTTCCTTCTTTCTCCTGTGTTTCATTCTCCATCTTGATTTTATCATAATCACATGTGTTTTCAGTTTGTCTGAAGAAAGTCTTTTTTACCTGCTGCTGTTTGTATGCATTCAACAAGAATTCTTACAGAAATCAAAGTCTCTTCTGGATTCTTCATAACATGTGTGCCGGCAGCTGAGTTAAGCTATCTGCGATCGTCGCCAATTGTAAGTAAGGTGAAAGAGATCCGGCATCTCACAGAGCCATATTTACAGCCACAGGCCCCGGGGACAGAATAATGCTGAATATGTGCTTCACATGTCATAAATTATGGACAAGAACATCTGTGTAACCTGCCTCAGGACCTGCAACTTTTGTGGAGAAAGCAAATATGATCTGGGAGTGCAATGATTGTCATAGTATTCTTCACTGAGAAGGACATACCATAGGTGCAGCCTGCGCAACTCACCAGAGCCCGAAACAGGGGAAGAGGAAGACATACAGTAGGTGCAGCCTGCGCAACTCACCAGGAAGACATACCATAGGTGCAGCTTGTGCAACTCACCAGGAAGACTTAGCATAAGTGCAGCCTGAGCAACTCACCAGAGCCCGAAATAGGGGAAGAGGAAGACATACAGTAGGTGCAGCCTGCGCAACTCACCAGGAAGACATACCATAGGTGCAGCCTGCACAACTCACCAGGAAGACATACCATAGGTGCAGCCTGCACAACTCACCAGGAAGACATAGCATAAGTGCAGCCTGAGCAACTCACCAGGAAGACATAGCATAAGTGCAGCCTGAGCAACTCACCAGGAAGACATACCACAGGTGCAGCCTGCACAACTCACCAGGAAGACATAGCATAGGTGCAGCCTGTGCAACTCACCAGGAAGACATAGCATAGGTGCAGCCTGTGCAACTCACCAGTAAGACATACCATAGGTGCAGCCTGCACAACTCACCAGAGCCCGAAATTTGGCTGAAGAGGAAGACATACTGTAGGTGCAGCCTGCGCACTTCACCAGAGCCCGAAATATTGGAAGAGTAAGACATACAGTAGGTGCAGCCTGCGCAACTCACCAGGAAGACATAGCATAAGTGCAGCCTGAGCAACTCACCAGGAAGACATACCATAGGTGCAGCCTGCGCAACTCACCAGAGCCCGAAATAGGGGAAGAGGAAGACATACAGTAGGTGCAGCCTGCGCAACTCACCAGGAAGACATAGCATAAGTGCAGCCTGAGCAACTCACCAGGAAGACATACCATAGGTGCAGCCTGCACAACTCACCAGAGCCCAAAATAGGGGAAGAGGAAGACATACAGTAGGTGCAGCCTGTGCAACTCACCAGTAAGACATACCATAGGTGCAGCCTGTGCAACTCACCAGTAAGACATACCATAGGTGTGGCCTGTGCAACTCACCAGTAAGACATACCATAGGTGCAGCTTGTGCAACTCAGCAGTAAGACATACCGTAAGCGCAGCCTGTGAAACTCCAACTCACCAGTAAGACATACCATAGGTGCAGCCTGAGCAACTCAACAGGGAGACATACCATAGGTGCAGCCTGCGCAACTCACCAGGAAGATATAGCATAAGTGCAGCCTGTGCAACTCACCAGTAAGACATACCATAGGTGCAGCCTGTGCAACTCACCAGTAAGACATACCATAGGTGCAGCCTGTGCAACTCACCAGTAAGACATACCATAGGTGCAGCCTGCACAACTCACCAGAGCCCGAAATTTGGCTGAAGAGGAAGACATACTGTAGGTGCAGCCTGCGCAACTCACCAGAGCCCGAAATATTGGAAGAGTAAGACATACAGTAGGTGCAGCCTGTGCAACTCACCAGGAAGACATAGCATAAGTGCAGCCTGCGCAACTCACCAGGAAGACATACCATAAGTGCAGCCTGTGCAACTCACCAGTAAGACATACCATAGGTGCAGCCTGCGCAACTCACCAGAGCCCGAAATTTGGCTGAAGAGGAAGACATACTGTAGGTGCAGCCTGCGCAACTCACCAGGAAGACATAGCATAAGTGCAGCCTGCGCAACTCACCAGGAAGACATAGCATAAGTGCAGCCTGCGCAACTCACCAGGAAGACATGGCATAAGTGCAGCCTGAGCAACTCACCAGGAAGACATACTGCAGGTGCAGCCTGCGCAACTCACTAGAGCCCGAAATAGGGGAAGAGTAAGACATGCAGTAGGTGCAGCCTGCGCAACTCACCAGGAAGACATACCATAGGTGCAGCCTGCGCAACTCACCAGAGCCCGAAATAGGGGAAAAGGAAGACATACTGTAGGTGCAGCCTGCGCAACTCACCAGAGCCCGAAATAAGGGAAGAGGAAGACATACTGTAGGTGCAGCCTGCGCAACTCACTAGAGCCCGAAATAGGGGAAGAGTAAGACATACAGTAGGTGCAGCCTGCGCAACTCACCAGGAAGACATACCATAGGTGCAGCCTGCGCAACTCACCAGAGCCCGAAATAGGGGAAGAGGAAGACATACTGTAGGTGCAGCCTGCGCAACTCACCAGAGCCCGAAATAGGGGAAGAGGAAGACATACTGTAGGTGCAGCCTGCGCAACTCACTAGAGTCCGAAATAGGGGAAGAGTAAGACATGCAGTAGGTGCAGCCTGCGTAACTCAGCAGTAAGACATACCATAGGTGCAGCCTGAGCACCTCACCAGGAAGACATACCATAGGTGCAGCCTGTGCAACTCACCAGTAAGACAAACCGTAAGTGCAGCCTGTGAAACTCCAACTCACCAGTAAGACATACCATAGGTGCAGCCTGCGCAACTCACCAGGGAGACATAGCATAGGTGCAGCCTGAGCAACTCACCAGGGCTCAATTGGGGAAGAGGAAGACATACCATAGGTGCAGCCTGTGCATCAGCACAAGGGTTCTTATATTATAGGGACAGACAAACCATAGGTTAAAACTTATGAAACTGCAAAAGGTCCATTGTAGGGGTGGACATACCATTCATCCTATGTTACACAGCTTGATATACCATGCATGCAAGCTGTATTATACAGGCTGATATACCATACATATAGCGTGTGTGACTGTATTAGGGCCATTATAGGGGTGGACAGAACACACATGCTACCTATGTAATTGCACAAGGGCCCTTATGGGCCAAGGGGTCTATTCAAAAAATAAGAGGACATAAAAAATCCCTTGGATCAAAATGTTTCCCTATTGTCTATGTCCACCTCCAATTCTGCCATCCACAATGCCCAGCAATTATTCATTATCGCCATGCTGTGCCATCTGTTTATATTATAATTACATGGTTCCAGCTGCTGCAGAACCTCGTTACACAAAGAGCTTCAATTTAATCAAGGAGTAATTAACATGACATAACATACCTTCCGGTTAAAAAATGACAAATATTAATCAAAGAGTAATTGCCATAAAGCTTCACCTCTTATTATAAGATATATCTATATTAATCAATAAATAGGTAATTTAGTGCCTGGGGTTTTTATAAGAAATCTATTAATCCTTTTTTAACTTCCTATTAAAAAAGAGGTTCTGCAGCAGCTGGTATTATAGGAAGTCACCTTGGGCCTATAACAATGGTATAATGATCAGATGGGAGACAGGTAACAGTCTGCAGGTAATATCAGTGTCCATCCATTGTAGCAGTAGGACCCCCATGGAGATTAGGGTGGGGGGCAGTGAGGCATGAGGAGGGTGATGGGAATGAGGAGATAGATGGGCATAGGTGAGGAGGGGGATGGTGGGAGGAGTCAGGTCGCATGATTGATGATGATGGGGGTGGTAGTGTGATTTTCTGCCATCACCAGGGATGATCACTTAGCGCCTGGTATCATCAGGGCACAGATAACTGCAGGGTGAAATGGAGAGTGGGGGAGCCAGGGATGATCACATAGCGCCTGGCATCATCAGGGCACAGGGAGGATGGTGCATGGCAGGGATGGGGCAGCAGCAGGATGGATGGGCAGAAGGAGACGAGAGGCTGCGGAGAGCTGCAGACGCATCCGCAGGACGCAGGGAGGGGTCTCCCGGCCACACACCCGCACCGCCATCCCCGCACCCTGCACTGCCCGCGCCAGCTTACTTTCTCCCACCACTGCCTTCAGCCCGCTGGGTGCCATCCTGACCCGGTCCAAGAGCTAGAGCCGATCCAAGAGAGAGGTCCGACTGCAGGGGAGAGGAGGCTGAGGATGGAGGGAGGAGGAGGAGGATGGAGGAGGAGGATGAGGCTGCTGTCAGCTGACCGGAGAGGAGGGGTGCTGCAGCAGCAGAGCCGGGAGGGGTGACAGCTGTACCAACACCCTGTCATCACAGGACACTACTGCCCCCATCATCTGCATCCTGGGCTGTAGTCTGGATTACACATCCCCCATAACATCACTGTGTTACCATCTATCTGTTATCATCTATTATCTATCTATCTGTTATCTATCTATCATCTGTCTATTATCTATCTATCTGTTATCATCTATCTATCATATATCTATCTATCTGTTATCATCTGTCATCTGTCTATTATCTATCTACCTATTATCTATCTATCTGTTATCATCTGTCATCTGTCTATTATCTATCTAGTATCTATCTATCTATCATCTGTCTATTATCTATCTATCTGTTATCATCTATCTATCATATATCTATCTATCTGTTATCATCTGTCATCTGTCTATTATCTATCTACCTATTATCTATCTATCTGTTATCATCTGTCATCTGTCTATTATCTATCTAGTATCTATCTATCTATCATCTGTCTATTATCTATCTATCTGTTATCATCTATCTATCATATATCTATCTATCTGTTATCATCTGTCATCTGTCTATTATCTATCTAGTATCTATCTATCTATCTATCATCTGTCTATTATCTATCTATCTGTTATCATCTATCTATCATATATCTATCTATCTGTTATCATCTGTCATCTGTCTATTATCTATCTACCTATTATCTATCTATCTGTTATCATCTATCTATCATCTGTCTATTATCTATCTAGTATCTATCTATCATCTGTCTATTATCTATCTGTTATCTATCTATCTATCTATCTATCTATCTATCTATCTATCTATCTATCTATCTATCTATCTATCTATCTATTGTGTGGCCCAGCTTCGCAGGGCATACCTGTCTCCTGGAAAATGCACAGGAAGGTAACTGTAAAGCTTGATATTCATTCACGCACACTTCTCAGCATTGCCACTAGAGGCATATTAGACTATTTAAGTAGTGTGACATAGCAAAAGTCAGTCAGTCAAGCCTAGGGTGGCTCAGGAGTGAGTCATTCCAGTCAGAGCTCAGTCTGAGCTAGACAGAGAAGATCGGATTAGTCTTGGAGGGAGAGGAGAGAAGACTGAACCCACACAGAGCTTGTGTAGCTCATCTGATAAGAAAGTGGAGGCTAGTACGGGTGAAGTGAATCATCCTAGCCTAGTCAGAGCTGCCCCTTAACCTGCTGCTCAGAGCAAGCTGTCTGTGTTCCTTGAGAAGGAAGGAAAGGAATTACAGCAGTTATACCAACGAGTCAACTGAGAACAGGTCAGTGAGCACTGAAGGAAAGCTGACCTTTGTACGATTGCTACACGTGCTTATGTTAAGAGCGAGAGCAGGGCGAAGGGCGAGTGGAGAAGTAAGAGTGACAAAGGGACAAATCACCCTCACTCAGTTAACCGGACACCGGGGTCCGAAGCGTTGCTAGTGCTTCACGCCTAGTAATAAGAAAACCGGAGGCTTTCTGGACTACAAGTCGCAGAAGGTAGCCCTAAGTGCCGATACGTAACTGGAGTCAGGGAGAACAGGAGTCTAGCCTGATCAGCAAATATAGACTTAGTCCTCTCAACATCTGATAATCAGAGACATAGAAGGCTCTACCACAATGTTGGCCGGGCGCAGTGGCTATTGAAAGAGTTGCACTTGACTTTATGCAAGTTGTACTCACACACATTGAAAGGATAAAGGAGGCCTCTAACCTGCTCAACAGTTTCCTGAATGTGCATTCTCCAACCTGACCAGCTTCCCGGGACATACCTGCAACATCTACAAGTAAAGGTATGGAAAGAGACTGCATTGTGTGTGACTGAATTCTTATCTGCACCCTGCATCACTACCATAGACTTTGAGGGACCAGTCCCACCTGTGGGGGACTTAACACCTAGCTGCCATAACATCCCCTCAGAGATCTACCCTGCAGCGCTGGTCAATCAGATCAGAAACCACAGGTGGCGTCACAAACTATTCTAAAATCCCCTGTAAATATCCCCCATTGCATGACCGCCAGGGCCACGGACCGAGCTCTGCTGCCAGTGACATTCCCCATAGACTTCCATGGGCTCGGATCCGAGTACCCCATAGCCCTGGTACCACCAATGTGGTGCGCGTCATCTTCCTGGCGTCACGAACAGGATACGAAGCTTGAAAATTGTGAGTCCTGTGTTGCCTATATTGACTGTTTTGTGCAGAAAAGACTGTTTGCTGTTTTGTCATTTTTGGCGCCATTTTTCCACCATTTTACTGCTATATTCGCGCCCTGAGGCGCTGGTGAAGAAGGTGGGCGTGCATTCGTGGGCGTGTACCCCCCCTGTGGCGCGAAAGTTATGGCCGCCCTCTCAAAATGCTACTATAATGTGAGATCCTACCCCACTGCAAGGGAGATCCGCCTCCTCTTAATCTTCTATGCAAAAAAGAGGAAGCGCAAATCCCGCCTCCACGGAGGAGACCAGATCGTTCCTGATGGAGAACACAGTCTGGCCTGGGGAGAGATGGCAGAAGGACAAGAGCAGCTATGCAGTGGAGCGGTGGAGCGCAGGCCCTGCTCCCCAGAAAAGCTGTTGTTTGAACCGGAGCCATCCCTAATACAGAAACTTCAGCAAACCTTGCTGGAGTGCAAGGAGGAGAATGCGGCGCTTAAAAAGTTGATCCAGCGCCAGGCTGACATGGAGGAGACCGAGAGACGCTGGCGTGCCCAGACACAGCGGCTGCTGTGGGACGCAGTGCTCTCTCCCACAGGCATAACGCCATCACCTGACTTTCCTAAGTCCCTGCTGAAGAAAGCTGAAGGACAACCGGAGGCCGCCCCAAAAGAGCTGTACCTGATCCCACCGATGGAGAGGTGGAAGAGAAGGAGGCTGAGGGAGTCCTGCCTGTTCCGGAGTACCAGCTAGGCCAAGAGGCTGCAGCAGATTACAGTTCCCCGGTAGGAACACCGGAGGGGTCCCAGCCATCATTGCCAGAAATCGATTGGGACGCAATGCAGTATCTGGATGACGTCACTTATGCTGTAAAAGTGGGAAATGAGCAGCGACGCCGTGATCTGGATAAGCAACGTCAACAGGAGCAGAGAGAGGCGCAGCAGCGGTACTATGAAAAGTTCCTTGCTGATAAGGAGGCCGTCCGGAAGAATAAAGGTACGCGACGGGAACCGCGGCGCCAGGGGTGCATAACTGGGTTCCAACTCCGCAAAGGCTGGGGCTTCATACATGAGCCGGGCCTATACCAGGAGATCTTTGTGAGTCGGAGAGATGTGGAGTCCCATTTAACCATCGGGCACCCTGGGAGGGATCTTGTAAACGGGGACATTGTCAGCTACACGCGGCACTGGGGGTTAAAAGGGTGGTACGCCTTAAACGTCACCCGTGTCAGCGACCCCGTCCCTGAAACCAGTGAGGTCTCCCGTGCCACAGCACCACAAGTCCCAGCAGCGTCATCTTTGGCGTCCGCACCAGGCCGTGCACCAGCATCACCCCCTGCGTACTCCTCTACACCCAGGTCTTGCCCTGCAACGCAACCTGCGACCATTTCAGCATCACAATCTGCGACTACCTCAGCAACGCAACCTGCGTTATACTACAGGGAGATACCCGTTGGGTTCCCAGTTCAAATGAAGGATGTAGCCACTCAAACACAGATCGCAGGACATGATCTCTTTGTTATGCGTTCAAAAGAACACCGCGTCGTTCCAGCCCCAGGAGTGGAAGACGTTATTGAAGTTTGCAAGAAAGATGAAAACCAGTTGGACCCAGACAGGGGTTTACTGCAACTGAACATGTACAAAGTTTGAAGAAGTTTTATGAAAAATTTGCACTTTATAGAAATGTTGAATAATGTTTATTACTATGCTTATTTAAAGTAGAATACCCAGCTGGGTAAAGAAGAGTTAAAGTATAATGTGATTTTACTTGAAAAATGTTTTATCATGCAAAGGACTGCGTGGCTGTGGACTTTGCCAGCCCAAAAACTTTCATTGTAAATAGTTCGCACTTCGGTGCCCCATTTTGGTTTTACATAAAGCCTTACTACCTCTGAAGAAAAACCCGTATGGTGTGGCCTAGAGTGAGGTCTGCAGCAATGAAGTCCTGCAGCCCACCCAAGACCCACGTGGGAGGTTTTTGGTGCGGGTCCTCCACAAGAATCTTGTCTTATACTATGTATTTATTGAAAAGTATTTTGATAATTTTCTACTGATCTATGTACAAAATGTAACGTTCAAGAGTCCTTACCTCCCGCAAGGGATGAGTTATTATGTTGATGTTATATGCAAAACAAAAATGTTTTTCTTTTCTATTTCAGCCCGGGAGTGCTGAGTTTAACTAGGGGGGGATGTGTGGCCCAGCTTCGCAGGGCACACCTGTCTCCTGGAAAATGCACAGGAAGGTAACTGTAAAGCTTGATATTCATTCACGCACACTTCTCAGCATTGCCACTAGAGGCATATTAGACTATTTAAGTAGTGTGACGTAGCAAAAGTCAGTCAGTCAAGCCTAGGGTGGCTCAGGAGTGAGTCATTCCAGTCAGAGCTCAGTCTGAGCTAGACAGAGAAGATCGGATTAGTCTTGGAGGGAGAGGAGAGAAGACTGAACCCACACAGAGCTTGTGTAGCTCATCTGATAAGAAAGTGGAGGCTAGTACGGGTGAAGTGAACCATCCTAGCCTAGTCAGAGCTGCCACTTAACCTGCTACTCAGAGCAAGCTGTCTGTGTTCCTTGAGAAGGAAGGAAAGGAATTACAGCAGTTATACCAATGAGTCAACTGAGAACAGGTCAGTGAGCACTGAAGGAAAGCTGACCTTTGTACGATTGCTACACGTGCTTATGTTAAGAGCGAGAGCAGGGCGAAGGGCGAGTGGAGAAGTAAGAGTGACAAAGGGACAAATCACCCTCAGTTAACTGGACACCGGGGTCCGAAGCGTTGCTAGTGCTTCACGCCTAGTAATAAGAAAACCGGAGGCTTTCTGGACTACAAGTTGCAGAAGGTAGCCCTAAGTGCCGATACGTAACCGGAGTCAGGGAGAACAGGAGTCTAGCCTGATCAGCAAATATAGACTTAGTCCTCTCAACATCTGATAATCAGAGACATAGAAGGCTCTACCACAATGTTGGCCGGGCGCAGTGGCTATTGAAAGAGTTGCACTTGACTTTATGCAAGTTTGTACTCACACACATTGAAAGGATAAAGGAGGCCTCTAACCTGCTCAACAGTTTCCTGAATGTGCATTCTCCAACCTGACCAGCTTCCCGGGACATACCTGCAACATCTACAAGTAAAGGTATGGAAAGAGACTGCATTGTGTGTGACTGAATTCTTATCTGCACCCTGCATCACTACCATAGACTTTGAGGGACCAGTCCCACCTGTGGGGACTTAACACCTAGCTGCCATAACATCCCCTCAGAGATCTACCCTGCAGCGCTGGTCAATCAGATCAGAAACCACAGGTGGCGTCACAAACTATTCTAAAATCCCCTGTAAATATCCCCCATTGCATGACCGCCAGGGCCACGGACCGAGCTCTGCTGCCAGTGACATTCCCCATAGACTTCCATGGGCTCGGATCCGAGTACCCCATAGCCCTGGTACCACCAATGTGGTGCGCGTCACTATCATCTGTCTATCATATCTATCTATCTATCTATCTATCTATCATCTATCTATCATCTATCTATCATCTGTCTATTATCTATCTATCTGCCTATTATCTATCTGTTATCATCTATATATCATCTGTCTATTATCTATCTATCTATCTATCTATCTGTTATCATCTATCATCTGTCTATTATCTATCTATCTATATCTATCTATCTATCTGTTATCATCTATCATCTGTCTATTATCTATCTATCTATCATCTATCTATCTATCTATCTATCTATCTATTATCATCTATCATCTGTCTATTATCTATCTATCTATCTGTTATCATCTATCTATCATCTGTCTATTATCTATCTATCTATCTATCTGTTATCATCTATCTATCATCTTTATCTATTATACTATCTATCTATCTATCTATCTATCTATCTATCTATCTATCTATCTATCTATCCAAAAACTCATATTATAAATGTAATAATTGTATTTATTTTTTATGTATCTATTATCTATCTGGGAGAAAAAAAGAGGTAGATGATAGATACAGTGTCGGACTGTGGTGCCGAGGGCCCACCAGTAACATCCGCTCCAGGGCCCCACTTTTCAGCTACATGCAAATATGACTTTATTCTCATTCACAAAATTCCATAGCAATAGATGCTGCCTGATGAATCAAGTGTATTGTGCCCAGTACGGCTCATATTACAGGGTGGTGGCCCACTCCTGACAGGGGTCCACCGGAGGATTCACCTGTTCTCCTGTGGGCCAGTCCAGGCCTGGATAGACAGATCAAAAAGTAGAGGCAGCACACCAATGCAAAAAGTAGAAATGAAGGAGATGTTTGATAGCACATAATGGCATTATAGGCTATTCAAAATCTACTTTATTTCTATGTTTTGCATTGATGTGCTGCCTTTAAGTTTTAAAAAATCTGGAGGATTTTTCTTTGCTTGGGAGGCTGATCATTTTTTTTTTTTTGCTGGGGCTGTACTAGTGTTTTTTCTCATAAATCGATACAGTGCGTGACATAAGCATTGAACACATCCGCAATTTTCTAAGTAAATCTATTTCTAAAGGTGCTAATGACATGAAATTCTCATCAAATGTCAGTAACAAACCATCCAATTCACACAAGCAAAGAAATCACACCATACACAGGTGCATCTCACAAAATTATCATTTAAAAGTTATTATATTTCAGATCTTCAATACAAAAAGTGAATCTCATTCTATAGAGTCATTACACACAGAGTGATCTTTTTCACATGTTTATTTCTGTTAATGTTGATGATTATGGCTTACAGCCAATGAAAATCCAAAAGTCATTATCTCAGTAAATTAGAATACTTTATAACACCAGCTTGAAAAATAATTTTAAAATCCGAAATGTTGTCCTACTGAAATGTATGATCAGTAAATGCCCTCAATACTTGGTTGGGCTCCTTTTGCATCAATTACTGCATCAATGCGGCGTGGCATGGAGGCGATCAGCCTGTGGCACTGCTGAGGTGTTCTGGAAGCCCAGGTTGCTTTGATAGCAGCCTTCAGCTCGTCTGCATTGTTTGGTCTGGTGTCTTTCATCTTCCTCTTGACAATACCCCGGTTAAGGTCAGGCGAGTTTGCTGCCAATCAAGCACAGTGATACTGTTGTTTGTAAACCAGGTATTGGTACTTTTGGCAGTGTGGACAGGGGCCAAGTCCTGCTGGAGAATGAAATTTCCATCTCCAAAAAGCTTGTCGGCAGAGGGAAGCATGAAGTGCTCTAAAATTTCCTGGTAGACGCTGCGGTGACTTTGGTCTTGATAAAACACAGTGGACCTACACCAGCAGATGACATGGCTCCCCAAACCATCACTGATTGTGGAAACTTCACACTAGACCTTGGAAATCAAGGTCCCAGAGTCTGGAGGAAGAGTGGAGAGGCCACAATCCAAGCTGCGTGACGTCTAGTAGTTTAGAAATCCTTCTGTAACCAATGCCATAACTATGTTTTGCAACAATAAGGTTGCAAAGGTTTTAAGGCTGCTCACTGGTTTTACCCATCATGCGATGTTTGTTATGTGGTACCTTGGTATTGAGACACCTTTTTATTAGCCATTGTCACGTGGTTTCCGCAACAGAGAGGAGCCAGAAGACTGGCGGCGTCTGATTGATCCTACTCTGGCGCTGAGAAGCACTTCTTCATTTTAATGGTGTTTATTCCTTTTGGCAGAACAGGGGTTAATTGGCCATGTTGGAAAACCGTGAGCTCTCAGCTGAGCTCAGTTAGCCACTCCCGTTCCCTTTATAATCTGGCTCCTGATTCAAATCCATGTCAAAGCTAGTATTTGCTGCATGACTTAGGAGGAGAGCTGTTTATATGAGGAGTTTTGGAGGAGTTATCTGTGACTGTTGCGTGGTTTGTAAGTGTGGTAATTCCCTTCCCTCCCTTACTTTGGTTTATTCCCCTTTCTTCACTCCCAGGTGCCTTCCTCTGTTACATGTGAGTGAATATTTTCTATGCCTGGTGTTTTCTGTTAACCCTCGTTTGTGTTGCTTTGTTTGTCGGGTTGCTATACTGTGGTGCAGGGTCGTGCCCCTCTTCCCTGGGTGGGGAAGAGAACAGACTGAGGGCTAACTCAGGAGATAAGGCAAGGGCGATTGCCCCGGCATCTTCACCTTTAGAAGTATCCAGTGGAATAGGGTGAGCTAGGATGCTCCCTAGTGTCAGGGTCAGGGAAAAAGCCCGGGGTCACCCGACAGCTGTGTCGTAACAGCCATCAGTTGAACCACCTGATATTTTTCTCTAAGTGGCAGGATCGCTTTCGAATTACTGATAGATTTCCGCTGATGTCATGACTTTCCATGGCTTTTTACACTTCTCTTTCTTCATGTGTTCAATATTATTTCCCCAATAATTTCTCATTATTACACATAACTTAATTTATGGACAACTATGATTTGATCTCTTTACCTGTGTGGATTGGATGGGTTGTTAGTGACATCTGGTGAGAATTTCACGTCAATAGCACCTTTAGAAACATATTTACTTAGAAAATTGGTGACGTGTTCAATAGTTATTTCACCTGCTGTAGATGATAGATAGATAATAGATAGATAAATAGATAGCTAATAGATAGAAGATAAGTGATTTGGCCCAAAATGGCGACATTTCGGCTCAAAGTGTGAGCCTTTCTCAAGCAGATTGTGATGTATGTGGTACAGTTCATATAGCGTCTTGTGCTTGGGTGCGATGAAAATACTTGAGACACAGGTTGATAAAGAAAGTCTTGTATTGCTTCATACAAATTGGCAAAAATAAACACACAGGTTGCAAACACAGAAGCAGGAGACACAGCAGGCCAGAGTAATCTAAGCTCAGCAATAACTCTCCACAACAGATTCAGATCTTCTTCTCTGTTACCGCAAGTCCATGCAAACGTGAGGCTCTCAAGAGCAGAGTTCAGAGTCCACAAGTGCTTCAGAGTTCCTCAGTAGGAATGGCTGGAGTACAAGGTCCAAGGCTTCAGGAGTCAGAACACAGGTTCACTGCAGGCTAGATTCTGAAGCACTGATTGCTCAGCTGTGGCTGTTTAAGAAGCAAACGGAGAGAATCAGGGCGGGAACATGCAAGCTGGAAAACTCCATTTTGACTGAGGGCAAGATAGCTGCAGCAAAACAGAAAGCAAAATGGCCGACGAACAAACTGAGTTTCAGAAACAGATACACAGAACCTTACATTACTCCCCCCTTAGGGACAACCTCCGGATGACCTCAGACCAGGCTTGTGTGGGTACCTCTGATGAAACTGACGGAGCAAGCGAGGAGCATTAACGTTATTGACTGGCTCCCATGAGTTGTCCTCCACTGGGTAGCCCTGCCATTTAATCAGATATTGTAACTGATTTCTATACAACCTGGAATCTAAAATCCTTTCCACCACAAATTCTTCCTGACCATCGACTAGCACTGGGTCAGGGCAAGGAGAAGAACGTCCAGGAAACGTATTGGGTGTCGCAGCCTTTAGTAGGGATACATGAAAGACAGGGTGGATTCTCATAGTTCTGGGCAATTGAAGACGACAAGCAACGGCACTTATAATCTTACTGATTTTATAGGGTCCAATGTACTTATGTCCCAACTTAGACGATGGAATCCTTAACTTAAGATTTCTGGTTGACAGCCAGACCAGGTCTCCTACCTTAAAAGCTGGTGCAGGTTTACGAAATTTATCTGCTGCCTTCTTGTACCTTTCCTGAGCCGATTCCAGATTCTCCTTTAGAAGATCCATATTCTTCTGTAAAGTCGTGACTCTTTCAGCCACTGCTGGCAAAGGCGTCTCTATGGGAAATCGTGGTAGAATGTTAGGATGATAACCTAGATTAGAGTAAAAAGGAGACTGTTTAGTGGAGGCACTCTGAGAGTTGTTGTAAGAGAACTCAGCCAATGGAAGTAGATCCACCCAATCATCCTGTAGGTGGCAGATAAAGCAGCGGAGATACTGCTCCAGGGTTTGATTGGTTCGTTCGGTTTGTCCATTAGTCTGGGGATGAAAAGCAGAAGAAAGGTTTACTTTAATGTCCAATGCTGCACAGAAATTTTGCCAAAACCTAGAAGTGAATTGCACCCCTCGATCCGAAATAACCTCATCCGGTACTCCATGTAAACGAAACACATCTTTAATCATCAAATCTGATGTCTGTTTTGCAGTGGGTAAGCCGACACAAGGGATAAAATGAGCTGCCTTTGTTAAACGGTCAACCACCACTAGAATAGTGTTCTTCCCTTGAGAGGTTGGTAATTCCACAATGAAGTCCATAGAAATGGATCCCCACGGGCGGGACGGGGTGGGAAGAGCTGTAACAGACCAGTTGGTGAAGAGCGAGGTGTTTTGCATCTTGCACAAACCTCACACGAAGTGACATAGTCCAAAACATCCTTCCTACAAGTGGGCCACCAAAAGAAACGAGAAAGAAATTCCTGTGTCTTTAGAATTCCTCTATGCCCGGCTATTTTGGAATCGTGAATGAGTTGCAATACTCTCAATCTGACTGTTTCAGGTATATACAGACGTTGTCCCAGAATCCACACACCATTCTTAAAGACAAGACTTACGTCCCTTGGGGGTTGAGCCAAAAAAGAATCCGCATGGTATGCTTCCTTGATGTCTTTAATTAGGTCTTGATGATGAATCACTCCTAGGAATCTAGAGTCAGGAAGAATAGTCTTAGGAGGAGTAATTGGACGTGTCTCTGCTGAGTAAATCCTAGAGAGTGCATCAGCCTTTCCATTGCGCGATCCTGGTCTATAAGAAATAATAAAATTAAATTGGTTTAAGAAAAGATTCCAGCGAGCCTGGCGAGGAGTCAGGCACTTAGCCGACCTGATAAACTCAAGATTACGATGGTCTGTCAGAACGACTATTTGCTGTGCAGCTCCTTGAAGAAGGTGTCTCCATTCTTTGAAGGCGGCAATAATGGCCAACAACTCTCTATTGCCCACATCGTAGTTCTTCTCAGCCGAAGACAACTGCTGGGAAAAGAAGGCACAGGGATGCAAGACATTCTTCTCACCTGTTCTCTGAGAGAGTATAGCTCCCACGGCACAGTCTGAAGCATCCACCTCTATTATGAAGGCAAGCTCTGGGTTGGGATGTACTAGGATAGGTGCAGTGGTAAATTTATCTTTTAGACGGGAAAATGCTTCCTGGGCTTGGGGAGTCCAGGAGAACTTAGACTCTTTCCGGGTAAGTTGGGTGATAGGTGACACTACCTCAGAGAAATTTCTAATGAAACGTCTATAGAAGTTTGCAAACCCGATGAAGCGCTGTACCTCCTTCACATTTCTAGGACTTGGCCAATCATTGATGGCTTGGGTTTTACTTCCATCCATACTAATTCCTTGTGTAGACAGTACATACCCCAGAAATTGAATTTCGGTCTTATGGAATTCACACTTTTCAAGCTTGATGTAAAGATGATTTTGTCTTAGACGTTCCAAGACCATTCTCACATGTCCATGATGTTCCTCTGTGGAGTTAGAAAAAATTAAAATATCATCCAAATAAATTACCACGAATGTATCTAGGAGATCCCTGAAGATGTCATTCACCAAGTGTTGGAAAGTGGCTGGGGCGGTACTCAGACCAAAAGGCATAACCAGATATTCAAAGTGTCCATAGCGTGACCTGAATGCAGTCTTCCATTCATCCCCAGGTCTAATACGGACTAAGTTATAGGCCCCACGAAGATCTAGTTTAGAAAAAATTTTGGCATGTCGCACTCTCTCCAATAACTCAGGGATTAAAGGCAATGGATAACGGTTTCTAATAGTAACCTTATTGAGTTCCCTATAGTCTACGCATGGTCTCAGGGATCCATCTTTCTTCTTTACAAAGAATATGGGTGCCCCTGCAGGAGATGAAGAGGGGCGTATGAAGCCCTTGGCTAGATTTTCGTCTATGTACTCTTTTAAAGCCTTCAGCTCGGGCCCCGCCAGGGGGTAGATCTTACCAAAAGGTATCTCTGCTCCAGGCAATAATTCAATTGGACAATCATATGGACGGTGAGGAGGAAGCTGGTCAGCGTTCTTCTTGTCACATAAATCCACATAGTCCTGGTATACAGCTGGTAGTTCAGGGACTGACATGATTCCTTTAGGAACAGAGCAAGCTGAAATTTTTGGACTCATCTGTTTCTCTGGAAAGTGTAATTCCTTGGTCTCCCAGTTAATGGTAGGATTCTGAGCCTGCAGCCATGGTAGCCCTAGAATAATGGGAAAGTGAGGAGAAGAGATAAGCATAAAGGACAGTTTCTCTTGATGATCTTTACCCATAAGAACCTTTAAAGGCTCTGTTTCCTGATCCACTGGTCCAGAGGTCAGCAGGGAGCCATCCACAGTTTCCATCTGTACTGGAGTAGCCTTCTTCACTGAACGTATTCCCTGTTTTAGAGCAAAGGAGACATCCATAAAATTTCCACTTGCACCTGAGTCGATCATAGCAGAGCTAGACACCCAGGCTGAGTCAACCCAGAGTTTGATGGAAAGAAAACAGTGAGAATTGTTTTTCTTACAACTCAGCTGGGACACCGCTGAGGAAACTTGAAAGATGGCAGCATTTACACAGTCAACGTCCTCAGAGGTAACGGAGTTTAAGTCCGAGAAATCAAGATCTGTTGCTGCAGCTCTCTCTGGAGCCTGAGGCTCGGACCTGACAGATCCCCTCTCGCAACACTCACAATGAATGAGTGCTGCAGTAGTCTTGCGAGAACGGCTGGGACAGTTAATAATAAAGTGCCCTGACTTACCACAATAAAAACATAGATTCTCCTTAAAACGATGTTCCTTGCGTGCATCACTAACCCGTCGTAGTAAAGAGTCTACCTGCATGGGTTCAGGTTCAGGTTCCCGTGTAATCCTATTCAAAGGTTCCTTAGCTGGAGAGGAAGGTAGGAAAAGGTTAGTACGATTGCTTTCGAACCATCTCTCTTGCCTGCGTTCAGTTAAACGAGTATCAATACGGATGCAGTAGTTAATAAAGTCACCTAACGCAGTGGGAGGGTCGGCACGAGCAAGTTCATCCTTAATCAGTGGGGATAACCCCTTTCGAAAAATAGATTTTTTGGCGGAATTGTCCCAGGTGGTATCAAGGGCCCATCTCCTGAAATCCAAGGCATATTCAGCTACCGAGTGCTTACCTTGGCGCAAAGCTAACATGGCTGCTTCAGCTGTTGCACCTCGATTGGGTCATCAAACACCTGCCCCATGGCTGAAATAAAATCATCAAGGTGATTCAAACAATCATCCTCAGTCTCAATCAGAGGGTTTGCCCAATCAAAGCCTTGTTGGTAAGCAACATAATTATAGTAAGCACCTTAGATCGTTCAGTAGGAAATTGTGAAGCATGTGCAGAAAAAAAAAGATTACATTGATTAACAAATCCCCTGAATTTTTCACGTTCACCACCAAAACGAAAAGGGGGCAACTTGGGAATCCCAGAACTCGGGGCCAAGGCAGGAGCCTGGACTCGCCCCTCCAGAACCTCAATCCTGGCTCGCAAATCCTGGGTAGTCTGTCCAACCACTTGCAAATTGTGATTATTTAGGTCCTGAAGATTTGTAAAACGGGTCTTTATATTCTGCAAATCTGCAAGGATATTATCAGTCACTCCACAAAGTTCCTTTATGCGGGCCTCCATTTTCCAGATCTTTTAAGACAGGATACTGGAAGAAGAGGAGAGAAAAAAAAAACAATAGTGTTCACCTGTGGCAACACTGAAGAAAGAAAAAACTTTAAGGGAACTGCTCACCTGGAATGGTTGTGAGAAGTCACAACCACTATCATCACAGAAAGCTTTCAACCAGACATCTGATATCCAGAGTTTCAGCAGACAAAAAGAGAAGAGAAAAAAAAAAAAAAAAAAAAACAATAGTGTTTACCTGTGATAACACTGCAGAAAAAAAAAAACTTAAGGGAATTGCTCACCTGGAATGGTTGTGAGAAGTCACAACCACTGTCATCACAGAAAGTACAACCGGACATCCGATATCCACAGTACAGCAGACAAGCCTTTCCAGACCCAGCAGACACTAACGTTTGGCTTCAGAATCTTGTGATGTATGTGGTACAGTTCATATAGCGTCTTGTGCTTGGGGTGCGAGAAAAAGCAAAGGTTGATAAAGAAAGTCTTGTATTGCTTCATACAAATTGGCAAAAATAAACACACAGGTTGCAAACACAGAAGCAGGAGACACAGCAGGCCAGAGTAATCTAAGCTCAGCAATAACTCTCCACAACAGATTCAGATCTTCTTCTCTGTTACCGCAAGTCCATGCAAACGTGAGGCTCTCAAGAGCAGAGTTCAGAGTCCACAAGTGCTTCAGAGTTCCTCAGTAGGAATGGCTGGAGTACAAGGTCCAAGGCTTCAGGAGTCAGAACACAGGTTCACTGCAGGCTAGATTCTGAAGCACTGATTGCTCAGCTGTGGCTGTTTAAGAAGCAAACGGAGAGAATCAGGGCGGGAACATGCAAGCTGGAAAACTCCATTTTGACTGAGGGCAAGATAGCTGCAGCAAAACAGAAAGCAAAATGGCCGACGAACAAACTGAGTTTCAGAAACAGATACACAGAACCTTACACAGATATACATATATATATATATATATATGTGAGGGGCAAGGGAGACTCCATTTTGCATTTATTAATTCTGGCCCATAGATTACTCAGATATCTCCCTTCCACAGCAGGGTTGAGGCTCCCAACCTTGGGATAAGTACATAATTCCCAAAAGACCAGAACTTTGCCATTTGGCCAGAGAATTAGAGGCCACATGTTAATGAAGGCAAGGAGCAGAGCTGAGACCCCCTGTCATCTTTTGTGCAAGGCAGCCAGCATCAATTATCTATCACTGGAAACTCTGGACCGAGCATCACCGACATCTAGAAATGAATTACGAGAGTACTGTGCATCTCAGGGTAAGTCCAATATAACACCAGAACCCTGGGAGCCCTCCGCACGCACCCCTGCATCTCATATTTTTCTAGCTTTCCTGGATACCAATCTATCGAGAATGGCTTTCCAGAACCTCTTAGCCGACCCAAGTTTGAACTCTCCGTATCAGTCTAGCTCCAATGAACCCGTTGAGACGTCAGTCGTGCCGTTTGGACCTCCCACTAGGAAATTATGACCTATCTTAGATATTGGGACTTATTTCAGCTAGGAGGTCAAGGGAGGAGAAATCAGTCCAACCCAGAGGGGCAGTGGCAAACATGGAAGTGGGCGAATTATACGTTAAAAGCTAGCTACACACCTTTAACCTTTGTCATTGTTCTGCCATGGAAGCCGCATCACGTCACGCGTGGAGACGGACCAGAAGCTAAGAAGGTGCCTGTGGATACGAGAGCTTCCCTCCATTCACAAGTTATACGGAACGGTAACGTGACACATACAGCTAACTGCTATCCCCAACCTGTACCCTACTTTTATCTGTACTTCTGGCTGTAACCTCTGTATATTACTCTTTATATATTTGTAGTATCTAGTGTGCCTTTCGGCAATTAAAATATTAATTTTTGGCTGCTCATTTATCTCGAAACCCGATTTCACACGTCCGTGAGTCCAGTTAGTACTTATACGCTACCTGGGTTGGTTTCTGACCCGTGTAGTGCAGCGGTAGCACACTTATGCAGTAATGAGGCAGTGACCCAGCAAAGTTCAAAGAAAAACGTCTCTTTAATGTTCAACTCAGCAAAACACAGCACTTGATATCCTCCGGATCACAGCTGGGAAACATATTCTCTGGATTATAGTCACTAAACACGCCAGTTCTCCTCTGACCGGTTGCTGTGGGCGACTGCACCGCTGTGCTAACGTGCTACTCACAGAATTACACAGTACACGATATCCTTCAGTTTACAGTCACTAAGCATGCCAATCCTCCTCTTGAGACCTGTTGCCGTGGGCAACTGCACCACTGTGTTAATGTTCTACTCACAGCATTACACAGTGCACGATATCCTCCGGATTGCAGCCGGGAACCATATCCTCCAGTTTACAGTCACTAAACACGCCAGTCCTACTTTGGCACAGGACAGTCTAACTCTGATTCACTGCCGGGCACAAGACAGTCCAACTCTGAGACCAGTTACCGTGGGCGACTACACTGCTGTGCATGCTGTGGGTGCCAGGCTCTTCAGCTGCCTAGGCCGTTTGGCTCTGCTTGTCCGTGTTGCCTCACACAGATGGATGTTGTGAATGTGTTGAAATGAATTCTGAGCAGAAGCTCCCTCTGGTGGTTACAAACAGTACTGAACTATTCAGTGAAGATTGTGAAGATTGGCAAGGTGTTACAGACTGGTCTTATATAAGGGAGGTTCTCTCCCATCAGGGTTGCCGGTGATCAATTGTTCTTGTCTCAACTTTGGTTCCTGGTTCACTTGGAAGCTTGCTGTGTCTTGCCTGCATCTTCTGCTAACAGATAAGATATTTTCTGCTTTTATTTTTGTGCTTGCTTTTTGCATTTTGTCCTGCACTTCTGTGGAGGTCAGCCAGGTCCCCTCCGGGGGCTTGTGCTCCTCTCAGTTTATCTGAGCCACTGTTATTTGTTCATTTGCCTGTTTCAGTTTTTTCAGTGGCTGCTGCTTAGTTTTGTTACACCAGAGAACTAATTTAGGTGGTAGAGGTCGTGTGTTCTCAGGTGTTTTTGCAATTAGTGAGTTGGTATTTTTTTTAGGGTTTTTTGGATTGCAGTAAGTGTCCTTCCTATCCTTTTCTTTCTAGGAAGATTGGGCCCCAACGTTTGCTCATACTATTTTCTGTCTGTGTCTGTGTCATGTTTGGAGGCTTCCTATGTTCTTTGGGGATCTGCTCCGGGGCAGATAGTTTTCCTCTTTCTATCTTTAGGTGTAGTTAGCTTCTCAGGCTGTGACGAGGCGTCTAGGACCAACGTAGGTACGCTCCACGGCTGCCTTTAGTTGTGGTAGTTAGTCAGGGTACTGCAATCCAGTAGATTCCAACCTCTCTGGTGTATTGCCTTTTTTGCCTGCTCTCCTCAGCTACAAAATCATAACATTATCACCGGCCCAAACTGAAAATTATTTGGTACTCACAGAAGGGAAAGATAGTCTAAAAAAAAAAAAAGAGTTGTCAGAGTTGTCAGATTTTTTTTCTTTCTTTTTTTTTCTTTCCCTCTTTTTCTCTGGGTGCTGAGGATTTTTTTTTTCTCTCAATGGAGTTTGCACAGTTGTCTGGCCGTGTGGATCAGCTTGCCACTGAAGTTCGGAGTATTGCTACCTATCTTGCAGGGTTGCCGGTTGTGGAACCTAGGATCACCATTCCAGATTTGTTTTTATGGGATTGAGCTAAATTTCTGAATTTCAAAAATAACTGTAAGTTGTTTTTTGCCTTAAAACCTAAGTCCTCAGGGAACGCAGTACAGCAGGTTCAAATTGTCATCTCTCTCCTGCGCGGCGATCCTCAGGATTGGGCTTTTTCCCTGACACCTGGGGATCCTGTTCTCAGTAATGTTGATGCATTTTTTCTGGCTCTGGGGTTATTGTACGATGAACCTAATGTCACTGATCAAGCTGAAAAAACCTTGTTGGCATTAAATCAGGGGCTTGAGGACGCTGAGTTGTACTGTCAGAGATTCCGAAGGTGGGCAGTCCTGACCAAATGGAATGATGATGCTTTGGCAGCCCTTTTCGGAAGGGTCTGTCAGAGAATGTAAAAGATGTTATGGTGGGTTTCCCTGCTCCCTCTGGTCTCAATGATTCTATGTCATTGGCGAATCAAATTGACAGATGTTTGCGTGAGCGTAGAGGTATGCGTGGAATAGTGTTGCCTTGTGAACCAGCTTCTGAATCCATGCAGTGTGATAGAGTGGCTTCTGGGGCACAGCGTCATGAGTTTCGAAAACGCAATGGGTTATGTTTCAACTGTGGTGACGCCTCTCATGCTATTTCAGTCTGCCCTAAGCGGGGAAGACGCTTTGCACGCTCAGTTGTCTTGGGTAGTGTTCAGACTAAATTTCTGTTGACTGTTACCCTGATTTGCTCCCTGTCCACATTTTCTGCTCAGGCTTTTGTTGATTCGGGAGCAGCTATTAACCTGATGGATTTTGATTTTGCTAAACGTTGTGGGTTTCCCTTGATACCCCTACGGAAGTCTATTCCCCTACTGGGGATTGATTCTACCCCTTTGGCTGTGAATAAACCCCAGTTCTCTACTCAGGTGATAATGAGGGTTGAACCTGATCATCAGGAGAGTTGCAAATTTTTGGTGCTGTATAATCTGCATGACATTATTGTACTAGGTTTCCCTTGGTTACAGTCTCATAATCCTGTTTTGGATTGGAAATCTGTGTCTGTAACCAGTTGGGGCTGCCAATGTGTTAATGCCAACACTCCTGTTTTTTCTGCCTCTCCCCAGGCTCAGGATGTTCCTGACTTTTTGACTGATTTTTCTGATGTGTTTAGCGAAAGTAAATCTGCATCCTTGCCCCCCCATAGGAGCTATGACTGCGCTATTGAATTAGTGCCTGGTAGTAAATTCCCTAAAGGTCGCCTTTTTAACTTGTCTGTACCTGAACATGACGCTATGCGGTCTTATATCAAGGAGTCATTGGAGAAGGGTCATATCAGACCATCCTCTTCACCCTTGGGTGCCGGTTTTTTTCTTTGTGGCCAAAAAGGATGGTTCATTAAGGCCGTGTATTGATTATCGTCTCTTGAACAATATCACTGTGAAATATCAATATCCGTTACCCTTGATTTCTGACCTGTTTTCCAGGGTGAAAAGTGCTACTTGGTTTACCAAGCTTGACCTCAGGGGGGCATATAACCTTATTCGCATTAAGCACGGGGATGAATGGAAGACGGCATTTAATAGTACCTAGTGATGCCCTTTGGGCTCACTAATGCTCCTTCTGTCTTCCAGTCCTTCATGAATGACATTTTCAGGGATTTTGTGGATACATTTCTGATTGTTTATTTGGATGATATCTTGATTTTTTCCAATGACTGGGACTCTCATGTGAAACATGTTCGGACTGTGTTCCAGATTTTGAGAGAGAATGCTCTGTATGTGAAGGGATCAAAGTGTCTTTTTGGCGTACAGAGGATCTCATTTCTGGGATTCATTTTGTCCCCATCTGTTATTGAAATGGACCCGGTCAAAGTTCAGGCCATCTGTGATTGGGTCCAACCTACTTCATTAAAGGCTCTTCAGAGATTCTTGGGTTTTGCCAATTTTTATCGTAAATTTGTTGGTAATTTCTCTGTTATTGTTAAACCATTGACTGATTTGACCAAAAGGGTTCTGATGTGGTGAATTGGCCTCCTGAGGCAGTCTCTGCATTTCAGGAACTTAAGCAGAGATTCACTTCTGCTCCTGTTCTACGGCAGCCTGATGTTTCTCTGCCATTTCAGGTGGAGGTTGATGCCTCTGAAATTGGGGCAGGTGCCATTTTGTCCCAAAGAGATCCAAAGACCTCTAAAAGTAACCCTTGTGCCTTTTTCTCTTGAAAATTTTCTCCAACTGAACGTAATTATGACGTGGGTAATCGGGAGTTACTGGCCATGAAGTGGGCTTTTGAAGAGTGGAGACATTGGCTGGAGAGAGCCAAACATCAGGTGGTGGTCCTCACGGACCATAAGAATCTGGTTTATCTGGAATCAGCCAAGCGACTTAATCCTAGACAGGCCAGGTGGGCCTTGTTTTTCACACATTTTAATTTTGTGGTTTCCTTTCTTCCTGGCACTAAGAATGTTAAGGCGGATGCCCTCTCGAGGAGTTTCCTTGCGGACTCTCCTGAGTTATCTGATCCTGCTGTTATTTTGAAAGAGGGTGTAGTTCTTTCCGCCATCTCGCCCAATTTGAGACTGGCTCTGGAAGGGTGTCAGGAGGATAAACCCGAGCGCTGCCCTATTGGGAAATTGTTTGTCCCAGACCGGTGGAAAAAGAGTGTGATGTCTGAGATTCATTGTTCCGCGTTGGCCGGTCATCCCGGAATTTTTGGTACCAGAGACTTGGTTAGTCGGTCCTTTTGGTGGTCTACTTTGTCTCGTGACGTCAGGGAATTTGTGCAGTCCTGCGGGACTTGCTCTCGCTCCAAGCCTTGCTCTCGCTCTAGTGGTTTGTTGATGCCATTGCCTGTGCCCAAGAGACCATGGACCCATATCTCTATGGATTTCATTTCCGACCTCCCTGTTTCTCAGAGAATGACCGTTATCTGGGTGATTTGTGATAGGTTTTCCAAAATGATACATCTTGTGCCATTACCTAAGTTGCCTTCCTCCTCCGAATTGGTGCCTTTGTTCCTTCAGCACATGGTTCGGTTACACGGCATTCCTGAGAACATTGTGTCTGACAGAGGAGTCCAGTTTGTTTCCAGATTTTGGAGGACTTTTTGTTCTAAACTTGGTGTTCAATTGTCTTTCTCCTCGGCTTTTCATCCTCAGACCAATGGACAAACTGAGAGAACAAACCAGACATTGGAGACTTATCTGAGATGCTTTGTGTCTGCTGATCAAGATGACTGGGTCTCTTTTTTGCCTTTGGCTGAGTTTGCTCTTAATAATAGGGCTAGCTCTGCCACTTTGATGTCTCCAATTTTCTGCAATTTTTGGTTTCACCCTCGATTTTCTTCGGGACAGACGGAGGCTTCTGTCTGTCCAGGTGTTGACTCTGTTGTGGAGCGTATGCAGCAGATTTGGGACCAGGTAGTGGAGAGGTTGTCCCTCTCTCAGGAGAGGGCCCAGCGGTTTGCCAACCGGCATAGGACTGATGGTCCTCGGTTTGAAGTGGGGGACTTGGTCTGGTTGTCCTCAAGAAATATCCCTATGAGAGTTGCATCTCCTAAGTTTAAGCCTAGGTTCATTGGACCTTATAAGATCATGGAGATTCTTAATCCTGTTTCCTTTCGTTTACTTCTTCCAGGGACATTTAAGATCCATAATGTGTTCCACAAGTCCTTATTGAAGAGGTTTGTCGAGCCAGTGGTTCCTATGGCTGCGCCTCCTGACCCTGTTTTGGTTGAGGGCAATCTGGAGTATGTGGTTGAGAAAATATTGGATTCTCGTTTTTCTAGACAGAAACTCCAGTATTTGGTTAAGTGGAGAGGTTATGGTCAGGAGGACAATTCTTGGGTGTTTGCTTCGGACATCCATGCTAGGAGACTGATCCGTTCGTATCACAGAGCTCATCCTGACCGACCTGGTTGCCCAAATGAGGGTTCAGTGACCCCTCCTCAAGGGGGGGGTACTGTTGTGAATGTGTTAGAAATGAATTCTGAGCAGAAGCTCCCTCTTGTGGTTACAAACAGTACTGAACCATTCAATGAGGATTGGCAATCAGGAGTTACAGACTGGTCTTATATAAGGGAGGTTCCCTCCCATCATGGTTGCCGGTGATCAATTGTTCTTGTCTCAACTGTGGTTCCTGGTTCACTTGGAAGCTTGCTGAGTCTTGCCTCTTCTCCTGCTCTCAGATAAGATATTTTCTGTTTTTTATTTTTGTGCTTACCATTTGCATATTTCTCTGCATTTCTGTGAGGTTAGCCAGGTCTTCCCCCCCTGGGGGGGCTTGGGCCCCTCTCAGTTCTTCTGGAGCCACTGTTATTTGTTCATTTGCCTTTTCCAGTTTTTTCAGTGGCTGCGGCTTAGTTTTGTTACACCAGAGAACTAATTAAGGTGGTAGAGGTCGTGTGATCTCAGGTGTTTTTGCAATTAGTAGAGTTGGTATTTTTTAGGGTTTTTGGATTGCAGTAAGTGTCCTTTCTATCCTTTTCTGTCTATGAAGATTGGGCCCCAACGTTTGCTCATACTATTTTCTGTCTGTGTCTGTATTTCCTCTTGTCTAACCGCCATTACATGTTTGGGGCCTCCTATGTTCTTTGGGGATCTGCTCCGGGGCAGATAGTTTTCCTCTTTCTATCTTTAGGTGTAGTTAGCTTCTCAGGCTGTGACGAGGCGTCTAGGACCAACGTAGGTACGCTCCACGGCTGCCTTTAGTTGTGGTGGTTAGTCAGGGTACTGCAATCCAGTAGATTCCAACCTCTCTGGTGTATTGCCGTTTTTGCCTGCTCTCCTCAGCTACCAAATCATAACAGATACCTTGCTTTCTCAAGGGGAAGTAAAAATTCATGCTCTGGGGGCATTTATAAGTCTACAGTGTTGAAAACAATCTGTTATCTGTGAAGAAACTCACAAAACAAGGAAATGAAGTTACATGTAAAGATGACAGCTGTATGATATCAAAAGAAGATCACACACTAGCAGAAGGAAAAATCAAAGATGAGTTGCACCAGCTAAAATGCAAGGAAAGTGTATACGCTGCTAAACATGAACAGAACAAGAATTGTATCCATATATTGCACCTGTGCATAGAGACCCAGAAGCAATAATAAAGTTCAAAAACAACTTGCTGATGGTATTAGAGTCGAGCTGTGTAATCAGACAATGAAATGTACTAGCTGTCTTAAACAGAAAAAGTCAAGAAAATCCTTTCATAAAAATAGTACTATAAAATCAGAACAGCTTTTGGACTTAATACACACAGATGTGTGTGGTCCAATAAGTACTCAAACTCCTGGAAAGAAGAGAAAATTTCTCACATTTATCGATAATTATTGAAGATATACAGCTATCTGCTTCACAGAAAAGAGGAAGTTCCTGAAAAAAATTTAAATATATCTTGCTGAAGTATATAATAAATTTGGGAGAATGATGAAAATTCTGCATGCAGATAATGGAACTGAATATACAAGTAATGAGACACAAAGCGTTTTAAGAAAAAACTGTAATTGTGTTTCAGACCACTGTGCCATACAACCCTGAACAAAATGGTGTAGCAGTAAAAAGAAACCGGACACTTTGTGAAAGTGGAAGAAATATGAATTATGTTATTTGATGCAGATTTGCCAACAACATATTGGGGTGAAGCAATCATGACAGTTTGCTATAATTAAAGCAGACTACTAAGTAAAGTTATTGAGAAAACTCCATTTGAGCAATGGAACAGCAAGAAGCCTGAACTACAACACAAAATAATATTCGGAAGTATCTTCTAATATATACCTACCTTGTGTAACAACCCTGCTGGTATCACTGCATGGCCTCCCATCTCCCGCACACCAACATGCTCACTGTTCCAGGTCTTGCTGTGATTTCTGTCTGCTGCCAGCTCCATGCTTTGTGCCTCCTGTCTCCTATCTGCTCTGTGCATGTTTCCTGGCTGTGTCCATAGGGGGGCGGCGCCAGAACTCTCTGGTTCTTATGGAGTCAGGATACACCTGTCTAATTTGTCCCTGGCCAATCACCATGAGCCCTCTAGTATTTAGGGCAGCTCCACCCTGTGGATCTTGCCTGTGCAATGTGTTAACTCAGTTAGTGTATAGCTACTGAGCTGCCAGGTCTTGCTCTGTGTTCCTCCATCTTTGGAGGCTTCATTCCTAGCTTTGTCTTGTACCTGTCTGTCCGCCCTCCAGGAGGCAGAATATCCTGGTCTCTGTGCTTTTGCGTCTGACCTTATCTTGTACTTGTCCTTGCCGCCCTCCAGGAGGCAGAATATCCTGGTCCCTGTGTCTTTGTCTCTGTACCTTGTCTCGTGTCATTACCTTGTCTGAACTCTGTACTACCTCAGTCTCTTTGTCTCCTTGTCTGTGGTTTCCTTTCCTGCTGTGTCTTGCCTTGTGTTCTCTCTGAATCACTTTCTGCCTCTTGTCCGCACTCCTGCCGTTCTGCTTCGTTCCACGCTTTGCTTCTGCCGCTGCAGTAATCTCTTGCTGCAGCTCCTCTCCGCATATCTTGTGGTTCCACTCTGCGTCACTCCTGCAGCTGAAGAACCTCTTGCTGCAGCTCCTCTCCGCATATCTTGCAGTTCCATTCTGCTTCACTCCTGCAGCTGCAGAACCTCTTACTGCAGCTTCTCTCCCCATACCTTGCGGTTCCGCTTTGCTCCTGCCGCTGCAGAACCTCTTGCTGCTCTACAGCCCTTCTCCACAGCCTGGCGGTTCTCCTTCTGTGTGAATGGATCGCCCACCATGGCAGTGGGTTACTCTGTACCGGGCCGGTGTCTTAAAAGGATGTATCACAGCAGCAGTGACCCGGTTCGTGGCCCTGGGCGTCCAATAAAAAGGGGAATATTTACAAGGGATGATAGAGTTTGTAATAAGGTGTTTGTGACGCCACCTGTGGTTTCTGGTCAGAGGTGACCAGCGCTGCAGTGCAGATTCTCTGGGACTGGTGGTGCGATGCAGCAGAGTTGGAATAGCTCTCCACAGGCAGAGCATGCTGTCCAAGGGCAGATGTATGTTGTAGATGGTAAAGATGTGTGTATATACCCTAATGAAAATAAATAAAAAAGCAAGTGCATTAAATAATTAACATAGGGTACTTAGTAAACACTGTTTTGATCAAAAAAGCATAAAGCTGTCCCACCACGGCAAGGTGTACCCATTTGAGACAGTAACTACACTCTCTAAGGTTAAAACCTACCTGGTGTGAATAGTGGCAGAGAGTCTGGGTCCCAAATGGACACCCAGCTTCAGAGGGACTATATATGAACTACACAGCTCAGTAGAAAGGAGGCCACACCCTATTTGTACTGAATACAAAAATGCTAAAGAAAAGCAAAAAACTGAACTGAAGTAGACTTGAATGTGTCATGTGTGCATTGCCACGAAGATCGTCGCGGTTGCACATTCTGACTTCTCATAGCTGAGTTGCTGTTTCTTTGTGTTTGGCAGTTAGGGAGTTAATTCTGTCTGTGCTCAGTTCTGGGACTGGGTGCAGTTTCTCCCGGCTGCAATTAATTATTTGTTGATTGGTTTCCTTTAAATCTCTGGTTGTCTGTGTTGGGAGTTGCCAGTGAAATTCTTCATGCAGACCACAGATAGGATTGTATCTGTATAGACTTAAGTTAAAGAGCTCCTTAGTTGTTTTAAGCTCACCTTGCTTAGAGTTTAATATCCCAGATCATTTATGTTCCTTCTGTGTTTGAGTGTGTATGCAAGTCTGTGTTTTCTCCAGTCTGTCTAATATGTCTAATCTGTGTATTTAGCAGAGATCAGCCCATATTCCTTTGGTGGTAATCAGTATCCTTCTTAGGACTGATTACAGGGTTCAGGGACTGATAGGAGACAGGGTTAGGCTGGAGACTTGGACCTCTGAACCATTATCAGTACCTCCAAGGTGAGGGATTAGTTAGGACCCCAGTTTAGGGTCAGGTTAGACCCCCGGTCCTCCTCTTTCCTGTGACAGTGTATCAAGTCCTCAAGATTAACCCTGAGTTCAACGGATATCGTGTCAGGTAAATCTATTCTATATTTACATGCTGATGTTGCTAATCTATATGTTGTATAGAGTGTTGTTCTTTTAAGAATAGTTTACTGACATCGTACACATATCATAAGACCGCGTGACATTTTCACTGGCCAATAAAATTATTCCCAGTTGCCATGGATCCAGTAGCCCAGCTGGCTCTGCAGTTGCAGGGATTATCCATGGAGCTGACGGACATTAAGTCCAAAGTTTTGTCTCCCTCGGAGCAAACCAGATTTGAACCTAAAGTAGCTCTCCCGGACAGGTTCACTGGTGGGCGAGACAAATTTTTTACCTTCAGGGAAGCATGTAAATTGTATTTTCGGCTTCGGCCTCGATCATCAGGGAGTGAAGAGCAGAGAGTGGGAATTGTTATCTCGCTCCTACAAGGGGACCCTCAATCCTGGGCCTTCTCCCTTCCTCCGGGATCCCCGGCTCTACAGTCAGTAGATCGATTTTTTACTGCCCTGGGTTTGGTATATGATGACCCAGATCGGGTCTCTCTTGCTGAGACAAAATTACGTAAGATACAGCAGGGAGATCGTCCGGCGGAGGAATTTGCTTCTGAGTTCCGTAGATGGGCCACAGATACTCAGTGGAATGACCCAGCTCTTAGAAGCCAGTTTTGTCATGGGCTTTCTGACAAATTAAAGGACGTTTTGGCTCAGTATGATTCTCCTCCATCACTGGAGGCTGCTATGGCCCTAGCTATCCGTACTGATAGACGGCTCCGGGAGAGGTGCGAGGTAACTCCGCCCCCTGTTGTTACTCCACCTACTACTAAAGTCCCTTATGTTGAGGTTCCCCTTGTCTGTTCGGAGGAGCCTATGCAGTTGGGAGGGACATCATTTCGTAGGAGGGGATTGGCGGTACGCCGCAGGACTAGAAGGTGTTTCTTCTGCGGGAAAGAGGGACATTTTGTTGGGGGATGTCCATCCCGTGCCTTGTTGAGCAAAAAGTCGCCGGAAAACTGTTAATCCCAGGTTGTGTGGTGGACGACAACCTGGGAGTATGTATTTCGTCCGCTAGTTCTTCTCAGTTCCTTGTACCAGTGGAGGTGGTGGTTGGTACGAGAGTGGAGAGATTTTCTGTTCTTCTTGATAGTGGGTCCGGGGCTAATCTGGTTGACGCTCAGTTTGCTCAGGCTCAAGGTATGCATCTGAGTGTATTGGTCAAACCGATCCCTATATTCTCCATTGACGCCAGGCCTCTCGGCCAAGGTAGCTTTGTTCATGAGGTTCATAACATTGACCTTCGGGTAGGGGCAATACATAGGGAACTATTATCTTGTTATGTGTTGGAGGGTCTACCTACTCCTATTGTGTTGGGACTTCCTTGGTTGGTTAAACATAACCCTGTGATTAATTGGCAGTCCAGAGATATAAGCCAATGGGGGGAGTTTTGCAAAAGTAACTGCATGAACACAGTCATCAGTGCGGTCGTGCCTAGTACTTTGCCTCCTTTTTTGGAGGACTTTGGGGATGTGTTCTCTGAGGAGGGGTGTCAGGAGTTGCCTCCTCATCGCGTGTATGACTGCTCTATTAATTTACTTCCTGATGCTAAGTTACCTAAAGCTAGGTTATATAACCTTTCTGGTCCTGAGAGGCAGGCTATGAAAGATTATATTTCGGAGAGTCTGGCCAAAGGGCATATTAGACCTTCATCTTCCCCAGTGGCCGCGGGGTTCTTCTTTGTGAAGAAAAAAGATGGAGGCCTACGCCCTTGCTTGGATTTCCGCGAACTTAATCGGATTACTGTTCGAGATCCGTATCCACTCCCTCTGATTCCTGATCTCTTCAATCAAATTGTTGGCGCCAAATGGTTCTCTAAATTGGATCTCAGGGGGGCGTATAATCTGATTAGGATAAAAGAGGGGGATGAGTGGAAAACGGCGTTTAACACGCCGGAGGGACATTATGAGAACCTTGTCATGCCTTTTGGTCTGACTACTGCACCAGCAGTGTTCCAACATTTTGTTAATGACATTTTTCGTCATCTGGTGGGGCTGTTTGTGGTCGTATATTTGGATGACATTTTAATTTACTCACCAGATCTTGGGTCTCACCAGGAGCATGTGAGACAGGTGTTGCAGATCTTGCGAGACAATAAACTATACGCCAAACTGGAAAAGTGTGTATTCGCCGTACAGGAACTTCAGTTTTTGGGTTTCTTGGTGTCAGCCTCCGGTTTCCGTATGGACCCTGAAAAAGTGAGAGCAGTGCTTGAATGGGATCAGCCAGAGGATCTTAAGGCTCTGCAGCGTTTTCTGGGGTTTGCTAACTACTACCGGAAATTTATTTGTAATTTCTCATCTGTTGTCAAACCTCTCACTGACATGACAAGAAAAGGGACGGATTTTTCTAAATGGTCGGACAAAGCTTGCCAAGCTTTTTCCTCTTTGAAAAAATGTTTTGCTTCGGCACCCGTTCTCATCCAACCAGATGCATCACAGCCGTTCGTTGTGGAGGTGGACGCGTCTGACGTAGGGGTGGGTGCAATATTGTCCCAGGGTCCGTCCCCTGGTAAATGGCATCCGTGCGCTTTCTTTTCTAAAAAATTGTCGTCCGCCGAAAGGAATTATGATATCGGCAATAGGGAACTTTTGGCCATTAAGTTGGCTTTTGAAGAATGGCGTCACTTTTTGGAGGGGGCAGTCCACCCGGTCACCGTCATTACTGATCACAAGAACCTGCTGTATTTGGAATCTGCTAAGCGTCTGAATTCCAGACAAGCTCGATGGTCGTTGTTTTTTACCAGGTTTAATTTTGTTGTCACTTATCGCCCTGGATCTAAGAATGTTAAGGCGGATGCCTTGTCTCGCAGTTTCCCAGGGGCCGGGAAAATGGATGACCCGATTCCTATCCTTCAGGAGGGGGTGGTAGTGTCGGCTGTATGTTCTGAGCTTGAGGAGGAGGTGTTAGAGGCTCAGGGGGACGCCCCTGCAGGACCTCCAGGGAGACTGTTTGTCCCAAATCAGTTGAGACAAAAGGTTATTGAGGCACATCATAATTCTGCTTTAGCAGGACATCCAGGGAGTAAGGCTACTTTAGATCTCCTTTCTCGCCGGTTTTGGTGGCCTAACGTTAATAAAGATGTTTTAACTTTTGTCGCGTCCTGTGGGGTTTGTGCTCGCTCTAAGACCCCTCATACCCGTCCGTCTGGGACCCTCTTACCCTTGAAACTTCCGGAGCGTCCATGGACTCATTTGTCTATGGACTTCATCACGGACCTTCCTCAGTCGTCAGGGAAGACTGTCATACTGGTGGTTGTTGACAGGTTCAGTAAGATGGCACATTTCATTGCTCTTCCTGCCCTCCCTAATGCTAAAACTCTGGCGCAGGTGTTCATTGGGGAGATTGTGAGACTTCATGGGTTGCCTTCTGATGTGGTGTCAGATAGGGGGTCTCAGTTTGTGTCCAAGTTTTGGAGGGCATTTTGTTTACGTCGGGGGATGCAATTGTCATTTTCCTCGGCTTTTCATCCGCAGACCAATGGTCAGACAGAGCGTCTGAATCAAAGCCTAGAGACTTATCTTCGGTGTTTTGTCTCAGAGAACCAGGAGGACTGGTCTTCTTTCCTGCCTCTGGCAGAGTTCGCTCTTAACAACAGGCGGAGCGAGTCCACTGGTAAGTCCCCGTTTTTTGGGGCATATGGTTTTCATCCCCAGTTTTGTACATTCAATGGGGGGTCCCTTCTGGGGTTCCTGAGGAGGAGCGTTTCTCGTCGTCACTTGCTTCAGTGTGGAGAGGTGTATTGAATAATCTGAGTGCTATGGGGAACCGTTATAAACGTATGGCTGATAGGAGGAGAGTTTCTGGTCCAGATCTTAATGTGAACGATCTGGTATGGTTGTCTACCAGGAATATAAAACTTAAAGTTCCCTCCTGGAAGCTGGGCCCCAGATTCATCGGGCCGTACAGGATCAGTTCCATAATTAATCCTGTGGCATTTCGTCTGGACCTCCCTCCTACGTTTAAAATCCACAATGTGTTCCACAAGTCATTACTTAAGAGGTACGTGGCACCAGTCATACCATCACCTCTACCTCCTCCTCCAGTGGTGGTCAATGGTAACTTGGAGTTTCAAGTGTCAAAGATCATTGACTCACGTCTGAATCGCCGGTCCCTTCAGTACTTGGTGCATTGGAAGGGGTATGGTCCAGAGGAGAGGACGTGGGTTCCTGCGTCTGACATTAACGCAGATCGTTTGGTGCGGACCTTCCACAGAACTCACCCGGGCAAACCTGGCCCTGAGGGTCCGGAGGCCCCTCGTAGAAGGGGGGGTACTGTCATGTGTGCATTGCCACGAAGATCGTCGCGGTTGCACATTCTGACTTCTCATAGCTGAGTTGCTGTTTCTTTGTGTTTGGCAGTTAGGGAGTTAATTCTGTCTGTGCTCAGTTCTGGGACTGGGTGCAGTTTCTCCCGGCTGCAATTAATTATTTGTTGATTGGTTTCCTTTAAATCTCTGGTTGTCTGTGTTGGGAGTTGCCAGTGAAATTCTTCATGCAGACCACAGATAGGATTGTATCTGTATAGACTTAAGTTAAAGAGCTCCTTAGTTGTTTTAAGCTCACCTTGCTTAGAGTTTAATATCCCAGATCATTTATGTTCCTTCTGTGTTTGAGTGTGTATGCAAGTCTGTGTTTTCTCCAGTCTGTCTAATATGTCTAATCTGTGTATTTAGCAGAGATCAGCCCATATTCCTTTGGTGGTAATCAGTATCCTTCTTAGGACTGATTACAGGGTTCAGGGACTGATAGGAGACAGGGTTAGGCTGGAGACTTGGACCTCTGAACCATTATCAGTACCTCCAAGGTGAGGGATTAGTTAGGACCCCAGTTTAGGGTCAGGTTAGACCCCCGGTCCTCCTCTTTCCTGTGACAGTGTATCAAGTCCTCAAGATTAACCCTGAGTTCAACGGATATCGTGTCAGGTAAATCTATTCTATATTTACATGCTGATGTTGCTAATCTATATGTTGTATAGAGTGTTGTTCTTTTAAGAATAGTTTACTGACATCGTACACATATCATAAGACCGCGTGACAGAATGACATGCAAGATGTAGAAGCATGTTCACACTGGCCATAAAAGCAAGCAAAAACAAGGGAAAAAGCAATGTGTGTATATACCCTAATGAAAATAAATAAGTAAAAAAGCAAGTGCATTAAATAATTAACATAGGGTACTTAGTAAACACTGTTTTGATCAAAAAAGCATAAAGCTGTCCCACCACGGCAAGGTGTACCCATTTGAGACAGTAACTACACTCTCTAAGGTTAAAACCTACCTGGTGTGAATAGTGGCAGAGAGTCTGGGTCCCAAATGGACACCCAGCTTCAGAGGGACTATATATGAACTACACAGCTCAGTAGAAAGGAGGCCACACCCTATTTGTACTGAATACAAAAATGCTAAAGAAAAGCAAAAAACTGAACTGAAGTAGACTTGAATGACATGCAAGATGTAGAAGCATGTTCACACTGGCCATAAAAGCAAGCAAAAACAAGGGAAAAAGCAATGTGTGAATATACCCTAATGAAAATAAATAAGTAAAAAAGCAAGTGCATTAAATAATTAACATAGGGTACTTAGTAAACACTGTTTTGATCAAAAAAGCATAAAGCTGTCCCACCACGGCAAGGTGTACCCATTTGAGACAGTAACTACACTCTCTAAGGTTAAAACCTACCTGGTGTGAATAGTGGCAGAGAGTCTGGGTCCCAAATGGACACCCAGCTTCAGAGGGACTATATATGAACTACACAGCTCAGTAGAAAGGAGGCCACACCCTATTTGTACTGAATACAAAAATGCTAAAGAAAAGCAAAAAACTGAACTGAAGTAGACTTGAATGACATGCAAGATGTAGAAGCATGTTCACACTGGCCATTAAAAGCAAGCAAAAACAAGGGAAAAAGCAATGTGTGTATATATCCTAATGAAAATAAATAAGTAAAAAAGCAAGTGCATTAAATAATTAACATAGGGTACTTAGTAAACACTGTTTTGATCAAAAAAGCATAAAGCTGTCCCACCACGGCAAGGTGTACCCATTTGAGACAGTAACTACACTCTCTAAGGTTAAAACCTACCTGGTGTGAATAGTGGCAGAGAGTCTGGGTCCCAAATGGACACCCAGCTTCAGAGGGACTATATATGAACTACACAGCTCAGTAGAAAGGAGGCCACACCCTATTTGTACTGAATACAAAAATGCTAAAGAAAAGCAAAAAACTGAACTGAAGTAGACTTGAATGACATGCAAGATGTAGAAGCATGTTCACACTGGCCATAAAAGCAAGCAAAAACAAGGGAAAAAGCAATGTGTGTATATACCCTAATGAAAATAAATAAGTAAAAAAGCAAGTGCATTGAATAATTAACATAGGGTACTTAGTAAACACTGTTTTGATCAAAAAAGCATAAAGCTGTCCCACCACGGCAAGGTGTACCCATTTGAGACAGTAACTACACTCTCTAAGGTTAAAACCTACCTGGTGTGAATAGTGGCAGAGAGTCTGGGTCCCAAATGGACACCCAGCTTCAGAGGGACTATATATGAACTACACAGCTCAGTAGAAAGGAGGCCACACCCTATTTGTACTGAATATAAAAATGCTAAAGAAAAGCAAAAAACTGAACTGAAGTAGACTTGAATGACATGCAAGATGTAGAAGCATGTTTACACTGGCCATAAAAGCAAGCAAAAACAAGGGAAAAAGCAATGTGTGTATATACCCTAATGAAAATAAATAAGTAAAAAAGCAAGTGCATTAAATAATTAACATAGGGTACTTAGTAAACACTGTTTTGATCAAAAAAGCATAAAGCTGTCCCACCACGGCAAGGTGTACCCATTTGAGACAGTAACTACACTCTCTAAGGTTAAAACCTACCTGGTGTGAATAGTGGCAGAGAGTCTGGGTCCCAAATGGACACCCAGCTTCAGAGGGACTATATATGAACTACACAGCTCAGTAGAAAGGAGGCCACACCCTATTTGTACTGAATACAAAAATGCTAAAGAAAAGCAAAAAACTGAACTGAAGTAGACTTGAATGACATGCAAGATGTAGAAGCATGTTCACACTGGCCATAAAAGCAAGCAAAAACAAGGGAAAAAGCAATGTGTGTATATACCCTAATGAAAATAAATAAGTAAAAAAGCAAGTGCATTGAATAATTAACATAGGGTACTTAGTAAACACTGTTTTGATCAAAAAAGCATAAAGCTGTCCCACCACGGCAAGGTGTACCCATTTGAGACAGTAACTACACTCTCTAAGGTTAAAACCTACCTGGTGTGAATAGTGGCAGAGAGTCTGGGTCCCAAATGGACACCCAGCTTCAGAGGGACTATATATGAACTACACAGCTCAGTAGAAAGGAGGCCACACCCTATTTGTACTGAATACAAAAATGCTAAAGAAAAGCAAAAAACTGAACTGAAGTAGACTTGAATGACATGCAAGATGTAGAAGCATGTTCACACTGGCCATAAAAGCAAGCAAAAACAAGGGAAAAAGCAATGTGTGTATATACCCTAATGAAAATAAATAAGTAAAAAAGCAAGTGCATTAAATAATTAACATAGGGTACTTAGTAAACACTGTTTTGATCAAAAAAGCATAAAGCTGTCCCACCACGGCAAGGTGTTGATCAAAACAGTGTTTACTAAGTACCCTATGTTAATTATTTAATGCACTTGCTTTTTTACTTATTTATTTTCATTAGGGTATATACACACATTGCTTTTTCCCTTGTTTTTGCTTGCTTTTATGGCCAGTGTGAACATGCTTCTACATCTTGCATGTCATTCAAGTCTACTTCAGTTCAGTTTTTTGCTTTTCTTTAGCATTTTTGTATTCAGTACAAATAGGGTGTGGCCTCCTTTCTACTGAGCTGTGTAGTTCATATATAGTCCCTCTGAAGCTGGGTGTCCATTTGGGACCCAGACTCTCTGCCACTATTCACACCAGGTAGGTTTTAACCTTAGAGAGTGTAGTTACTGTCTCAAATGGGTACACCTTGCCGTGGTGGGACAGCTTTATGCTTTTTTGATCAAAACAGTGTTTACTAAGTACCCTATGTTAATTATTTAATGCACTTGCTTTTTTACTTATTTATTTTCATTAGGGTATATACACACATTGCTTTTTCCCTTGTTTTTGCTTGCTTTTATGGCCAGTGTGAACATGCTTCTACATCTTGCATGTCATTCAAGTCTACTTCAGTTCAGTTTTTTGCTTTTAGATGGTAAAGATGTAGTATTTAGCAAGGGATGTAGCAGTGTTGAGTGGGTGTTGCAGGAAGAACTTGAGAGGACACAGTCAGATGCAGTTTCCTAAGCTTTACTCACAGTTCTGCAGGCAAAGTGTCCAGGGCTTAGGTTACAGCTGGTGCTGGAGTCGGTCAGCCTGAAAGCAATTTGGGAATCTCCTTATTTCAGGTGAGTTGTGAGGCCTCCTTTCTAGCACTATTCTGTGAGGTGCTTGCTGCTGTAAGCTCTGTTCAAGTTCCTCTCTCTGTCTCTTGTCTAAGTAGAACTTCACTCTCATGACAGGCAGCTGTAGCCTACTTCAGGTATCGCTCCTGTCTGGCGTCTACGGCTCACACGTGCTGCTGTGTAGTCAAGTATTAGTTGGGGCAGAGAACCTGCTGTCTTCTGTCCTCCGGATTCTGCTGCTGGGGCTTTAGCTTACCCACTCAGCCTCGGACTCTGGGGTCCGGTTTCTGGCACTCAGACCTGGGGGTGAGCTTAGCTATAGCTCCTGTCCTCCAGCTGGTCTCCAACACGTCCTTCCTCAACTCCTCTCAGACACTGACTAACTCCTCCCTCAGCCAGAATATTCCAGAGAAGCTCTCCTGAAAATCAGGTGTTAGAGCTCCCCTTCTGGTCTGGAGTAGGAAAAGTGTTGTATGCTGTGTGTTACCTGCCTGCCGCACAAGCCTGACCTCACCATCAGAGGCTCTAGTGAAGACCGAGGCAGCTGTCCTAGTCACGCCCCTTCCAGGGTAGTTTGGTTTGTGGCACAGTTGGGCCACAACCCCCTGGCTCACACCCACCAGTCAGGGCGTGAGCGTGACACCTTGTAATGTCTTCACATCTTGTTCCGTCCAGATGTGTCCGGATCCCAGAATTCGAAGTGGCGGAAGATCACCTACTGCCATATTGGGACACCCAATTGATGGGTGTCTCAATATGGAAACTGCTGGTGGTACCAGCCTCTTGCGCGATAGCACCAGTGGAACACCGTCGCACCACACACACACTGTATACGCTGTACGCACCACATACACACAAGCACACATTGTATATGCTGTATGCACCACACACACACACACACACACACACACTGTATACGCCGTACGCACCACACACACACACTGTATACGCCGTATGCACCACACACATACACACACTGTATACATCGTACACTCCGCACACACACTGTATACGCTATGCACACCACACACACACACTGTATGCGCCATACACATACATACTGTAGACACCGTACGCACCACACACACACTGTATACGCCGTACGCACCACACACACACACACTGTATATGCCGTACACACACATACACACACTGTATACGCTGTATGCAACACACACACTGTATACGCAGTTCGCACCACACACACACTCTGTATATACTGTACACACCACACACACATTGTATACGCCGTGCGCAGTCTCTTGCGCGGTACCACCAGCAGAACATTGTTGCAAACACACTGCCGCCGGGATCAGCCGTATGATTCACTGACCACCGCCATCTTTGTATAGGAGGAGCTCATGCGCAGTTTTAAAGTGACCTCCGCTATCTGTCTGCACAAAGATGGTCTGATTTACTGCACCTGCGTGAATTACGCGCAGGTGCAGTGAATCATTCGGCTGATCCCGGCGGCAGATGCGCGACGTGTCTACAGGCAGAGGAAGCCGGTCACATTAAAGGGGTTTTCCTACGAACGAAAGTTCATTTTAAAAATTGTCTGTGTCTGACCGTGTATGGAGCATACCACATCTCCTGGGCAGGGGAGGAAGCAAAAGACAATACTGACGTTACAGCAGGGGATCACAGAGGATACATTTTGTGAGGTAAAATATTTCACTGAGTGTTTTTAAAAAATGTTTTACCTCACAAAATGTATCCTCTGCGATCTCCTGGTGATATGAACCCGGATTTAATGCTCCAGTGTCACAGATGCTGAGAGACTTAAATTAACTTTAACAGGGCTGGTTTTTTGTGAACAGCTATGATGTACAATAATAAATTATATTGTGGTACTGTGTTAGCCAGAAAAATCGATGTGAATACTTTTCCGTCCAAAGATGACAAGAGCATTCTTAGAGTGATACCTTTATTGGCTAACCAGAAAATTATATTTTTGCAAGCTTTCTGAGCACACAGGCTCCTTCTTCAGGCAGGATTACAAATAGCTGTGAACAGCTAAAGAGATGGGCGGGACGGCTGTTCACCATATCTCCACCTCAGGGTGTGGTCCATAGAGATATAGACATACATACATAAATAGATAGCTAGATAGATATGAGATACATAGATAGATGATAGATACATATGACATACATCGATGATAGAGACATACATAGATGATAGATAGAAATGACATACCGTATATACTCATGTATAAGCCGACCCGTGTATAAGCCGACCCCCCTAATTTTGCCACAAAAAACTGGGAAAACTTATTGACTCGCATATAAGCCTAGGGTGAAAAATGATTATGCCCCCATATGATGCTCCACAGATTATGCCCCCATATGCTGCACAGATTATGCCCAATATGCTCCACAGATTATGCCCCTATATGCTCCAGATTATGCCCCATATGCTCCAGATTATGCCCAATATGCTTCAGAGATTATGCCCCCATATGCTCCAGATTATGCCCCCATATATTCCACAGATTATGCCCCCGTATGATCCACAGATTATGCCCCCATATGCTCCAGATTATGCCCCATATGTTCCACAGCTTATGCCCCCATATGTTCCACATCTTATGCCCCCATATGCTCCATATTATGCCCCCCCATATGTTCCACAGCTTATGCTCCCATATGCTCCAGATTATGCCCCATATGTTCCACAGCTTATGCCCCCATATGCTCCATATTATGCCCCCATATGCTCCATATTATGCCTCCATATGCTCCATATTATGCCCCCATATGTTCCACAGCTTATGCCCCCATATGCTCCATATTATGCCCCCATATGCTCCAGATTATGCCCATATGTTTCACAGCTTATGCCCCCATATGCTCCATATTAATGCCCCCATATGCTCCATATTATGCCCCCATATGCTCCAGATTATGCCCCCATATGTTCCACAGTTTATGCCCCCATATGCTCCATATTATGCCCCCATATGCTCCATATTATGCCCCCATATGTTCCACTGCTTATGCCCCCATATGCTCCATATTATGCCCCCATATGCTCCATATTATGCCCCCATATGTTCCACAGCTTATGCCCCCACATGCTCCATATTATGCCCCCATATGTTCCAGATTATGCCCATATGCTGCTGCAAGAAAAAAAAAATGACATACTCACCTCTCGTCACTGGGGGCCAGGTGTCAGGGTCCTGAGCAGGCGGTGACACCGGCGCGCTATGGGGGACAGGTGCCGGTGTCACCGCTCGCTCAGGACCCCGACACCTGAGATATTTACCTGTCCTCTCTGCACCGCAGCGCTGCTCCCTCTTCCTGGTCCTCGGCAGTGAATGATCAGGCAGGGGGCACGGCGCTCACTAACGACGTCATCGCGCCCTCTGCCTGATCATTCACAGCCAGAGGAGTCAGACGAGGACGCAGCACAGCGGTGGAGAGAGGACAGGTAAATATCGCTGTACTCACCTGTCCGCCACGCGTCCCTGCAGCCTCTCCTCTTCTCCCGGCGCTCTCCACAGCGCTTCCTTCCTACAGCGGTCACATGGTACCGCTCATTAAAGTCATGAATATGTGCATATTCATGACTTTAATGAGTGGTGCCATGTGACCGCTGCAGGAAGGAGCCGGAGATCGTGGGAGAAGCAGGGGGCTGCAGAGACGCGGCGGCGGAGAGGTGAGTATAATCCGACACCCCCGCTCCCCGCCGATCCCCGTATATGACCCGCGTATAAGCCGAGAGGGGGACTTTCAGCCCTAAAAAATAGGCTGAAAATCTCGGCTTATACACGAGTATATACGGTACATACATTAAATATAGATTGAGACACAGACAAATAATAGATGATAGAGACATAGATGATAGATCAATATAAAATACATATATAAAATATAGATACAGGGATAGATAGACATAGATTATAGAAGAAAATATGTTGTTTTTGTCCTTATGTGGATACAATGTAAATTAAAGCACATTTGTCATACATTTTTCCATTTTAATAAAATGTTACCTTTACCTACTTTGCTTTCATTTTAACACAGGGGGAGGGGTGAGTGCACATAGAAAAGAGGACACGCAGGGGGGGGAGACAGCTCAAATGAGAGAACACATGAGGGAAGAAGACAGCACAGTGGTGGAGAGAGAGAGAGCCGACAAGGGGGAGAGCACATGGGGTACACAGGTCAAAGAAGAGATCACATGAGAGTAAAAGACAGCAGATGGGGGAGAGAGAAAGCACACAAGGGTGAGAGAGAGAGAACACAGTGGGGAGACAGCTCAAACGGGACAACACATCAGGGGAGAACTGTCACGGGACAGTTGTAGAAATACAGGGGACGAGGAACCTGGGCCCCTGAACTGCCCCTAAGGCTAAGGAAGGGCCCTGTCTCTCCTTAACTTGGGGGTACACTTGGAGGTAGTGAGACCCAAATCACCGACCTGTCCCTGTCTCCTGTTTTAGCCCTGAGCTAAACCCACCAACCCCCTCCCCAGGAGGTGAGACAGGGAATAAAGTGAATAACACCAAAACAACTAAAAGGAAAGACAAACACCTAGAGGTTAAATAACTAAACAATAAACACTTAGCTTGCTCTGCTGCAATGCACCGAACAGCAGAGAAAGGCACCAAATCAGGGAAACAGCAGAAGAACCACTGCGCTCAGCAAGCTCCTGACTTCAGCTTGGTTGGTCTCCAAAAGGTAGCAATATCACAAACAGTCAGCTGACGCCTCAGGTGACCTTATAAAAGATGGTGGGAGTGGTCGCCACCTTTCCCTGACAAGTCAGCAGCAACGTAATTACACCAGCGGCCACCAGGGGAAAAGACTGACATTAACCCTGGATGGCCTGAAAGGAAAAAGGTTTTAATATGCAAAGAGAGATCTGCCACAGATCCGAAAGTGGATCGTGACAGTATCCCCCTTTAATGAGGGGTTTCTGGACCCTCAACACCACACCTCATATACCACCTACAGTGAGGACGCCTCGATCCACCAGGGTTCACCCCAGCAGTCACCTGACTCTCAGGTTTATGGCAAACGCGGACAGATGGAAGGGGCAATAACATATGCTCTGGAGGTGCCACAAATCTCCAGAGTGCCGACCTGGGGAACGAGTTATGTACAGGCATTACTGGGGGGTATGTTATGATTTGGTAGCTGAGGAGGACAGGAGCAAAAAACAGCCAAGGCAGCCAAACACCCAGAGAGGTTGGGAACTAATGGGTTGCAGATCCCTAAACTAACCGCACAACTAGAAGCAGCCGTGGGACGTAACTACGGTGACCTAGACGCCTCGGCACAGCCGGAGAGCTGGCTACACCTAAAGATAGAAACAGGAAAGCTAACTGCCCTGGAGTAGAGCCCCAAAGGAATAGGTAGCCCCCACACATATAATGGCGGTTAGACAAGACGAAATACAAACGCAGGCAGAAAATAGAGTGAGCAAACGCTGGGGCCAAACACTGCCTAGATAGGACAGGACAGAATACTATCTGCAACCCAGCAAAACCCTAGAAAAACTTCCAACACTTCTGATTTCAAAAATGCTGAGATCACACGATCTCGTCACCCACTAAATCAGATCTCTGGTGTGAACAAGCGGCTAACCAGCAAGCCACTCAAATAGCAGGGACAGAGCAATTGAACAAATAAACGGGCTACTGAAAAACAGAGAGTAGCACAGACCCCTGGAGGGGAACCCGGCTAACCTCCCACAAAAGTGCAGACAAAAAATGGAAATAGCAAACACGATAGAAACAAGCAGCAAATAACTTATCTGAAAGTAGCAGACGAAGGCAAGACACCAGCTGACTTCCAAATGAACCAGGAAACAACAATTGATCACCAGCGAGGATCATGGGAAGGCAGCTCACTTATGTCAGCCCAGTCCGTCTCTCCTGATTGCCAGTCCTCGCTTCCAGGTGCGGAAGCCTTGTCATTCAATACAGCTTCAATACTGTCAGCAACCACCAGAGGAAGCCTCCGCTCAGAAGTCATCTCCAGAACGTTCACAACAGGGTATCTCCAACTGGTAAGTCCCCGGGCCGAGAATGGCCAACACCCGATACAGCCCGATCCCCTGGAACTCCAGACTCCAGTAGCACCCTTCCACCGGATGTTTTTGGTGGCCACCCATACATACTCGTTCACACTCAGGTCCGGACCTGAATGTTCATTGCCATCCACATTCACCGCCCCATCCCCCCTCCATCACGACTCATACACATCAGCACCTCTATACTTCCCTCTCCATGTACAGCTCCCAAGTACTCCTTACCTTCTTGAAAAACCTCCGCCCATCTTGCCCAAGCACATTGCAGAAAAAAACTACTTACACTTCCAAAAACTACTTGCTCTTTATCTTCCTACTTCTACTGATTTCAGGGGATATCTCCCCCAACCCTGGTCCACCATCCCCCAACCTCAACCTCTACCCTACCTTATATCAAAACCATAATATTCTTATTAATATTACTTGCACTCCCTCATCTCCTTCTTTTAATTGTGCCCTCTGGAATCCACGGTCTGTATGTAACAAGCTTCCTTTCCTGCACAACTACTTTCTGACAAACTCTCTTAATCTGTTGGCCCTCACAGAAACCTGGATTCAGGATTCTGACACGGTCTCCCCTGCTGCCATTTCCCATGGTAGCTTACAATTCTCCCATTCCCCAAGACCCACAAACAGACATGGTGGTGGAGTCGGAATACTCCTGTCCTCACAATGCACTTTCCAGGTCATCCCCCCAATTCCATCATTCTCATTCCCTTCTTTTGAGGTCCACACCATCAGGCTCTTTCGTCCCTTCTCCCTCAGAGTAGCGGTCATATATCGGCCCCCAGGCTCGCCCACCCAGTTCCTTGACCACTTCTCAGCCTGGCTGCCGCACTTCATGTCCTCAGAACTACCAACCCTTATCCTTGGAGACTTCAACATCCCCATTAACAGCCCTACTTCCACATCTGCATCTCAGCTTCTATCACTAACCACTTCTCTAGGCCTCTCACAGCTTTCAACCTCTGAGACACACAAGGACGGTAACACCCTTGACCTGGTCTTTGTCCGGCTCTGTTCAATCTCCCACCTTAATAACTCACCGCTTCCACTCTCTAACCACAACATTCTCTCCTTCACCCTCACAAATCCTCGACCACCCCAGCGCACTTCTACCTACCACACATTCAGAAATCTACAAGCCATTAACCCTCAGACACTTTCAGACTCCCTACACTCATCACTGTCCCCAATCTCCTCTTTTTCTTGTCCTAATCTGGCTGTTCAGCACTACAATGACATTCTTAGAAGCACCCTTGACCAAGTAGCGCCGCTCACCCTCAGAACTTCCAAACACACAGTAAAACAGCCCTGGCTCACATTGCAAACTCATCTTCTCCAGCGATGCTCTAGGAGTGCTGAACGCCTATGGAGAAAAACCCGCACACCAGAAGACTTCATCCACTTCAAATTCATGTTAAAACTTATAAAGCTGCCCTTCACCTCGTCAAACAGACCTACTTCACCACACTGATCTCCTCACTAGCCAACAACCCCAAGAAACTTTTGACAATTTTCACTTCCTCCTCAGGCCAAAAGCACAAGCCCCTATCACGGACATCTGTGCTGATGACCTGGCCTCCCACTTTATAGAAAAAATAGATAATATCCGTCAGGAAATCTGCTCTCAACCACCACGTGCTGTGACTCCCATCCCTCCCTGCATTTCCCCTGGCTCACGTTCCACATTTGATCCCATCACAGAATAATAATAATAATAATAATAATAATCTTTATTTATATAGCGCCAACATATCCGCATCGCTTTACAATTTAACAGTTTCAAACACAAGTCATAAGTAACAACGCTAACAATACAATAATTAACCCCTTCATGACCCAGCCTATTTTGACCTAAATGACCTGGCCATTTTTTGCAATTCTGACCAGTGTCCCTTTATGAGGTAATAACTCAGGAACGCTTCAACGGATCCTAGCGATTCTGAGACTGTTTTTTCGTGACATATTGGGCTTCATGTTAGTGGTAAATTTAGGTCGATAATTTTTGCGTTTATTTGTGAAAAAAATGGAACTTTGGCCAAAATTTTGAAAATTTCGCAATTTTCAAATTTTGAATTTTTATTCTGTTAAACCAGAGAGTTATGTGACACAAAATAGTTAATAAATAACATTTCCCACATGTCTACTTTACATCAACACAATTTTGGGAACAACATTTTTTTTTGTTAGGAAGTTATAAGGGTTAAAAGTTGACCAGCGATTTCTCATTTTTACAGCAAAATTTACAAAACCATTTTTTTTAGGGACCACCTCACATTTGAAGTCACTTTGAGGGGTCTATATGGCAGAAAATACCCAAAAGTGACACCATTATAAAAACTGCACCCCTCAAGCCACTCAAAACTACACTCAAGAAGATTATTAACCCTTCAGGTGCTTCACAGGAACTAAAGCAACGTGGAAGGAAAAAATGGACATTTTAATTTTTCCAACAAAATTTTTCTTTTAGCATCAATTTTTTCATTTTTGCATGAGCAACAGGATAAAATGGACCCTAAAATTTGTTGGGCAATTTCTCCTGAGTACACAGATACCTCATATGTGGTCATAAACCACTGTTTGGGCGCACGGCAGGGCTCAGAAGGGAAGGAGCGCCATTTGACTTTTTGAATAGAAAATATGCTGGAATATTTAGCGGTTGCCATGTCGCATTTGGAGAGTCCCTGTGTGCCTAAACATTGGAGCTCCCCCACAAGTGACCCCATTTTGGAAACTAGACCCCCTAAGAAACTTATGCAGATGCACAGTGAGCACTTTGAACCCCCAGGTGCTTCACAAAAGTTTATAACGCAGAGCCGTGAAAATAAAAAATCATTTTTTTTTCTCAAAAAATGATTATTTAGCCCCATATTTTTTATTTTCACAATGGTTACAGGAGAAATTGGACCCCAAAAGTTGTTGTCTAATTTGTCCTAAGTACGCTAGTACCTCACATGTGGGGGAGAACCACTGTTTGGGCACACGTCAGGGCTTGGAAGGGATGTAGTGACGCTTTGAAATGTCGACTTGATGGAATGGTCTGCGGGCGGGCAGAGCCCCTGATGTGCCTAAACAGTAGAAACCCCCCACAAGTGACCACATTTTGTAAACTAGACCCCTCAAGGAACTTAACTAGATGTGTGGTGAGCACCTTGAACCCCCACGTGCTTCACAGAAGTTTGTAATGCAGAGCCGTGAAAATAAAAAATCATTTTTTTCCTCAAAAACTGATTTTTTTAACCCGCAATTTTTTATTTTCACAAGGGTAACAGGAGAAATTGGACCACAAAAGTTGTTGTACAGTTTGTCCTGAGTACACTGGTACCCCATATGTGGGGGGAACCACTGTTTTGGCGCATGGGAGAGCACAGAAGAGAAGGAGCGCCATTTTGGAATGCAGACTTGATGGAATGTTCTGTGGGCGTCATGTTGCGTTTGCAGAGCCCCTGATGTGCCTAAACAGTAGAAACCCCCCACAAGTGACACCATTTTGGAAACTAGACCCCCCAAGGAGCTTATCTAGATGTGTACTGAGCACTTTGAACCCCCAAGGGCTACACAGAAGTTTATAACGCTGGGCCATGAAAATAAAAAAATCATATTTTTTCCACAAACATGATCTTTTAGTCCCTAATTTTTTTATTTTCCCAAGGGTAACAGGAGAAATTAGACCTCAAAAGTTGTTGTCCAATTTGTCCTGAGTACGCTGATATCCCATATGTGGGAGAAAACTACTGTATGGGCACACTTCGGGGCTCGGAAGGGAAGTAGTGACGTTTTGAAATGCCGACTTGATGGAATGGTCTGCGGGCGTCATGTTACGTTTGCAGAGTCCCTGATGTGCCTAAACAGTATAAACTCCCCACAAGTGACCCCATTTTGGAAACTAGACCCCGCAAGGAACTTATCTAGATGTGTGGTGAGCACTTTGAACCCCCAAGTTCTTCACAGAAGTTTATAACGCAGAGCCGTGAAAATAAAAAATCATTTTTTTTCCACAAAAATAACTTTTTAGTCCCCAATTTTTTTTTCCCAACAGTAACAGGAGAAATTAGACCCCCAAAGTTGTTGTGCAATTTTTCCCGAGTACGCTGATACCCCATATGTGGGGGTAAACCACTGTTTGGGCACACGTCGGGGCTTGGAATAAAGGGAGCACTGTTTGACTTTTTGAACGCAAAATTTGCAGGAATCAATGTTGGCGCCATGTCGCGTATGGAGACCCCCTGATGTACCTAAATAGTGGAAACCCCTCAATTCTAACTCCAACCCTAACCCCAACACACCCCTAACCCCAACCCTAACCCCTACACACCCCTAACCCTAATACAAACCCTAACCATAACCCTAACCCCAACACACCCCTAACCCTAATCCCAACTCTAACCATAAACCTAACCACAAGCCTAACCCTAATCCCAACCCTAACCCCAAAACACCCCTAACGCTTATCCCAACCCTAACCCTAATCCCAACCCTAACCCTAATTCCAACCCTAACCCTAATTCCAACCCTAACCCTAATTCCAACCCTTACCCTAGTTCTAACCCTAACCCTAGTTCTAACCCTAAGGCTGGGTTCATATTGCGTTTTACCAGCCCGTTCAACACGTAGCGTTGACGGGCTGGTAACGGTATAGCATAACGCGATCGCGTTATGCTATACCCGCTAGTGCAGAGGAATCAGCGATGATTCATCTGTGCTAGCGGTGATGGAGCCCAGACGCTGCAGCCTGCGTCCAAGGCTCCGTCACTGAATGACGACACGTCGCGAACGCATGCCGCTTCATGGCATGCGTTGCGATGCGCACACAAATGGGGTGAATGGCAGCGTTAACGGACTGCGTTACACCGCGTTATACCGCGGTGAAACGCAGTCCATCTAACGGACTGCCATAATGCAATATGAACTCAGCCTGACCCTAAGGCCCCGTGCACACGTTGCGGATTCACTTGCGGATTTTTCTAAAATCTAAAATCCGCAGGTAAAACGACCTGCCTTTTACCTGCATATTTAGCGCGGATTTGCTGCGGTTTTTCTCTGCGGTTTTACGCCTATAATGGAATAGGTGTAAAATCGCTGCGGAATCCGCACAAAGAATTGACATGCTGCGGATTTAAAACCACAGCAAATCTGCGCTGAAAAATCTGCAGCATGTGCACAGCGTTTTTTTTTTACCATTTATTTGCATTGTACTGTACATGGTTTCTGGATCTGCTGTGGATCCGCAGCGCCAAATCCGCTGCAGATCAGCAGCGAAATCCGCTGCGGATCAGCAGCGAAATCAGCTGCGGATCAGCAGCGAAATCAGCAGCGAATCAGCAGCGAAATCAGCAGCGGATCAGCAGCGAAATCAGCTGCGGATCAGCAGCGAAATCAGCTGCGGATCAGCAGCGAAATCCGCTGCGGATCAGCAGCGAACTCCGCTGCGGATCAGCAGCGAAATCAGCTGCGGATCAGCAGCGAAATCAGCTGCGGATCCGCAGCAAAATCCGCAACGTGTGCACAGGGCCTAATAGGAAAAAAAAAAAAATTCTTTATTATTTGTCCCTACCTATGACAGGGGGGGTTCACTTACTTTTTTTTATTTTGATCACTGTGACAGTTTATCACAGTGATCAAAATAAATTTTTTGACTATGTAGGGCGCACTGCGCATGCGCCGGCCGGCGGGCGCACTGTGCATGCGCCCGCCATTTTCCAAGATGGCGGCGCCCATGAAGAATCCCGGGCAGCCGCCGGGAAGGATCCAGGGACATCGGTGGACCGGGAGAGGTGAGTATGGGGGTCGGAAGTGAGGGGGGGGGGATCGGAAGGTGGGGGCAGCGGAGGCCAGGACGAGGGGTGCTTTTAGTGACGGCGGTGACCGACCGCTGCCATCTTTCGGTGGCGGCGGCCGATCGCCGCCGTGAATCCGTGTGGGGGGGTCAGGGCTCGGTGTCCAGCCATGGCAGATGCTATTGCAGCATCGGCCATGGCTGGATTGTAATATTTCACCAATTATATTGGTGAAATATTACAGATTGCTCTGATTGGCTGTTTCACTTTTAACAGCCAATCAGAGCGATCGTGGCCACGGGGGGGTTAAGCCAACCCCCCTGTGGTGAAGCACAAAGGGTCCTGTGCCGGCGGGTCGGGTGACCTTTCAGTGACCCCGGTCACCCGGCCCGCAGGGACGCGATCCTTTCATGACGCCACATAGGCGTCATGGGTCGGATTGGCACTGACTTTCATGACGCCTACGTGGCGTCATGGGTCGGGAAGGGGTTAAAGCAAAATAAGACGACCCTGCTCGTGAGAGCTTACAATCTACAATGAGGTGGGGGAGATACAAAGTACAGGTGTGTGTATACAATGGTGCATTTACAATGATGGTCCAGCCATCTTGAGGGAGTGAGAGATGGATGGAGATA
>JARQOD010000008.1:137902437-137929102 GCA_033576555.1 Oophaga sylvatica
AAAAATTTGTCTTTCAATTTCTTAGCATTTCCCTGGGTCCTGTTTTAGTGGGATATCACGTTTCGCCTTTCGCTGTTTGGTGCAGTCCTCCGCTGACCTTATATGGGATGGGTGATAACGTTTTCTTTGGGACAACCCCTGCAATGAAAACAGAGAGTACCCGGGGGTCCGGTTCAGCCTCGCTCTCTTTCCTACGACCCCCAGAATGCTAAAATTTTCTAACATAAACTTTTGGGATTGGAGCAAAATCAAAATTGTGTGAAGGTTTGGGGAAAACTATCATCTCACGATATTCCCAAAACCCTTTTACATAAAAAATGCAAACTCTAAGTTTTTAGGCATGGAGAATTTTTTTACAATCTAACCAACATTTTTAAAACAAGGTGACAGGGCTTCTCCCTTCCTAGGAGCTGTAAAGTTCGTCTTACGGGAAACTCTCATTTGTTTTTCTTTTTATAAGTTATGTCAGTGAAAGTGCAGGGGGAATAAGGGTTGTCAGTTTTTGGAAATGAGTTTTTGTGTATGAACTTGCATTGTGAGAGAAATAAACACTCGAATTGGCACAGGGCCCCGTAGATTTCCCATGTGTGTTATAGGGATGCTTTGTTTAACAGCAAATAAAGTTTCTGCAAAAATTTTAAATTAAAATGTTTTTTCTGCCTGGTTTTTACTCAAAATCATATCATACGGGGGCTTTTTATGTGCCCGCAGTAGTCTAAATTTTTGGGCCAGTAAGCAGATGTTCGGGTGACAACACGAAAATGAGGGCAAGTGGTAACCAAATTGTTTATTACTCTAACACAACTTTAGGGAATTTAAAAGATAAGGTTTTAGGAATTAATGAAATCGGGAGTATTTTAAAATTGTGCATAGGGAAGGGGCAGGGTTAAGCTAGTTTTTGAGTGTTTGTTAGAAGCCCTGCAAAGGGTTTTCTAAGAAACAGGAAGTAGGAATTGGGGAAAGCCAAAATGTGAGTTGGGGCAGGGGGAGCATGTGGAGTCTCTCTATGAATGGAGGGAGAGGATCAGTTTTGTTGATGTAGCGTGGAAAATGGGTTTTAAATGGGAAAAGGACAAAAACCCTTTGCAAGGTGGATGTGTTTTAAGCGAAAAGTGTTTGGAAAACCAAATCCCCCTCTGAGAAGGCCTGCCAGGCCATGAGCAGAGAACCGAAGTATCAGTGGTTGGGTGCACAATTGTTTTGACTGACCCAATTGGGGTTAGGTCAGCATTTTGAGTCCAGGGCCCGTTCTTGTAGTTAGCGCTAGAACTGGGGGTTATTTTAGATTGTTTTTGGGGCTGTGAACCCGTGGGAAAGCAATAAAAAGGAAATATTTGGGCCCAAAAATGCTTGTCTGTGTGAACCTAAGGCCTAATCCTAAAGAGGAGTGAATTCCCCACAAAGAAAATGTATACCCCTTTTGAGGGTGGAAGTTGCTATAACAATTCTAACAATAAAACTCTATCATACAAGGCAACAAACAATAATAATGGGTAATGCCGTCTCATTCCCAATACCCTGGCTTATAATGATCCACACTCAGTCCAGGGCTTTTCACCATCGTCACTTAGTACGTTGGAAGTAACAATCACAGAACAGGCCCTAACGCTAGTCAGTAACGCTACTCCATTAGGCCGCAAGTCTCTTATCAACTAGTCACTTGAGCGATGCCTTTACTCCTATCCCTTCGTTTCCTGAAGCGCAGCCCCAAGTCCCCTCTGTACTGTAATTTATATCTCAGTCGCCTGAGTTCCTCTGGTTGTCTCTCTCCATTTCGATTCTTTTGATTGGCTCTCTTTTTCAAGTCGTCTTGATTTCTCTGGTCATCTCAATTTCTCACTTAAAGATGAGTCTATGCTTCACTGGTGTGGTCCATGCTGGTAATTGTGGCTATAAGCCAGCTCAGCTACTTCCATACATCTGAGCTAAAACATGACCGGCTGGTGACTTCTCCCTTTCTGTGCCCTCCTGGGCCTTTTATAATTCTTAACTGCAACACAGCTATGACCTGACCTGTTGTCTTCTCCAATCTCTTCCCCCAGGGAACATACACTTCACTCTACAGTTCCTACTAATGCAATTCTCCCCCTTTTCCCCTTTTCTTATAATCGTTGACCAGCAGATGGTGGTGTTCGCTTGCAGACACTCTGTTATGCATTAACTGTGTGGGTCTTCTCACTTTTCCATCTACTTACATTCCTCATTTCTTTGGACGAGAAAGGTAATTTTTTTCCTGGATGCTCCTTGAGGGCGGTCCCAGTGTTGCTGGTATCCGAGCACATTCCTGTGTCTTCTGCATTATGTACTGCCAGATTAAGTCATCCTCTCCATACCTTGTAGGTTGGACACCAGTATTGGAACACTAGGTTCCACGTGACCCTCTTGCCATGATTCTCCTGGAGCACTCAGGCCTTCTGATACTCCTCCTATAAGTTCAGTCATTGCTCTGTCTTCAGAGCTGGTTTGAAATGGTAGTACAGTCATGGCCAAAAGTTTTGAGAATGACACAAATATTATATTTTCACATGATCTGCTGCCCTCTGGTTTTTATGTGTGTTTGACAGATGTTTTTTATCACAGACAGAAATATAATTGCAAACATATGAGTAACAAAAGCTTATATTGACAGTTAGAATGAGTTAATGCAGCAAGTCAATATTTGCAGTGTTGACCCTTCTTCTTCAGGACCTCTGCAATTCTCCCTGGCATGCTCTTAATCAACTTCTGGACCAAATCCTGACTGATAGCAGTCCATTCTTGCACAATCAATGCTTTCATTTTGTCAGAATTTTAGGTTTTTGTTTGTCCACCCGTCTCTTGATGATTGACCACAAGTTCTCAATGGGATTAAGATCTGGGGAGTTTCCAGGCCATGGACCCAAAATCTCTATGTTTTGTTCCCTGAGCCATTTAGTTATCACCTTTGCTTTATGGCAAGGTGCTCCATCATGCTGGAAAAGGCATTGTTGATCGCCAAACTGCTCTTGGAGGGTTGGGAGAAGTTGCTCTTGGAGGACATTCTGGTATCATTCTTTATTCATGGCTGTCTTTTTAGGCAAGACTGTGAGAGAGCCGATTCCCTTGACTGAGAAGCAACCCCGCACATGAATGGTTTCAGGATGCTTAACAGTTGGCATGAGACAAGACTGGTGGTAGCGCTCACCTTGTCTTCTCAGAATGAGGGATTTTTCCTGATGTCCCAAACAATCGAAAAGGGGATTCATCAGAGAAAATAACTTTACCCCAGTCCTCAGCAGTCCACTGCCTGTACCTTTTGCAGAATATCAGTCTGTCCAAGATGTTTTTTCTGGAGAGAAGTGGCTTCTTTGCTGCCCTCCTTGAGACCAGGCCTTGCTCCAAGAGTCTCCGCCTCACAGTGCGTGCAGATGCACTCACACCTGCCTGCTGCCATTCCTGAGCAAGCTCTGCACTGCTGGTAGCCCGATCCCGCAGCTGAAACACTTTTAAGAGACGGTCCTGGCGCTTGCTGGTCTTTCTTGGGCGCCCTGGAGCCTTTTTGGCAACAATGGAACCTCTCTCCTTGAAGTTCTTGATGATGCGATAGATTGTTGACTGAGGTGCAATCTTTCTAGCTGCGATACTCTTCCCTGTTAGGCCATTTTTGTGCATTGCAATGATGACTGCATGTGTTTCTTTAGAGATAACCATGGTTAACAGAAGATAAACAATGATGCCAAGCACCAGCCTCCTTTTAAAGTGTCCAGTGGTTTCATTCTTACTTAATCATGACAGATTGATCTCCAGCCATGTCCTCATCAAGACCCACACCTGTGTTAATGGTGCAATCACTGAAAAGAGGTTAGCTGGTCCTTTTAAGGCAGGGCTGCAATGATGTTGAAATGTGTTTTGGGGGATAAAGTTCATTTTCTAGCCAAATAATGACTTTGCAAGTAATTGCTGTTAACCTGATCACTCTTTATAACATTCTGGAGTATATGCAAATTGCCATTAGAAAAAGTGAAGCAGTAGACTTTGTAAAAATTAAAATTTGTGTCATTCTCAAAACTTTTGGCCATGACTGTATTACTTCTCTTGGCACTGCAGGTACTACCCACCCTTCATCTTCATCATTCACATCAACCTTCCTGTTGCAGAATTCCTCTGCTCTTTCAGGGGTTCAGTCACTCCCTCCCCTTCATACACACAGGGACGGAGCATGTTGCAGTGTATCACTCTTCCAGGTGCCTCATCTCCCTCAGGTCTGTCGTCATACACTGGATTTTCGGAGTGCACTCTCTATGACACTCGATGGATTGTTGCATCCTATCTGTAATCTAACTTGCCCCTAGGACTCTTTGCTTGTACCAATACTTTATCCCCAGGTTGCAGTGGCGTCTCCTGCACTGGGTCACATCAGGTTGGCTCATCTCCTGGATCCACTGTCCCTCAATGTCTGCAATCAATGTTGATGTACTCACACCCAGGTGGAAGTATCATTCTTGTGCAGTCTTCCTCTGGATCGAGTTCCATCTCTGTGATCTCGCTGCTGTTATGGCCGATCAGCAATGTGTAGGGGGTATAACCTGTTGTCGAGTGATCCTGATTATTGTACACCCACACTAGCTCTTATACAAACTCGGGCCATCTCATTTTCCGGTTATCGTCCAGCAGCTTCAGCATCTGTAGCAAAGTTCTGTTGAAACGTTCACAGGCTCCTTTTCCTGTGGGTGATAAGGCGTCATTCTGGACTTTTCAATGTTCAGCTAGTGTAGCTCTTCCATGACCCTCCCTTGAAAGCACGCTTCCTGGTCGGAATGAATCCTCTTTGGATACCTGTATACACGGATCAAGTCACGACAGATGGCATTCCCAAAATTCCCCCATAAACCCCAAACTCAGGAATCTCATCTTCTTGGGCCACTGTCTCGTCCTCGTCACCAGCAAGGACACACAGGGGGTACTTATCTGCCTCCGACTGCAGTGGGGATTCTTCATGGATGGACCGGCTCCTGTCTGAGTTAGTGGGTATCCTTTGTGCTCTGATCGACAGTCACTCCCACGGGTGCCAAGATTTCAGTTTTTAATTTGGCATACTCCTGTGCATCCTGTGATGCAAAAATGCAAAATCGTAATAAGCCTTTTGGGGCTCGCCAGTTAGATAGAGGGTCAGCTCCTCCACCCACTGCTCTGGCGGTAGTTTCTCACGCTCTGCTACCCACTCAAAAACAGTAAAAAAATGCTTCCACATCACCCCCCAAGTTCATCTTTTATATGGCACTTCTGACCTCTTTCCGGACATTTGTTTTGTCACCTGGACTTGGGAGATGGTCTCCTGCCTCCCACGAACTACCTCTACGAGCAAGTCAGTCTGCTGCTGCTGTTTTGTATCTGTTGAATAAGCAGCTTACTGGTTTCTTGTTGCATCTGCTGTTGCTGCTGTAACTTTTATTGGTGCTGTTACTGCGTTTGCACCAGATGTTTAATCAGGTCCTCTATTTTGCTTGACATTGCTTGCTGGGTTGTGGCTGCCTTCATCCAGGACATGTGTACAGTCGGGCCAGGACAGTAGTCGTGGCTGAGTATTGTGGGCATTGTGTACCCTGGCGGTACCCCTTTACTTGCATGGTACGGTCAGTACTCACTGTGCTGTCAGTGTCCTCTTTGCTGTGCTGGCATGACACTGCTTCTGGATTCCAACAAATTGAGACACAGTCCAGGGCAACTCTTAACTGAACAGATTTAATTACTTCAGGACACAGCACATCCACATAGTTTACAGCATTTCCTTAGCAGTCAAGACGGCTCATCACTTCGTCTTTCCCTTCACTGTTTCCTTTGTCACTAAGTGTTTCCGGGGGCGAGGCGTCTTAGTCGACCTCTCAGTGTCCTCCCTGTAAAGCGTCACCACGGTGAAGCGCTCCTCTGCCTGCTTCGCCCCAGACATCAGAGATTCAGCCCACGTAGCTATCCACCACATTCTGAAGTGACCTGCCCGTACACTTTTACAGTGAGTGACCTTTAATCTTCCAATTCTTCCTTCCTTTCCCTTTCCTCTTTACTGCTGGTTCTGCTATACTCTGCTCCTCTCTGTGTACCCCCTGGATGGATGGGCATAAGCTTAAACGTTACGGGGTAGTTAGGCAGCTCGGGCATATAGCCCTCCCGAGCACAAAGGGGTCAGGCCCCCGACTGACTACATACAGGAAGACCTTCCTGACTATTCCCCAACTAACTCCTCCCATAGTTAACTCCTATATTACTAACTCTACAGTAGTGACCTCTATGGCCCCATCTAATGGCCTCAAACCAGACTGTACTGTCCCTATAATATACATAGTGCAATACCGTGAAAATTACATATGTAACACGAACTTACGAAACAACGGTACAAATATATATATATAAATGAATATCTACATTAGCAACATAAAGGACATAAAAAGGTTAAACCTACAACCCCTTACATTTGCTGCACCTCTTGTAGCAGTCACACGTGTTCGCTGGGAATGCTGCCCGCACTTCTAACACTACCTGTGATAGATCGGCTCACTCAGCTCTGCACGGAGGTAGACACGGGAACACTGTCTCTCTAAGATTTTCATTGGTTTATTATGTATGCGGCATAAACCATGGTGACGTAAAAATAAACACGGTCCTTTGGGCAAAAACAGGAAAACAAAACAGTAACACACAGCACAGTCCTTGTGGTAGCGGAGATCCGCTCAGGGTTAGCAAAAACACATGGCTCAGGTTAGTGTAACACAGGTATTAGGACGCAGTGACACAGAAGCACAGAGCAGGGGTTAACAGGGGATAACAATTACTTGTTTCATAGTTACAGGAATAACCTCCTCAAAGGGAGCAACAGGGAATAAACATGTAAATGCTGAGGGGTACAAAGGGAAAGAGTAGCTAAAAAAATGGCAGTTTATATCAGTATATGAACTTCACTTAGCGTGACTCGGTTGTCTTCCTCAATTTCCTGGGTTGGATGGTTGGTTGCCGGCTGAGGCCGGTGTTGGATTCTTCCGACTTCCCAGCCTAACAAGTCTGTCTCACTTCTGACAGCAGCGGGCAGTCACCGGTCTTACCCGCTGAGCCCCTAGTCCATTATGCTGCAGCGCAGCAAAGGGGAATCCACTGCAATCCTCCACTCGGCGTGTGTTCCTTCGCACGCCCGATGAGGTCAGAGAGTCCTTGCCGCACCCGGCCGTAATTGCTGCTGTGTGGCCTATCTTTCCCTGCAGCCAAGCGCCGGTGCTCTCTGACTCCTCTCTTTGGTGGGAAGCCCCCCTATTTTCCCGCACAAACCCTTTTATACCTCCCCGGCTCGCCACTCCCATTCTGCACAGGTCAAGGGTCTGCTCCGTCTCCAATCTCCTTCCCCCCTGCAACAGTAGGTACGGCCTCAGCAGTTCCGGACCTGGTACCCTGTTAGCATCCACAGCCCGGTCTTCTCCTCTACATTAGCACGAACACTTCTCTGAAGCTAGCCTCTTCAGACACACTGAACTCCGAATGCCTCAGGAGGCTGCCTATTTGAACCCCAGACCACACACTGGGGTGGAGATAAGGTAGACAACCTCCCACCTGCTCTATGGTTGTCCACAAAAAAACATCCCTTAAAATGGCCAATTAACCCCTCATAGTGTGCTGGCGCAAACTTCTGGGTTTCAAATCACAGAAGCTAATAGCCTCAGTGAAATGTATCTCCCCTCCAGCACTTTGCCAGTGACCGTTACAGTCTTTTCACTTTTCCATCTCCTTACAGCCACATGTCCATACTCTAACAAGCTCTTACCTCTCGTACCACAGCTAGTTTTCAATATAAGGGCATTTGACGATAGTTGGTTAAAGTTGCATTCACACATCCGTGTGACATGTTATAGTGCTGTCCTTTTTTTTTTTCTTGGACAGCACATGGACCCATAGAGTTTCACTGATCTATACACACATCAGTTTTAAAAAACAATCCATGAGATTCAGAGCGTGTCGGTTCTGAAGATCAGACTCACCCGTTAAAGTTTATAGGGATCCGTGAGACACGGATGAAACCTGGAAGACTTTGTACTTCCGAGTTCCATCCTAGTTTCATCCATTTATTTTCTGAGACTTGCAGAGATACCCAAGCGCTGTGTTGACCATGCAACCTTTCTATTACAGGTCTATAACTTTTTTTTTCAATTTATTTTTTTACGAGAATGATCTGTATTTACAATATTTTATTCTTCAGAGCTGAAATCTTCCAACATTTCTTGCTGACTCACTGACTAACATTTATCAAAAAGGATGTCATTGTAGTCAATGTGACAATATAAGGAATCACAAAAGTTAATTCACTCGAAAAAGGAAAAAAAAACACTGAATTAAAAAAAAAACATCACTGCAAACATAACAGTGTAATAGTCATGGCCCAAGAGCCAGAAAATTGTTCATTCCTTCTTCACAATGTGTTGGACCCAGTAGTAACATGTAGTTGAGAGGACTAGAGTTGGGAAAGAAGCATAGAGACGGGTAGGGGAATAGATACTAAAGCCAGAGAAACCAAGTTTTCTCAACAATTGAATAGTTTTTAGTTAAGGATGTTATCATAGGTACGTGATCTCACTAACCAGGGGCAACCACTAGGAGATAGTTGGTGGAGATAAGGATTTCCAGAGGGCTAGCATGCATGGCTTAGTGACAGTGAGAAGATTTCTGAGAAAGGAACAATTATATTTTTGAAGGCCAATTTTGTTGTGATGGAGAAGGATGAGCTCCACATTGTCCAACAGAGAGCACCCAATGATCTGATTCATGGTCAAGAAGAAGCAAGGGTGGAAGAAAGGCCTAGAAGAAATGCAAGATGACACCTTCTTTTATTTAGAATATTAATAATTTTTATTTCTATATCTCCAACATATTCTGCAGCACTTTATATTTCAGAGGGGACTTGTACAGACAATAAAGACGTAACAGAGTAAACACATAATTACAGTGCTGCCAACAGGAATTTCAGGGTCCCATACTAGCAAACCACCACCCACTTTTGTAAAAACTCCACTTCTGCACCACCTGCTCACCAAATCACACATTAACAGTTCCCATTGAACACCAGATCAGATACATGGTCAGCAACTTTTGTTTCGGCCAAAAGATTTTTTAAGCCGCCACCACAACAAGGTAGACTCTTTGGCATGGTCATACTCTACTCTAACCTATTAAACATTTGTTGAAATACCCAATACTTTTTTAGGTATATTTTTAGCTATATTTGTTTTAGGAAATGTGTCACATACATTTTTATAAAATGACCAATAATACAAGGTAAAAAATACCATCACACTGTGGCTGTGCCACATATTACCACCACATAGTGACCGAATAATACCACATACAGGGACAAATACAACAACACTATGACCAGACCACATATTACCACCACATGGTGACTGAATACTACAATACTGATCATTAATAAAAAAAACCACACAATACTTTTATTACCTCAAGTGCCATTATACCCAGGAGCTCTGTATATAGTATACAGTGTCTAGTGTCAGTGTACAGGTAATAGTGACTCCACAGTGACATTATACACAGGGGCTATGTATATAGTGGCAGTGAACAGGTAATACAGGGATCACCAGAGTCATTATACACAGGAGCTTTGTATATAGTGTACAGGTAATACAGGAATCACCAGAGTGTCATGGTCTGCTGAGTTTCTGGGATTAGGTGGTTTTAGGGTTAACCGGGATGGCCTCACTCTGGGATTCTGGGAGGCTTTTTATAGCCTCATTGTGGGGCCATCCTCTGTCGCTTATACTCTGACCCTTGGCCGAGTGTGTGTGACCCTGTTGTGCTTGTGCCAGTGCTTTGTGCCTGTGCTACGTTCTGTTTGTCTGGTTCTGATTTGGCTGTGTCCCTGTTTCGAGTTTTGCCTGTCTCTTTTGTACTCTGCTGCCCTCTACGTGTATGACCCTTGGCTACGTTCTGACTCCGCTCTGCCTGCTCCTCTTGTACTTCGTCGCTCTCTACGTGTATGACCCTTGGCTACGTTCTGACTTCGCTCTGCCTGCTCCTCTTGTACTTCGTCGCCCTCTATGTGTATGACCCTTTGGCTACGTTCTGATTATCCGTTCGGTATATGCCCCTTGGTAACTGTGTCCCGTAGTTACCCTTCTAGGAGTTTTCCTTACCTCATAGCTCTCTGGAGCTTAGGCCACGCCCACTAGCAGTCACGTGCCTGCAGGTCCTTTGCTCTGAAGCATTCTCTATCTGCTACTGCTGACTCTGAGAGACGTGTGGCCGGCTCCGCCCACTAGCAGTCACATGTGGAAGGTCCTGTTACTGAGAAACACACATCTTCCCTGCTGCGGCTCTGCTACAGGTATCTTTGGGCATAGTTTTGTGTCGACCCGCCACCACAATTGTGGGTTACCAGGGCAATGGGGTACTCAGAGCCGAGCCCATGGAAGTCTATGGGGTTTGTCACAGGTAGCGGTGGCTCGGTCTGTGGCCCTGGCGGTCTGGCGTATGTTGGGGGAATATTTACAGGGGATAGATATATTTACAGTTCGTGACGCCACCTGTAGTCTTCTGGTAATTTGTACCAGCGCTGCTGTAGAGCTCTGAGGGGATGGTGAGGCAGCTAGATGTCGGGTCCCCTACAGGTGGGACTCTTCCCTCAGGTCGATAGTTATGATGGGGTAGTGCAGGAACGCAATCAAATAACACAGTCTCACACATCAGCGTCTTTCCATACCTTTTTACTTGCAAGATGGTTAGGCAGGTCCCAGGGAGGCTGATCCAATGGAGAATGTGTTTTGAGTTAGCAGCTGGACAAGTTAGGGGCCTCCTTTTCATTCAAAATGGTGAGTCCAACCAGCATAAAGCGTAGTTCCCTCTATAAACTCCAGCTTCTCTAAGCTGTACTGCCCGGTCAGTGTTGTGGTCGGAGCCTTCCTGTGAGAGAGCTGAGTTCCTATTCTTGCTGATCAGGCTCAAGGTTCTCACTCCCCCTGACCCCAGTTACGTACCGACACTCCAGGGGCTGCTTGCTGTTACCTAAGGTCCAGTAAGCCTCTGGGTTTTCTACCACCATGCGTGAAGCTATAGTGGTGCTTCGGTCTCCAGTGACCGGTAACAATGTGCAGGACTTCTCCAATCCTATAGCACTCAGAATTCCTACCACTGTGCCTTTCGCCTTGTCCGCGCTTGTAGCATAAGCATTTCTCACTTCAAAGGTTATAAAAGTCAGTCCCTTTCTTAACTTCTTTCTTGAGCTTGTTGCCAGAATCTCAGTAATCTTCTAGGCAGGAGCACGTCTCTGAACCTTCACTGTCCTTGGGACAGGAGACTGAAGTATATCTGCAACTCACTTCCCTCTTCTTAATAGAATGTCTCAGTCTGTCTATCAGTGGGGCACAGCTCTGACCAGGCTGAGGTGAACTGGCTCACCTGTACTGGCCTCCACTTTCTGAACTGCACACAGATTGCACTCAGCTCTGCTGCTGACTGACTAGACCTCTGAATGACTGCACTGAATAACACTCGAACACTCCCTGACGAATGGCTAAATACCCTAAGGGCGTGTCTAAGTGCGTGTTGAAATGAATGTTCATTGAGCATTAAACTGCTATCTCTCCACACACTCTCCAGGGTACTGCGTGTGCCTTCACACCAGGGCTACACATTCCCCCATGGTAAAAGACAGCACTCCCGGGCTGTAAAATACAAAGAGACAGAAATTTTTGTTTATGCATTAAACATTAACTCGTCCCATCCGGGAGGTAAGGATTTCTTGAACGTTGCAAACAAAACATTAAATATAGAAAAATACAAAATATTAAATATACATTTTCATGACAAAATTCTTGTGAAGGACCCGCACCAAACCTTCAACGTGGGTCCTGGGTGGGCTGCAGGACATCTGGATGCAGACCTCACTCAGTGCCACACCACACGGGTTTTGTATTCAGAGGTAGTTGTGGTGGTTTTATGTAAAACCAAGATAATGCACAAGGTGCAACTATTTACAAAATCAGTTCTTGGGCTGGCTCAGTCCTCAGCCTCAAAGTCCATTGTAAAACACGATAAGAAAAAGACACAGATATAAATACATTTCTAATATGCATTAAATTTTCAACTTTTTACTTTGGTACCCAGCCGGGCATTCTACTCAATATAGAAAAACATAGAAATTATCTCTAGCAATAAAGTGCAAAATTGGCAAACATTCTCGAACTTTCTACAACATTACATATGGTAGACCCCTGTCTGGATCTTACCGGTTTTTCTTTTACTGTTTAATTATTTCAACTACATTTTCCACCCCGGGGGCTGGAACAATGCGATAGTCCCTAGATCCCATGACTAACAAGTCGTGAGCTGCTATCAGAGTCTGGGTCGCCACAGTTCTCGTACGAACCTCTAGGGACGCAACGGGTGCTTTCACTTTATGAGACGCTGTCTGCGTTACGGTAATAGCCACTTGCTCTTGCGATGCAGAAATAGTCGCTGTGCGCGTCGTCGTGTAAACTGCTGCTTGAGATTTGGAATGAATCGCAGGTTGCGATGTAGTAGGATAACAAGTTAGTGAAGAGTATACAGGTGTTGCCTCCATTTGCGAGGAGCCTGCAGGGGGCGATGCTGGGGCACGGCCTGGTGCTGTTTGAGCTGGAGACGGGGACGCTGCGGTAGTGGTGACGTTACCTGCGTCGGGGACGGGGTCACGGACGATTGTGACATTAAGGGCATACCATCCCTTCATACCCCAGTGTCGTGTATAGGTGACAATGTCTCCATTAATTAGGTCCCTCCCGGGATGGCCTTGCGGTAGGTGGGATTCTACATCACGTCTGCTGACAAAGACCCCTGGGTAGAGGCCCGGTTCTCTTATGAAGCCCCAGCCCTTCCGGAGCTGGAACTCTGTCACACACCCCTGCCGCCGCGGTTCCCTCAGAGTACCTTTTTCTCGACGGACACTCTCCTTGTCCGCGATCAGCTCTGCATGCTGCCGCTGTCGGTTGCGCTGAGCTTCCCGCTCTTCCTCCTGCTGGCGTTGCTGCTTCTCCTCGCGACGCTGCCACTCACGTTCCCACTGGGCGGTGTAGGCGACGTCATCCAGGCGCGCCATCTCGTCCCAGTCCACGTCTGGTAATGACGGACAGGACCCCTCCGGTGTCCCTATCGGGGATCGATCATCTGCTGCGGCCTCCTGGCCGGGCGGGCGTTCCGGAACTGGCGGTACCTCCTCAACCTCCTTCGCCTCCACCGCTTCACCGGTGGGATCAGGATCGGTACTTTCGGGGGCAGCCTCCGGTTGCTCCTTTGCCTTGGGCAGCAGAAATTTTGGTAACTCGAATCGTGGGGGATCGTCGAGGGGAGAGGACACCGTGTTCCACAGTCGCCACTGCATCAGGTTACGTCGGCGTCTCTCAATCTCCTCAAATCCAGGTTGGTGCTGGACTATCTTTTTCAGTCGTGCATTCTCCTCTTTAACTTCCAGCAATGCTTGCTGCAGGTGCAGGACCACGGATGGTTCCGGTGCTGGTGGCAGCTTGGCTGGGGCACAGGGCCTGCCTTCCTCCGCTTCCCTGCTCGGCTGCACACGTCCTGCTTCCATGATGTTCCAGAGCGTTCTTTCATCTCTCTCCAGAGACGTCCGGTCTCTTCCGTGGAGGCCGGGTTTGCGTCTCCTCCTCTTTTCAGGAAAGGTGAAGAGGAGGCGGACCTCCTTTGCTGTAGGGCAGGATCGCATATTGTAATAGCACTTTGAGAGGGCAGGCATTTTCTTCGCGCCACAGGGGGGTACACGCCCACGAAGGTACGCCCACCTTCTTCTCCAGCGCCTGAGGGCGCGAATATGGCGACAAAGATGGCGATTTTTGGCGCCAAAAGTGCAAACAGTTCTTTTTCACAAAAACAATTCCATAGGCACACAGGGCTCGCAATTTTGCGAGTTTCGCATCCTGTTCGTGACGCCAAATTTTTGTGTCGACCCGCCACCACAATTGTGGGTTACCAGGGCAATGGGGTACTCAGAGCCGAGCCCATGGAAGTCTATGGGGTTTTTCACAGGTAGCGGTGGCTCGGTCTGTGGCCCTGGCGGTCTGGCGTATGTTGGGGGAATATTTACAGGGGATAGATATATTTACAGTTCGTGACGCCACCTGTAGTCTTCTGGTAATTTGTACCAGCGCTGCTGTAGAGCTCTGAGGGGATGGTGAGGCAGCTAGATGTCGGGTCCCCTACAGGTGGGACTCTTCCCTCAGGTCGATAGTTATGATGGGGTAGTGCAGGAACGCAATCAAATAACACAGTCTCACACATCAGCGTCTTTCCATACCTTTTTACTTGCAAGATGGTTAGGCAGGTCCCAGGGAGGCTGATCCAATGGAGAATGTGTTTTGAGTTAGCAGCTGGACAAGTTAGGGGCCTCCTTTTCATTCAAAATGGTGAGTCCAACCAGCATAAAGCGTAGTTCCCTCTATAAACTCCAGCTTCTCTAAGCTGTACTGCCCGGTCAGTGTTGTGGTCGGAGCCTTCCTGTGAGAGAGCTGAGTTCCTATTCTTGCTGATCAGGCTCAAGGTTCTCACTCCCCCTGACCCCAGTTACGTACCGACACTCCAGGGGCTGCTTGCTGTTACCTAAGGTCCAGTAAGCCTCTGGGTTTTCTACCACCATGCGTGAAGCTATAGTGGTGCTTCGGTCTCCAGTGACCGGTAACAATGTGCAGGACTTCTCCAATCCTATAGCACTCAGAATTCCTACCACTGTGCCTTTCGCCTTGTCCGCGCTTGTAGCATAAGCATTTCTCACTTCAAAGGTTATAAAAGTCAGTCCCTTTCTTAACTTCTTTCTTGAGCTTGTTGCCAGAATCTCAGTAATCTTCTAGGCAGGAGCACGTCTCTGAACCTTCACTGTCCTTGGGACAGGAGACTGAAGTATATCTGCAACTCACTTCCCTCTTCTTAATAGAATGTCTCAGTCTGTCTATCAGTGGGGCACAGCTCTGACCAGGCTGAGGTGAACTGGCTCACCTGTACTGGCCTCCACTTTCTGAACTGCACACAGATTGCACTCAGCTCTGCTGCTGACTGACTAGACCTCTGAATGACTGCACTGAATAACACTCGAACACTCCCTGACGAATGGCTAAATACCCTAAGGGCGTGTCTAAGTGCGTGTTGAAATGAATGTTCATTGAGCATTAAACTGCTATCTCTCCACACACTCTCCAGGGTACTGCGTGTGCCTTCACACCAGGGCTACACAGTTTGTTCACTAAGGACACACGCACTGGCTCAGTGAGCAAGTGCAGTGCGGTGTCCCTGACACAGAGTCATTATACACAGGAGCTCTGTATATAGTGTACAGGTAATACAGTGATCACTGGTGACATTATACACCGGAGCTTTGTATATAGTGTACAGGTAATACAGTGATCACCAGTGACATTATACACAGAAACTCTGTATATGGTTTCAGTGTGTAGTGTACAAGTAACACACTGACTCACTGGTGACATCTCTAGTTGAAGATATTAATCTTTGCTTTTCTTCTCTATCTAGAGCAGACCGCCATCACTTCTTCCAGCCAGGACTCGACTCTGCAGAAAATAACAGTTATCTATAGCACATTCCCCATTTTTTCCCCAACTTCTACACTTCGCCAGATGAAGAAAAAAAAGCGACAGTTCAAAAATAAAATACATCACAGTAGTAATAATATCCCGTCATTAGCCTCTACAATAATAATGTTCTACATCCTGGCCCCTTCCTGTAATAACTTCCCTATCCTGGCCTCCATGTGTATCATTCCTGGCCTCCATGTGTATCATTCCTGGCCCCATGTGTCCTGCCATCATGGCCCCATGTGTCTCCATCCAGTCCCCATATGTTCTCCCATCCTGCCCCCCCATACAGTGAAGGAGGCAGGATGGGAGGACATGCGATGCTTGAGAAAGACCCAGAGTTGGGTCGAAACGTTGCATATCGCTTATCGAATCATCATCTAATTTAATACTTTATAGTGTGGTGAATATTGTGAACCAAATAAATTTACTATTATTTGCATTCACCTGTGAGCACGGCTGTTTCAGTTCTAGTAAAGCACAATTCAACAGATACCAAGAGGAGTGAGGGCCCTGCTCCCAAGCTGCAATGTATGGAAAGAGGGGAGACACGAAAAAAGAATGGTAAAAGTGCTTGTACTGTATGGTCCAGAAGACTCTTCTTACAAACCGTGGGAATACAATACCATTTAGTGAGGAGTTTATAATTTGTTTCTTAGTCTTTGAAGGAGACTAATTTGTGCTAGGAGAAGAGGACAAGAATGTTCCCATTTGCAATGGAGTGTCTGTAAATCTCTTGCAACTTGGTTTTGAGAGTCAATTTTCATCCTACAATATAGAAAACGATGTTACATGGATCTGTCTGTCAACAAGCAAGTGAAAGACAGTACAGGCTGTAACAGGATCAAAGCAAGAGAAAGAAGGCAAGATATGTAAATTGCTTTTCAACTTTTTTTATGTAGATTATATAAAACACAAATGATGATGCCCCAGTTATTGGGTGTAAACGAGAGTGGTAGCTTCTCTCTGTTCCTCCACCATTCTGTAATTCCAACCTGGCGAATGTCCCATACTTTATGCTTTAGGACTTCCTTAAAATATTAAGTTTAGCACACCTATATTTAAGTTTGCCACAGCGTTCTTGACTGTAACCTTCTTTCCTGTATGATCGCTGTATGCTTTTGCTGCCGTCTGATTCAGTTCATCCTCTTCTTTGCCTTGACTTGCATCTCTGGATTGACTTCAGGCATCTCGTCAGCAAGAGTCAAACCAGGGCTTGTTTAGACGTCACAATCTAGTCTATTTCCTGTCACAAAAGATTTTCTTACATGTAGCATGCTTTGTTTTCTACATTCTATTTGACCTTGATGACCTGTGGACCACAAGCCGCACAGGGTAGGGGTCCTTGACTGCTGATGCGCTGGGTATTGTCGTGCGATGTGCGTTTTTCCCCGTCCATTCTTTATATTCGCTAATCCCCCTTTATCCCTCATGGCTGATGTAGTGCGAGTTTGTTGTTAGAAGTGTGAATCCCCACTCCTTGCTGGTTCATTTGAAAGACACTATTATAAATTCCCCTTCCCATTTTGTTGCATCCCCTTATCTGCTACCTGCTGAAGGAGCATCCCTCCCTCGTTACAAACATTTTCTATGCTGTTAGTTGTGTACTGATATGATTTTATACATTTTAGCAAGATGGACTAAAGTCACAGCTGGTGGTAAAATTTTGCGGTTTGGAGCTGAAGATAGACTTGCCCACCCGAAGTCCGGTGGTGTATGCAGTTTTGGATTCCGGTTGTTCATGAGTTCTATGGTTAAAGAAATGGGTTATACAAAAATAAAGCTGTAGCTTACTCTATTCAAAAAGGAATAATGTGATCTATATTCTTTGGTGCGTCATGTCATGGGAGGGGTCATTTTTGTTAAAAGTCAGAAGTGGGTGGTTGGTCTCTGCTGTCCTCCCATGCTCTTGCACTTGCTTTTCATCTTCCTTGTGGTTGCAGATTTGGTGTTGCTGGCCTCTACTACCCAATGAAGAAGGTTAATTTTCCTTTCCCCAGCCCTGTGCCAACTGCCACCCTGTGCGCCACTTGTGAGAGCTGTGGTATGAGGGTTAACCTGTAGTCAAGTCCTCTCTTCCCTGTAGGGTTTGCTGGGGAATATAAATCTTGCTTTTGGTCTTTGACAATTATAAATAGTAGTGTTGAGTGAGCGTGCTTGCCACTGCTTGTTACTGGATCGAGTATTGCAGGTACTCAGGTGCCACTTTTATGTGCCCTACCCACATGTTTTGTGGCTGTTAGGCCTCTTTCACACATCCGGTGTGCGCCTGACGGCGCCCCCCGGCATTTAGCCGCAGCGCCGCATCAGAAAACCTGATGCGCCGCTTGCGGTTTTTTTTGCATTGACTTGCATTAGCGCCGGACGGCGCCGCATGTCAATGCGTCGTATGCGATTGTGTCCGGATGCGGCGGAAATGTACATTCCGGCGGCCGGACAAAACGCAGCATGTAACATTTTTTTTTTTTTTCCGGATTCCCCTGATGTCTCCGGGCATCAGAAACCATCCGGCAAAAAAACACATGCGGCGCATCAGGTTTTCTGATGCAGCGCTGCGGCTAAATGCCGGGGGCGTCGTCAGGCGCACACCGGATGTGTGAAAGAGGCCTTAGACAGCCAATAAACATGCGAGGATGGCCTGCCATGTTGGCTACTGGCATTACTTTGATTGGCTGGTGGCATCACGTCTTATATAAGACCAGTGACGCGATCCTCGGCACACAGTCCTCAGGAAGCAGTTCAGGGAGTGTTGATCTAGGATGGAGAGCTTAGATTAGAGCAGGCATATAGGCAGTATTTAAATGCTATTGCAGTACTTGTACACCACTTCTGCAGCATTAAATCAAAAGTCCTTTTCAGGGTTACATACTGTCCTTTCTCTAGTAAAGCCATATTACCTGCATTCAGTGTAAGGATAGATGATGGAGGAGGGATAGTTTTGCATTAGAGGCATATAGGCAGGGTTTATTGTCTTATAGCGCTTCTGCATACTGCAACTGAAACCTAAAAACAAATGTCCATTTCAGGGCTACATATTTTCTTTTCTCTATCAATACCAGAAAGTTTGCAGGCGGAAACGCATCTAAATCCGCAACGTGTGCACATACCCTTATAGACATAACTAAACCAGCACAGCTGTGTACTGTGTCATGAAGTCTCATATAATAGCAGAATTTAATGTTAGCTGGAAAACATGATCTGTGAAAATAACTCCCAACTAAAAAAAAAATCTGGATAAGAATTGGAAGCAAGTCATGGAACTTGGCATCCAGTCTTCTTAGCACAAAATGTGACTCCAAAATCACATTTTTACAAAAGGAGCCTGGAGTCTTGTAGTTCGCCTGATATGTCTGTTCACCATATAAATTTAGAAGTGACTGCAAATAAATAATGTCATCAAATACAAACATGACAGTATAAAATATACAAATCCAGTGTCATGTTTAGATTGCTTGAAAAAGGAGGTGATGCGATCTCAAAGACCAAGACAGTGATGTAAGGAGTATTACTGAAGGAGGTCGGAAAGCCCGGATTATCCAATGGTAAAACAGATATTTTATATGCAGTATATCCCCTATATAAAGTACCGTACATAAGGACTGTACTGAAAATAGTTTAGATGAAGTTGTTATTTGGTTGAGATGTGGCCAATTCTCACCAGAACTGGTTGTTAAAATGACAGCTGACTCGGTAAACCGGTAGAACGCACTGGCGCCAACTCAGCTCCCTGCTTCAATGGATTCTCCTAATTGGTGGAAGAATAATTTATAATGATTTTTATTCTGTTTTTTTTTACATATATATATTACTTTATATGTTAATGAGCACAATATAATATCCAATTTATTCACCATCGCAATTATCAGCAAGTCACATAGTAGCTAAAGGCCAAGTGATTGATCGTCTGATGGTAATCTTTTCTTAAATCTCCTGTAAATGTGCGGTCACATATTAGACAAGCATGGATATTTATTTCAATAAAGAGACGGAAATGTACCCCTAACTGAAACTTCTAACGGTGCTTATCTTTCAAAGTAACCAAACACATGCCCATTAGACAATGGCTCTCTCTGCCAAAATGGCCTGAAGGTGTATGGTCATCTTTTCCTACTGATTTGTTAATTTACAAAAAAAAAAAACTGTTCACAACCTTGGAAATCAATTAAAGTTTTGATAGAGAACTTTAAATCAGTCCATTTTAGGAACTTAGGTGCTGCAGCTGCCATGGTGTCCCCTCTAGATGAGAAATCTAATAAACCCCAACAAGGGCACATATGGCTCTAGTTCTGTCCAGGGATTTTATGCATTATTTATTTTACTCACTTATATAGAGCCATCATATTCCACAGCACTTTACAGACATTGCCATCACCGTCCCCGATGGGTTCACAATCTAGGTTCCCTATCAGTATGTGTTTGGAGTGTGGGTGGAAACCGGAGAACACGGGGAGAACACACAAACTCCTTGCAGATGTTGTCCTTGGTGGGATTTGAACCCAGGACCCCAGTGGCTAAAGCACTAACCACTGAGCCACCGGAATTAATCCATAAGTGAAATCATAGTAGTAACATGATTAATATACTCTGCAGGATTTCTCTGTAGGCTTGGACCGCTGGTATTGTCATCCCCCTGTCACCAGAAATAGTGCGGTTAAGGGGTAAACTAAAAATAAATTGTTCTTATTCTGATGTAGTCAGAGCCTGCCGGCAGTTTCCCTTATTTAGTAGAATTTCTTCATTCTCTGCCTTTGCTGCACTGCTTTTCAATGTTGTTCTGGCCGCTTCCATACCAACGATGCAATGAATGATTTGTAGATTAGGAATTTTCTCATTTTCTTTATACTGTTGTATCAGATATACAATAGTGCATTTTACAATACTATGTTATATGTTCTTAGCTAGGAAGTGAAATTCACTTTCTGGTGACAGTCTCCTCCATTTGACTGTTATTAGACACACTACAGATACCTCTACATCATCAATACTGGTTGACATCTATTGCTCCTGAACGCCCAGTACATATAAATTCTTAAAGGAGTTGTCCACTACTCAACAACCCCTCCTTAAATGCTAAAACGTACGCAATGAAACAAAAAAAAACATACCCATCGCTTGACATCTTGCTCGTTGATCAGTCGGCCGGTGCCCCATACACATTATGGGACCTTAAGAGTCGGGAGGTCACCATACACTTAATGTCACCTTACATGGAAAGGGTCTGTCCTGGTGAGTATGATGCACTCATCTATAAATCCATAGAACTTGCCTGTGCCAATCTGTTCCGCGAACTAAGTTTATAACATTCCTGAGTAATTTGTTAAATTGCATTATTTTCCCTTATTTCTGGCCCATTATCAACCCAGCCTTTCCTCCCTCCGCCTGCCCTGACCTGTAGGAGTCGCCTCTTGCCGCCTGCCCTGACCTTTTTGATGAAGGTTTTGTACAGCCTATCCAATATCTCAGCTTCTACTCCGGTCCACATTTGCTATTGGAGAAGTGTGACCGGGTTATGATTCCGATAAAGTCCATACGTCAAGGTCAAAAAGCGAATCACAAGTTTTATCATCGTCATAGTTTTAGTTCCAATATTCTGTTCTGATTCATTTCTTAGTATATCTTTATTGCAAATTCACTGGAGAAACATAGATTGTTCATCTTGAAAAAAAAGTGTTTGCAAAATAACAGTTCACAGTGAAATATATATTTAACGATTATTCAGGTCACCAATTTAGAAGTAACTATTCAATGGTGGAAATTAATTTGAAATATAATGCAACGCAATGGCTCCAGCAATGAATTGCACTTACTAAGTAAAGGAAAGGCGCTGGTTTGCAAATGGCTAATTGCTTCCACTCAATAGTTCATAAGAAGGCAGCTGATTTCTCCGACTCTTCGGCTTGAAGCATTTTTGATCACCCTCTTTGTTAGCAGACAGTCGGAGTGCTGTCCAGTATGTGTCATCCGTGCAAAACACAGAACCTCAATGTATTTTATCTGGAGCGGATCCAGTTCTCTGTTGGTAAAAGGAGCAGATGGCGTGACTGGGACATTTTCTCCAAGTAGAAGCTGTTCTTGGTTCATAATAAGTAGAATATTTTAGTGATCGCTTTTTATAACAGAGGATAAGACAGATTGTTTTTAGGGGACTGTGTACACAATAAGCAATGTGCTGCCACATGCTGACTGGGCGTCATTCCCTTGTGGCATGGAGTACTAATCACATCTACAGGGTCATTTCAACCACTAAAAATTACCAACAATCCAAAAGCTGTCGGACCCCCACAGGCCCCAAAACAGCGTCTGAAATCTTCTATTGGCATGCATGCTATCTCCTTCACATTCATAGAGAATGAATGCTCGATTCCAACGGGGCATTTTTTAAAGGTCCGTTCTTGGGATCAGTGGAGGTCCTACTGCAGGGACCACCATCGATCAGCAATTTAGCACTAATTCTTTGGATAGGTGATAGCATTTTACACTGGTGAACACAGACAGAAAAGGGCCCCTGTGCAAGAACAACATATGGGCCCTTTACAGCCCAAGAGGTCCTAAAAATGCAAAATTACCAACAATCCAAAAGCTGTCGGACCCCCACAGGCCCCAAAACAGCGTCTGAAATCTTCTATTGGCATGCATGCTATCTCCTTCACATTAATAGAGAATGAATGCTCGATTCCAACGGGCATTTTTTAAAGGTCCGTTCTTGGGATCAGTGGAGGTCCTACTGCAGGGACCACCATCGATCAGCAATTTAGCACTCATTAATTGGATAGGTGATAGCTTTTTACACTGGTGAACACAGACAGAAAAGGGCCCCTGTGCAGAAACAACATATGGGCCCTTTACAGCCCAAGAAGTCCTAAAAATGCAAAATTGCACCTGCTTTGGAGGTAGAAATGGGCCCCCTTATTTCTTGCACCAATGATATGTCTGCCCCTGACATTTTATGATGAGAATAACCCCGTGCCATTCTAATAAATGGCTGTGTAAGTGTATAAAATGTGGCAACGTCAGGGAAAGAAACAGGGTGGGCTGAAGTTCCCCATTGCCTTATAGCGCTCCACTCCCCCTTTAGCTTATACATGGTCATACACATATAATGTCTGACCCTCTTAGGTCAGCAGGAGGCATCCCTTTTGGGGTTTGAAAAATAATTCATGCACATTGCCAGCCGTCAGAGTTAAGGCTCCGTCCTTGCCAATCGGTCGGATCAGAGACCGCTAAAGCACGGACTGGCCACGGCTACTGAGTGTGACAGCTCTCGGGTCGAGAGATCATCAGTCAGTCCGTGAATTGAGGTCAGAGATGGAAATATGAGGATGTCTGAATAAGCCTTTATCATGGTGGTACAATCGCTAGGAATGAGACCGGCTGTAGTTCCCGGCACAGGTTGTGGTCTGGGGTGTCACTATGCAGGGAAAAATAGTAAAGGAGATGTATCGCTAGACCAATAATGCAGCTAATACATTCTTAGGATCGGTGGAGGTCCCAGAGATTGGAAACCCATAGTTCATTTGTAAAATTTGTAATATGGGAATAACCTTAAGGGCCATGTAACTACATAGGTTAAACACTGAAGTTTTCTTATTCTTTTGTGCAGAAAATGTATTGCATTTAACAGTTCAAGCAAAGTGGATGCGATTTGGTGAAAACTGTGCGAGGTATACTGTTATACTGTGTGGGTTTTTTTGGTGTGTTTTTTCCCTATAGGCTTCTACGGGGAGTCTGAAAAAATACATGTAATATTGCAATTGTGTTTTGGACACCAGCATTTCTGAACTAAAAAATACACAATTTTTTTTTTTTAAAAAACACAGTGGCTAATCTTCACTAAACATGCATTAATATTTGGGGAAGACACAAAAACTGCAGTAAAATTATATTAATCAGAGCAGAAGTTATTGAATATTGTAGCGGAGACACAGTGCACATTACTTTTATCCTCCACTCCTGCCCTAGGGCTGATTCACACATTACATTTTTGATCTGTTTTATTCCATGCATTTTAAGCGACATTTTACAGTAGCAGAAAAATAAACGAGAATTCTAAGATTTCATTCACATGGTGTCTTTTTTTTTCCTTTACACTTTTTGTCCTGTGATACTTTTTTTTTAGGCATGTCAATTCTTTTAGCATTTTTGTTGCTGTTTTTTTTCACATTGAGATCACAATGAGTTAGGACAAAAGAAAAAAAATGCATTTTATTAGGCCATAGCTAGCTTTTTTCATGCAGAAAAAAAAACACATCAAAGAGGCTAGTTGTGAACATGTACTTACATTGATGGGCAGGGAATGGGAAAGAAATTTGGAGCTATGAGTTCAGTTCACAATGGCAAGCTGGATGCGTTGTGCACGTGGTGTTCAGCTTCTCCTGCTGTCCTCATGCAGATCAGTGGCAGGTGGGAGTGAGAACTGTGCAGCTATGAACACCGCATAGTACCTGCAATGATCGGGCAGAGTGCTTAATGATCACTCTGCTCAATCTTTTAAAGAGACAGTGAAGGATATCTGGCAATGCCAATCTCCCTAATGGTATGTTTCCATGTGGCGTATTTGCTGCGTACAGCCGCAGCGTCCAATGCGCAGCATCCATATGTTACAGCATAGTGGAGGGGATTTTATGAAATCCCATATCCACTATGCGTACAAAGACGCAGGTGGCAGACCTGTGTATACGCACATGCGGCTCGTCTTTCTAGACCACAGCATGTCTATTTATCTTGTGGAGACGCTCAGTGTCCGCAAGATAAATAGCACAGTTCTATGTATAGAATGCGGTGATTCCGCATGTGTAATGAACACATGCGGAATCACCGTGCGTACAAAAGCCGGCAGTGCTTTGGACGGAGCGGGTATTCTCACTCCCTCCAAAGCGAAGCGCTTGGATTACGCCACGTGGAAACATAGTCTTAGACTGTGGACTACTAGATGTACGTACTTTTAAGCAAGATTTTTTTTCTTGCTAGAAAGTGTGTCTTAGGGTACATACTCACTGGCGACGAAAACGTCCGACGCTCGCATGTAAAATCCCAGCTCTGGCGCCGGCACTCGGGAGTGGAGTGCGCGGCTACATGTATTTCTATGCAGCCGCTCGCTCCACTCCCGAGTGCCGGCGCCAGAGCTGGGATTTTACATGCGAGCGTCGGACGTTTTCGTCGCCAGTGAGTATGTACCCTTATAGTCCTAAAAATACAATACATAGGATAAACTTTATAGGAGTTGTCCAAAATAACAAAATGCTGCCAATTTCCATCTCCCAGCAACTCCTGAAATTGCAGGTACCCCCTGATGCTTTTGTTTACATTGGCTGCAAACATCATAGATGCATACCCCAAGTGACCTCCGCAGCCAGTCACTTACATCAGTGGTATACGGACCAAAATCGCTGAGGCCAGTGATTAGCTGCAGTTGTCATAATAGTCTGTGACATGTGTAGTCAATGTAAAAAGAAGTATTGGAGACAAGGCACTAGTATTAATGGTAGCTAGAAGAGTGTTTTAGGGTATGTTCACACATGGCTTGTTTGCTGCGTGTAAAATACACAGCGTTTTGCAGTACCAGCATAATCAATGAGATATCTGAAATCTCATCTACACACTGCCATTTTTTTTCCATTTCATATTTTGAGCCTCACTACGTTTTTGTCAAGACGCAGCATGCCAGCCTTTCAGCGATTTTTACCCGTTCAAATAAATGGGGAAAAAATGCAAGTAAAAATACTGCAAAAAAAAAGCGCATATGGTACTCTGCCAAAAAAAATGCAATGTGTGAACATATTTTTACTGGTAAAAATGATGCAAAAAGTATGCAGCAGTCTGACCTAGTGGCCACATCAGAAGTCCATGGCTATTTGATGGGAGCTCAGTGAACCTCCTCCTACCTGCCGGCATCCCAGCGTCTCTTCTGATTAGTGTGCCTGATGCAAGGTCCAGCGCGCCTGATGCAAGGTCCAGCGTGCCTGATGCAAGGTCCAGCGCGCCTGATGCAAGGTCCAGCACGCTGATGCAAGGTCCAGCGTGCCTGATGCAAGGTCCAGCGCGCCTGATGCAAGGTTCAGCGCGCCTGATGCAAGGTCCAGCGCGCCTGATGCAAGGTCCAGCGCGCCTGATGCAAGGTCCAGCGCGCCTGATGCAAGGGCCAGCGCGCCTGATGCAAGGTCCAGCGCGCCTGATGCAAGGTCCAGCGCGCCTGAGGCAACGTCCAGCGCGCCTGACGCCGCAACGATGATCTTGCTCCAGGCATACTAATTAGAAGAGGGGTTGGGGATGCCGGCAGGGAGGAGGCAGGTTGCAGGGCTCCTTTCCCAGGACCACGGACTACTGATGTGTGGCCCAGCTATGTAAGGCACACATAAAATCCAGGAGAGTGCACAGGAGGGTAATCGCGACGCTTGATATGCATTCACTGCCACTCACTCTTTCAGACACACCCATCTGAGATAAGGAGGGAGTGACACGTAGTAATCAGAGAGAGTTTCCTGTCTGAGAAGAGCTCAGTTCAGTCAAGCTCAGGGAGTGTTCCGTTTGACTTCAGTCAGTTAGCTTCTGTCTAAGGACAGAGCAGCCATTCAGTCTCAGTCCAGTCTGGACTTGGAGGATACTGAGAGCTGTGCAGCGAGCTCTGGGAGAAAGCTGACATTTCCATGAAAAGCTACAAGTGCTTATGTTAAGAGCGGGACGCAGGGCGAAGGGCGCAGTGGAGAAGACAGAGAAGTGCTACAGGTATTGGATTACCTGCACTAAATTGCCGGACACCGGGTCCGAGGCGTTGCTAGAGTTTCAAGCTTAGTAACAAGAAAACCGGAGGCATCTGGACTACAGGTCGCAGAGTGCAGCCCAAAGTGTCAATACGTAACCAGAGTCAGGGAGAACGAGGACTTTGAGTCAAGCGCAGACAAAAGTAAGGACTTAGTTCTCACCACTTAGAAGGCTCCACCACAATGTTGGCCGGGCATTACAGCTATTGAGAAAGCTGGAGAGTTCAGAGTTAACTTGGCTTCACGCAAGTTGGACTCACATGTATATGGAAGTAAAGGAGGCCTCTAACCTGCTCAGCGGTTACCCGAATGTGCACTCTCCACCCC
>JARQOD010000008.1:137929202-137999715 GCA_033576555.1 Oophaga sylvatica
AATGCAAAACAAAATGTTTTCTTTTTCTCTTTTACAGCCCGGGAGTGCTGTGTTTAACCAAGGGGGATGTGTGGCCCAGCTATGTAAGGCACACATAAAATCCAGGAGAGTGCACAGGAGGGTAATCGCGACGCTTGATATGCATTCACTGCCACTCACTCTTTCAGACACACCCATCTGAAATATAGGAGGGAGTGACACGTAGTAATCAGAGAGAGTTTCCTGTCTGAGAAGAGCTCAGTTCAGTCAAGCTCAGGGAGTGTTCCGTTTGACTTCAGTCAGTTAGCTTCTGTCTAAGGACAGAGCAGCCATTCAGTCTCAGTCCAGTCTGGACTTGGAGGATACTGAGAGCTGTGCAGCGAGCTCTGGGAGAAAGCTGACATTTCCATGAAAAGCTACAAGTGCTTATGTTAAGAGCGGGAAGCAGGGCGAAGGGCGCAGTGGAGAAGACAGAGAAGTGCTACAGGTATTGGATTACCTGCACTAAATTGCCGGACACCGGGGTCCGAGGCGTTGCTAGAGTTTCAAGCTTAGTAACAAGAAAACCGGAGGCATCTGGACTACAGGTCGCAGAGTGCAGCCCAAAGTGTCAATACGTAACCGGAGTCAGGGAGAACGGGGACTTTGAGTCAAGCGCAGACAAAAGTAAGGACTTAGTTCTCACCACTTAGAAGGCTCCACCACAATGTTGGCCGGGCATTACAGCTATTGAGAAAGCTGGAGAGTTCAGAGTTAACTTCGCTTCACGCAAGTTGGACTCACATGTATATGGAAGTAAAGGAGGCCTCTAACCTGCTCAGCGGTTACCCGAATGTGCACTCTCCACCCCGACCAGCTCCCCGGGATCTGCTTGAACCATCTACCAGTAAAAGGTATGAAAAGAAGCTGCATTGTGTGTGACTGAATTCTTAACTACACTCTGCATCATCACCATAGACTTCCAGGGACCAGTCTCACCTGTGGGAGACTTACCACCCAGCTGCCCCATAACATCCCCTGTGAAAATCCTTATAGCAGCGCTGGTACAATTGACCAGATACCACAGGTGGCGTCACAAACTACCTATCCTAATATTCCCCTGTAAATATCCCCCATCGCTTGACTGCCAGGGCCACGGACCGAGTCCCGCTGCCAGTGACAACTCCCATAGAAATCAATGGGCTCGGCTCCGAGTACCCCATAGCCCTGGTATCCACAATTGTGGAGCGAGTCACTGACATGGCCACTGGACCAGAGTCCTCAAAGCGATCCGCTCATTACATCTCTAATGACTGCCTGACAGAACGACTCCTGATCCAATGTCAAGGTGAAAAACAATCACAGCGTACCCCAGTCTGGTCCGTATTTCGGATGGTGCTCGGCTTTTCATGTTATGGGTGCAAAAAAATAAATAAAATTGCACCCCGTAAAAATCACCCGTACAGCATCTGAATTTTTACGGAAACATTGCATTTATTAATATAGAAAATTGTTGCTGGTCTTGTACATGTTATTCGCTGCTGCAGTATAAAGACGGATGACAATACGGATGTAAAATTATCCGGGGGAGAAAAACTGACACTTTTTTTTTCCTACGCTTGTGTGAACTTAGCCATATAAGATGTTGGTCTCATCAGGGACGGACATACTGTCTGTGAACAAAACACAATGGAAGAATTTTATTTTTCCCCTCACTTGTAATTTTTTTTTTCTAATTTTTCAGGAAATTATATGGTAAAGTGAATGGTGTCGTTAAAAAACTACAAAAATAACAAGAACTCATACGACTGGAAAAATAAAAGAGCAAAAACGAAAATTCTCCAGGTCTGGAGTGAGTAAAAAGGCCGCGTTGCCCATAGCAACCGGAGTTCGGAACAATGAAAACTATGCTCTTGCTGCTATGGGCAACCAGCCACCTCATGTGGACTCCCTTTTTGGGGTGTAATTAGCTCTTATCTCAGGGTTATCTCTCTTATTCTCCTCTCCATCTCTGTTATGGCTCACACTTATCTCCTGCTCCATTTTGTGTCTTATCTCAGTAAAAGTCACCCTGCATTCTTAAAAGGAGCTGTCACGGCTCATACATCGTGATCTCGTCCCCAAATATGACTTCATTCCTGACATTCCTGCCTCCTTATGTTGCGTCACCGCCTCTTGTTTGTGCCATTTCCTCAGAATAATCATGTCCGCCCTCCCATTCTCTGACGTACACAAAATTATGTCACAGGAACACGAAGCAGCCATCTGCTTAAATAACCCTGGCTCTGCTTTCTATAGAAAACAAGTTAAAGTAGGAAGATGACTGCTGCGACTTGTAGTTCACCACACTAGTGGTGGGGTTTACACGCTGCGGCCACTAGATGGCGCATGCTGTATGGAGTAAATGGCTCCTATCTCTACGAAGGGGCTGGATTGTGGCGGGAAATAAATGGTGCCAGGGCTGTTTGTCCTGAGGTGAATAGTCTCTCAGATTGTGGCACATATCTGAGGTAAAATGGCAGTGCTGGTGTGCCCTGAGCCTAATATTAGTAGTGAATTCCTGACATAACATTTTGCATACATCAATTTTTTGTTAGTTATTATGGAAATCATGTACAAGATGGATGGCAAGTGGCTGCAAGTTTCCAGAGCCACGATACTGCCGTTTGTGGTATGACCAGTGTTTTTTTTTTTTGATGTGGCAGGGATATGTGTGGAGACATTAATTTGTCAGTCACAGCAAAAACACCTCCATTTTGTTCTGCCAAGAAGTTGGGCAGCAATATTATTTTTATAAATATTATTTCTATGCCGTGATCCACTACGATGGCACAAAAGTGGCACTAAGAATCTATATAATTAGAAATAAAATAATAAAATGGATCCAGGGAATTTATAAGACGAGATGCATGGGTAACGAAGCCCGGCTGGTTTTCACTTGTCGGAGAGTTTTTGAGAATTTCTAGAAATTGGTAAAAAAAAAAAAAAAAAAAAACTTTAAAAAAAATTAAAGATTTATATGCAATGCATCATTGTACAGAAAAAAAATGCATTGTGTGTTCGCTTATTGGACTTTAATATTTTTTTTTCACAATAAAGGTGTGTTTTAGAACAAATTTCTGGGAATGCTAGACAATTCTCACCATGGCCTATGGCTGTCACTCGTTTTTTTAAGAATCCAGGAATATCTACCATTTTGGCACCTCTTATTATCATGAAAATAAAAGAATGGTAAAAAAAATCTGCAATATTATGGCCAGGATAATATCTAATGGTAGTCACAATTGTGAGTGACCCACGACTTTGATGCAACAGTGGCAAAAAAAAATCCAAACCTTGTTTTTTTTGGTAGCAAGCTGCATGCAACTTTGACTTCATAGACTGTAGTGCAGGTTGTGTATGGCAATAAAGTGTCCTTTTTCACCCCAAACTGTGCGTAACACGTGCAAACTTCCTGCAGAAAAATACACAGCATGTACATTTACCTGTGAGATGCATTTTAATCTTAAATAACTGTTATCCAAATGTGGATTGGGGCGTTTATGCTCCTCAGCTCGTGCTACCGCCAGGACAGACAGTTGTTGCGCTGCCCGTCCGGGCCCATGTACCGCTGGAAGGAGTAGAGGTGCAGGTGGAGCCATACTTCCTCGAACATCTACCCTCCGGGCTTCTGGTGGCTCGCGCCCTGGCTACCGTATGAAAGGGGACCGTCCTTGTGCGGTGTGTCAATCTGGAGAACCAGGACATTTTTCTGAAGTCCCGCATGGAAATGGCAAAAGTAGTAAAACCATTGGAAGAGGTACTCCCGCCCCCGGCGTTGCAGATGAGGGTGAATCCAAGGGACCCCTGGGCAGTAACTGTGCACGCCGTCCGTACCGCAGAGCCCCCACCTGAGCAGGCGGGGCGAGCTATCTTGGAGAAAATGTGAGCTGAACTCTCTGACCTCAACCCGGCCCAAATACACCAAGTGGAAGCTCTCTTGGGCCATTACCAAAAGGTGTTCGCCAGCCATGAGGACGATTTTGGGTGCACCACAGCCATTACACACGGCATTCCCACTGAAGGGACGGCCCCCATCAGGGAGCGATATCAGCAGATCCCACCACAGTTGTACCAAAAAGTGAAAATGCTGTTGAATCAAATGCTGCAAAAAGGGGTTATCCGGGAAAGTCAAAGCCCCTGGGCAGCTCCCATAGTGTTGGTGCGGAAAAAGGACGGCACCCTGCGGTTCTGTGTGGACTACCCTAAGTTGAATGCCTGCACCATTCAAGACTCATACCCGCTCCCTCGTATAGAGGAGTCTCTGTCAGCCCTGGGACAGGCAAAATATTTTTCTACCTTGGACTTGGCCAGCGGATACTGGCAGGTACCAATGTCCGAGGAGGACCGAGCAAAAACCACCTTCATTTTGCCCATGGGACTGTTTGAATTCAACCGGATGCCATTTGGACTGGCCAACGCCCCTGGAACTTTTCAGCGCCTGATGGAGCGGTGCCTAGGCGACCTCAACTTTGAAGCCACCCTCATATATTTGGACGACATTATCATCTATGCCTTCACGTTTGAAGACCACCTGCATCGTCTGGGCCAGGTGCTTGGCCGGCTGCAAAAATATGGGTTGAAGGTGAAGCCCCAAAAATGCCACCTGTTTCGCACACAAATAGAATACCTGGGGCATGTGGTCTCCGCCGAGTGCATGAGGCTGTCTCCGGAGAAGGTCGCTGCGATACTGGAGTGGCCTACCCCCGAGACAGTGAAGAATGTGTTGGCCTTCTTGGGGCTGGCTGGATACTACCGTCACTACGTGAAAAATTTTGCCCGCCGAGCTCGAGCCCTGCAGGACCTGCTATGAGGAGTCCCAGCCTGTGCTAACAACTGTAAGATACAGTGGCGAGGACCACAGGAAGAAGCTTTCCGAGACCTTAAGGCCACACTCTCAGAAGCCCCGGTATTAGCCTACGCGGATTTCTCGCAACCGTTCATTCTGCACACTGACGGGAGCTTGTACGGGTTGGGGGCTGTGTTGTCGCAGATGCAGGACGGCCAAGAGAAGGTGATCGCCTATGGCAGCTGATCACTTCACGACTCCAAACGCAATCCTGACAACTACAGCTCTTTCAAACTCGAGCTCCTGGCGGTGGTGTGGGCCATAACGGAGCGATTCGCGGAGTACCTAGCGGGATCTGAGGTGGTGGTACGAACCGACAACAACCCCCTGGCCCACCTCGAAAATGACAAACTGGGGGCCCTGGAGCAGCAGTGGGTGGCCAGGATGGCCAAGTTCAAATACAAAATCATTTACAAGAGAGGGGCAGAGAATGTCCACGCCGACGCCTTGTCCCGGATTCGGCGCTCGTCCCAGGACGGAGCTGGGATGAAGAGCTAGAGGGAGAAGAAACACCGTATTCTTTAAAACCCGACGAGACCACAGCTGTGGCAAGAAAGCAGTCCTGTACAAAATCCACGGGGCATTCTCGATAAATCCCGGGATGAATGGATATGCCAGCAACAAGGAGATAGCGAAATCAGCGCCCTCCGCCGGTGGGTTGCCCAAGGACAACTCTCCAATGACGCTCAAAGAAAAACGCTTTCTAAGGACACTGTGCTAATGCTCCGTCAATGGGAAAGACTGATGATCAAAAAGGGACTATTGTATCGCAAAACAACTCTACACACCGAACCCACCGTAGCCTGGCAAGTGGTGGTGCCAGGAGCCCTAATGACTGACATTGCTCGGGAGGCTCATGAGAAAGGGGCTCATTTTGGGGTGCAAAAGTCTTTCCAGTGGCCACAGCGAAAAGCCTACCATCTCCTATTACAAACCGTAATAGAAGAAGTGTGCCGCCTATGTGAGTTGACTAAACCACCAGAACAACGAGCCCCCATACAAACAATTGTAACCACCGCGCCCCTCGAACTGTTAATGGTGGATTACTCAACCATTGGTCCGGCTCATCAGGGATATCAGCACTGCTTAGTCATGGTGGACCATTTTACCATGTTTGCCGTGGTGACCCCCCACCCAAGATCAAACAGCAGAATCGGCCGCTTATGCTATCTGTAAAAACTTTATCCAAGTGTATGGCTGCCCGCAACGCATCCACTCAGACCAAGGGGCCTGCTTCCTGGGGAAAGTAAAGGAGGAACTGCATCGCTTGAACGGCATTGACAAATCATGGACCACACCATACCATCCGCAAGGGAATGGGGCCTGTGAACGGTTCAACTGGACTCTAATTCAAATGTTACGAACCCTGCAAGATGACCAGAAAGCCCGATGGCCTGAATAAGTCCCGATTTGTTCTGGGTATATAACAATCGGGTACATTGGGTCACCGGGTACACCCCGTACACGCTGCTCTTCAGTCGGGAAGGCAAGGGGATTACTGAGGTAGAGCTGGACTCCGAGGAAGAACAGTCATGGGCGGGGGTTCCTCCTGAGTCCGGGACCACCAGTATCGTCTGCATACCCTACACAGATTAGTGCGGACAAAGCTCCAAGATCTGGAACACCCTGAAAAGACCACGTCACAGCCCATTGAATTTCAAAAAGGAGATTGCGTGCTTGTACGAGATCAACGACCCCAAAGCAAATTGAGCCATCGATGGCAGGAAAGTCCCTACAAAATTCTACGCCGAGTAAGTCCAGACAGACCAGTATATGAGATACAATCAGAGGAAGGAGGGAATCAACCCACCCGGATTGTGCACCGCAATATGTTATGACCCTGTATGTCCGCAGATCCCGCGCAGGGAGAGGCCTCTCTGCAGACCCGGACCCTTCAGCGCAGGCCCCAGCCCCTCCAGCAGCCGTCTGGAATGATGAAAATGAAGAGGACTTTCCTGCGAGACCAGCGGACACTTCCACAACCTGTGCCCCGGCAACTCCAGTTGCTCAGCCATCACCACTCCAGAGGATTCCATCCCGACCATTGAACCGCGACGCTCTGAGCGGTCTACAGCAGGCAAACCCCCGAGCGATATGGACAGGATCAGTTCGTGTGACAGAGACAACTTCATTGCCAACATATTAGCACAAAACCCTCCAAATTCTCTCCCGAGGACTGGCGAGCTCACAGGATGGGGGAATGTAGGGGAGAGAGCCCCCACTGTGTGCCCAGGCCGGAACCAAGGGGGCTGTCACTTAGGTTCCCAGGGGAAGGTTCTCAGGGGAAGGAACGGCAGGATGGCTGGGAGATTGTTCTGGAAGGAAAGGGGGCGGGGCGACTATAAAAGGAGCCCGGGAGACCCGCAAGAGAGACTCGACGCAGAGACTGAGGAGAGCGAAGCAGGATAACCCTGATGAGGACTGGAGAGACAGGCAGGGCCAGTGGGCACCCGTAAGCAAGCTTAAGGACTCGCGTTACTCGGGGAGAGGACGATCCTGAGCGGAGAGGCAGGAGAACTCTGTCAGCCGCGGCCGCTACTGCCCCACTCCAGCCCGTGGTTGCGGCCTACCCGCATGCAGCCGCGACCGCCACTGTCTCACCCCAGCCCGCGGCTTCGGCCTGTGTCCCGATGTGTAGCCCAGCTATGCAGGCACACATAAAGTCCAGGAGAGTGCACAGGAAGGTAATCGCAAAAGCTTGATATTTATGCACTTCACTCACACTTTTAGACACACCCATCAGGGGTACAAGAGGAAGTGACACTTAGCAATCACTGTTCAGTCAGTTTCCTGTCTTCGGACAGTGCAGTTCAGTCCAGTGGAGTCTGGACTTGGAGAGAGAGAAGGGAGGACTGAATCCTCGCAGAGCTAACGTAGCTCACCTGACAAGCAAGTGGAGGCTAGTACGGGTGAAGTGGATCATCCTAGCCTAGTCAGAGCTACCCTTAATCAGTACCTCAACAGAAGCTGGAGGAAGGAGGATACTGAGAGCTGCTCAGCGAGCTCTAGAAGAAAACTGACATTACCATCGAAGTTACAATTGCTTGTGCTAAGAGCGAGAGCAGGGCGAAGGGCAGTGGAGAAGATAGAGAAGTGCTTTAGGTATTGGATTGCCTGCACTAAATTACCGGACACCGGAGTCCGAGGCGTTGCTACAGTTTCAAGCTTAGTAACAAGATTACCGGAGGCATCTGGACTACAGGTCGCAGAGTGCAGCCTTAAGTGTCAATACGTAATCGGAGTCAGGAGGAACAAGGACTTTTAGCAGGGCCCCGCATAGAAGGACTCTGTTCTCACCACATAGAAGGCTCCACCACAATATTGGCCGGGCAGTACAGCTATTGAGAAAGCTGGAGATTCGGAGTTAACTTCGCTTCAGGCAAGTTGGACTCACATCCATATTGAAGTTAAGGAGGCCTCTAACCTGCTCAGCGGTTGCCTGAATGTGCACTCTCCACCCCGACCAGCTCCCCGGGATCTGCTTGAACCATCTACCAGTAAAAGGTATGAAAAGAAGCTGCATTGTGTGTGACTGAATCCTTATTTACACCCTACATCATCACCACCATAGACTTCCAGGGACACGTCTCACCTGTGGGAGACTTACCACCCAGCTGCCCCATAACATCCCCTGTGAAGACCCTTACAGCAGCGCTGGTATAATTTACCAGAAACCACAGGTGGCATCACGAACTACCTATCCTAATAATCCCTGTAAATATCTTCCCCTCATTGTATGAGCGCCCAGGGCCACGGACCGAGTCCCGCTGCCAGTGACAAACCCCATAGACTTTCAGGGGCTCGGTGCAGAGTACCCCATTGCCCTGGTACTAAGTGCGACTCACCATCACCTGCGGCCGCTACGGTCCCGCTCCAGCCCGCGGCTGTGGCCTACCCGACAGACTCGACAGCTGCCGCCATCTCGCCTCCTGGAGGGGCGATCTCTACGCCATAGGATTTCTCCAGGGCCTGTTGCGCCCCATCTGCGCCTGGGCGTAGGAACGCTCGAGGCTTACGCAGGTCCTCGTCGGCTGGGTTCAGCGGCTGAGACGCAGGACGAACATCTACCGGACCACAGCTCTACAGAACGTCCGAGAAGCTAGGTGACACTTTGTTACCCGTTTTTTATAATTCTAGGGCATTGGACGGTCATACCGCGGCCCTATAGGCCTTGACACTTGCCTAGTATTCATTAGCTCATTGCATTGTGTATTGTGTATGGTTTCCCTGCATGGAGAACTAATTTTTGCCTGTTGTTCAAACCTAAACCCCCTTATAAAGTTACAGTTAAAGCTTGCTCTGTCTCCGACTCGTCACTGCATCCCGCGTACCTGCGAATACCACAGTTGCATCCCTGGCTACACTACAGATTTGGTTGCACGGCATCAAGTTGGGTGTCCCAAAAAAATATATATGTGATTTACCGGCAACTTGCAGTTTTAATGAAGTCGCACAAATACTTTGGGGTGAGATTTAGCTTTGAGTCATATGCAATTTGGGATTTGCCACTAGGAGTTGGTGTAAATCGCAGGACCCAGTCGTTAATTTATGGCAGCTGGACAGAATTGCTCAGAACTACCTCCTACTTGCATCCGCGGCTGTTCTCTTGATTAGCCTGCCTGGCGCAATGTCACATGTGCGTCACTGTTGCAGGCTAATCAAAAGAGCCACTGATGCCAGTTGGTAGGAGGTGATTATCAGGGCTCCTGCCACAGATTATTGACGTGGCCGATGGATCAGCTCCTGTGACTTGAGTCACACCAACTCTGTTTGCTCAGCTCGTCTAAAAAGCCTCGCCGGTTATATTTTTAACATAGGGCTCATTAAGATATCCGTTCTTCACATATGATTTTTAGCCATATTTTTACCAGATAGAACTAGTAGCTATTAGTCTATGGAGCTGCTCCCATGTCCGTGTATTTTTGTGGACCCAATGATCTGCACCAAAACACGGAGTCAAGTCCGATTTTTATCCAAGTCACGGATCAAACTCGCCGAAGAAAGTCTATGGGTCCGTGAAAAATCAGAACGCACTCGGGTGCATCCGTTTGTCACTTGACTAATAGAAGAAGCGTGAGAAACGTCCGGCATTTTATTCAGCATATGAGAAAAAAACAAAGTAAAAAACTGATTCTGATGAAAATCTGATCCAAAATCGGTCCGTTTTTTTGCTTACGAGAAAAATCACTGATATCTGAATAAACCCTTACATTGATCTCTTTGCTGGGAAAGTCATTTGCAGTAAAAACCAAACAAAAATATCCGTCCTGTTTGGATTTTTCACGACTATCATGGTAATTCTTTCACCTCCGATGTCACAACGAGACCCTACAACCATAGTTTTCTACTGTCGTAGCTACGGAGAGGGAATAATCCTTCGCTGGTTTATTGCATGGTCAAATCATTTATTTTACAGGCCCCATAGCAGGTTTCACAAAAGCTCAGTTATTCCAAAAAAGACAAAAAAATGTCACATAATGTCAAAGTTTGTCACATTGTTTCTTGTTGCTAAAGACTTGGAGTAAATAAAGAGATACAGAAGTGTTTGGGGAGAGGAAGAGGAATAGGGAGGGGAGAAGAGCTGGAGGGAGTGTAGTGCAGGGAGGAGGCAGCAGAGGCTGGAGGGAGTGTAGTGCAGGGAGGAGGCAGCAGAGGCTGGAGGGAGTGTAGTGCAGGGAGGAGGCAGCAGAGGCTGAGAGCACAGAGACTGCTGGGTGTGTCACATTGAGAGAGGCAGCAGGAGAGACAGGCTCCCCGAGCTAGGTATGTACTGCAGCCTGTGCTCCAGGGGGCTGGGGTCTTATACATCAGGGTATGGTTCATCAGGGGTATGGTACATCAGGGGTAGGGTAGGAGGCAGCATACAGGGTGTGGGAGACAAGTCAGGACTGTGGACGTATGCTAGGAACTTGCAAAGTTGTATCCACTCCAGTGTCTGTGATTTCCCACTGCTGGATGGATATATGGGACTAGGAACACTTGGGGCTTCTAATATGGACATTATATATGGAGACAAGGAATGAGTCAGACAATGAATGAGACAGCCTGGGTGTGGAGGTCTGCTCTCAGACTGTCTCTCTGGGAAGCAGCCAGACCCTTCTCCCCCCTGTCTCTTACTCAGAAGTACAAGCCATGCTCTGCTCACTTTAACCCTATGAATCGATAGTAAGGGCGGTCATGCCACCCTTCATGTAGAAATCACGCTCCTACGATGAGCAAGCCTGAAACTTGGCATGGCAGCTAGCACATCCGCATGCTGGCTCTCCACCTATGTTTGTTTTTATTGGCAGATCAGTATTTTATTTTTTTACAGTACATTTGGCCAGTAGGGGTTATTATCACTTTATTTTTTTGTACTGCGATACTAACAGATCACATGTCGCACTTATAGAATAAAAAAGACATGCGAAAGGGGATGTAATAATACAGATTTTGTCCGTAGTTGTACTGTAGATGCTCAAAAGTAGATATTTTGCTGTTTTATTTAAAGGGTATGCCTACCTTTCAGGACTTTTTAAAAAAAATTAAATGCATGTATTTTGGGCCTTTTTATATTGTGTTTTTTGTACCTTTTGTTTTCACTATCTATTGCTGAGTGCTTAAGGAGTCAATTGAGAATCCATCAGTGAGCAGGATCTGACAGGAGAGCACGGTGGCTCAGTGGTTAGCACTGTTGCTTTGCAGTGCTGGGGCCCTGAGTTCAAATCCCTCCAAGTACAACATCTGCAAGGAGTTTGTATGTTCTCCCCATGTTTGTGTGGGTTTCCTCCCACACTCCAATAACATAGGGAATCTAGATTGTGAGCCCCAATGGGGACAGTGATGATGTCTGTAAAGTGCTGTGGAATTAATGGCGCTATTTAAGTGAGTAAAATAGATAATAGGAGATTTTGTACCTCTTATTCGTCTTTGTCTGAGCTCCTCTCAGATGATTTTATGACCACGTAACACTTTAGGGTATGTGCACACGTTGCGGATTCGTGTGCGGAATTTTCCGTGCGGAATCTATTTTTGGCAGAATACGCAGGTTAAAATCCGCGTGTTTTTCCTGCGGATTCACTGCGATTTTTGTGTGGATTTGCCCTGCGTTTTAACACCTGTGGATTCCTATAAAGGAATGGGTGTAAAAACGCTGCGGAATCCGCACAAAGAATTGACATGCTGCGGAAAATAAACTGCTGCGTTTTCACGCGGATTCTTCCGCAGAATATGCACAGCGTTTTTTTTTTCTCCCATAGATTTACATTATACTGTAAGTCTCTTGTAGATCTGCAGCGGATCCGCAGCAAATCCGCAACGTGTGCACACAGCCTCAAGTTGAACATGCTCTTAAAAGCCAAACCGTGTAACATTTTTGATGAAAGCCAAATGCAAAAAATGATTTTTAGTCCCAAATTCATACAATTAAAGGAAAAAATATCCCCAACTGAAAATGCATCCACAGGGTTTTTATAGCCACAGTAGTGGTATTAGGGGCTGATCACATATACCGGGGGTGTCAGCGTTTATTTATATGTCCTTTTTTATGTGAACTGGACGTAGACGTCTATGAAGGATAGATAATCCCCAGAATCTGTGGTCCTTTTCCTCAGACCTCAGTGACCGCGTTGAAAAATAAACATAAAAGCCACAGGTAGGAGTGTCCCTATAGTGGGTGCAAGAGTCGCATCCCGGACCCTAGGGTGACCCGAAAGGTCTCTGTGGCTCATATGAGAAGACCACACAGGCATGAGAGTTCGGGGCACTGTTGGATATTTTTCACTGTGGTCCCCATTTTCCAGTTATCTATAGCTTATGAAGATTGGCGCCTGTTGTGGTTTTTGTGCCTTTAATTCATCCGTGCGCATTTACTCATCTTTTATATTTAACTTTTTGGCACTGTCTGTCTACTTTAGCATTTTCTCTTGCCAGCTATCTCCTACATCACTGCCTTCCTGTTTCTTCTTTCCCTGAAAATCTCATATTCTCTTCACTTGCCATCTTTTTTTTGTCTTCAGTGCCATGACAACTCGCTCGCCTCTCCAATTCACACCCACTTCCCACCACAATCCTCCGCTAATCCCACCTCTCCGCACCACCCTGGGACCTCAGCATTGATACCTCCTCTAACTGTCATCTGTGTCTCCCAGGCAGGACCTGCTGTGATCACCAGTAGTAGGCCATGGGGGATGTTATATCGAGTCACCTGGATGAAAGCAGACGTCAGTACATTACAGGTAAGTCTGCATGCCGCTAAAGTCACCTTCTGGCAGCGATCACCGAGCAGAGGGAGATGTTTTCTCACAGACTGGAATGTCTTTTGCACCGCTCATTTCTTGTTTGCGTGGGTTCTTTGTATGAAGTGGTGCCGTCTTGTAGAACATCTTTCCTTAGGGAATGAGTGGGTGCTGGCCGACTTTATAGATTCTTAAGTGAATGTATAGCAGGTGTCTGTTTGTATAAAGAAGGTGAATCATTGAGGAACACCTTAATTTTGTGGTACAATAATTTTTCAGCTTCAAAAGGGTTCTCCTGTTAAATGCAGTTATCACCTATCCACAGAAAAAGTTTTAACTTATTAATCTGTGGGGGTCCGACCACTGGGACCTACACTGATTCCCCCAGGCAACTTTTCTACCCATTAGAACGTAGCAGTCCTGCGCATGCTCGCCCTGCGCATGCTCGCCCTGCGCATGCTCGCCCTGCGCATGCTCGCCCTGCGCATGCTCGTCCTGCACTCCATTTATTACCTATAGGGCTGCAATATAAAGCCAAGCTCAGCGATCAGCAGCCCCCTAGGGAATGAATGGAGTTGCGATCAATATAACCGATAATATAACTTTTTTTTTTTTACTGGACAACTCCTAAAAAAGAAAGTTTGCATTGGGTAAATGGGCCATCTGTTAAATCATGAGGGATCTATACAGTTTATCATCCATCTTGTACATGACAAAAGTAAACAAGTAGATATCTATTGGATGTATCCAGCAGGGAATTGTCATTTAAATTTGATTCATCACCAGATTTAACACAAACTGCTGACATTAATATCAGGTTGGGGAAACTTTCACAACGGATTATATAGCCAATCTGACATGGATTTTTCAAAATAAGTTCACCAGCCTCATCAGGTCTAAGTGATCTATATAATATATGCAGTTTGTATTGCGAAATCTGGTGACAGATTAGTTTAGATGAAGCATTTTTTTCCCCATGTTCCATTACTAATGCACTTTGGACCTCGTGGGTAACTATTGCAGATACCGTATGCTACCAACCAATTAATTTGTACCAGAACATTTTTCTGAAATCTGATTAGCCCTAAACAACAACTTTGTTTCTTTGTATGTTTTTGAAAGACGTTCTTAAGAGTATAGATAATGTTGAGCTTTAGGGCTGGAAACACTTGCTGTTTTTGAGCAAAAGCCAGGAGTTGATGCAAAAGGAATGGGAAAAATATCTTGATTACAATCCAAAAGCGACCAAGAGCTGCTGCTGGGTTTGTGCAAAATCCCTATGTAGCACAAGAAGACTTGCAGCTGAATTGCTGCATAATTTATCCTTATGCATTACAAAATCTCCTTTTTTCCCCTCCAAATCAACATGTACTGCAGATTTGAAGCATGTCAATTTATGATGCTGATTTCCCCTTTGCAGTGCATTTCTATAATAAAATCCGCAATGGATGATTCTTGTGCCCATCCCATTGCAAGCAAATTTCACAGAAGATTCGCCGCTGCCAAACCCGTGGTGAGAAAATGCACCATGTATGAATCCAATCTAAGTGTATGTGCACGACACATGCAGCAGATTTTATGGAGGAAAAATGTCATCTCAAGTCCATATCGGCGGTGTTGTGGATGACGTTTCAGGACGTCTCACCTTATGCTGCAGATTTGAAATCCAATAGAAGCAAAAAAAAAAATAAAAATAAACAGCGTTTTTTTCTTTTGTTTTGGAAAAATGTTGGAAAAAAACCTGCAATTTCAAAGCATGTGACAACAGCCTTGAAGAGTACCGATCCTGAATTCGGAGATGTCCATTTTATTGAATGAAAGTCAGGACCGAAATTCTGGGATGTGGGACCCCACAGTCCTTCTTTACACCGATTGCTGCCCCATACTTTGGGTCGGTAACAGCTCAGTAAAGATTGCGGCAGCGCTCAGGTAGTGTAAAGAGCCAGATTTCTCTCTTTCGCAGTGAGAGGTGTTGCGTTGCTCTCTTTTTTTTTTTTTTTCTGCCACTTTAGAAAATCACAGCATTTTTTTTCACTGTTGTAAATGCTACCTAATCTTAAATACATTTTCATATTTTTATGACAAGGGGGGGATTAATAAATCCTTCACTGGGAATGACAGGATGACTTTCTTACGAGTGTGGGTATGAGGTTTGTGCTGACAGCTGTATTACCTCTGGGTCATGCAGAGGTGTATGTAACGCGGCACGCATACTGAATGAAAGCTCGTTCTACCAGATACTGTAGCGCAGCGATGTACATGATCTATGACCTATCTAACACAAGAAATGCAATTACAGCTACGCGGCTGCAGGAAGGTCGATGGAGGTCATTTAGCCGCTTATTTCAGTTTTACAGTTGCCATTTTCTTCCGCTTTCTGTGACTGCGTGGAATAATAGCTAGGTAGGTTTGTGGTGTAATGATGCCTGACATTGGAGAACAAGGCTCGTTGTCATGGGTGCATCGCCACAAAGATCGTCGCGATTGCACATTCTGACTTCTCACAGCTGAGTTGCTGGTTCTTTGTTTTTTGGTAATGAGAGAGTTAATTTTACCTAGCTCTTTGCTAAGGCTAGGTGCAGCCTCGCCCGGCTGCTTTTGATTATGTTCTAATTAGTTTCCTTTATATTCCTGCCAGTCTGGGTGTTAGACGCCGGTGAAAGCATTCATGTAGTCTAGCAGACTGGATCGGTTCTGAGAATACTTAAGCTAAGAGCTCCTTAGTTGTTTTTACTCTTACAGCTTATAGTTTATCTCTGAGAGCTTAGGTGTTCCTACTGTGTGTGAGTGTTGTATGTAAGACTTTATTTACTTTATTCCTTGTCTTTCTTGTATGTCTTTCTGTTCATTAACCGTTACCTGTTCATTCCCTTTGGTGGTAATCAGGGTCCTTCTTAGGACTAGATTACAGTTGGCAGGGATTGATAGGAGACAGGGTTTACGCTGGTGGCCTGGACCTCTGTACCTTTAACAGTACCTCCAGGTAGAGGGATTAGTTAGGACCCCAGTTTAGGGTCAGCATAGACCCCGGTCACCTCTAGCCGGAGACAGCGTATAACGGATTCCGTATTGACCCACTGGACTTTCTGTCAGGTAATTCTATGTTATCATATATCTATGCGCATGTTATATAGTATGTTGCCCTTTTGATATAGATTACTGACATCACATATATATATATCTGCTATACAGCGTGACATTTTCACCGGCCCATACTAAAGATTCTCCCCAGCTGTCATGGATCCAGTAGCCCAGCTGGCCCGGCAGTTGCAGGGGTTGTCCATGGAGTTTGCAGACATTAAGTCCAAGGTTTTGTCCCCCCCGGAGCAAACCAGATCTGAACCTAAGGTTGCTCTCCCGGACAGGTTCACTGGTGGGCGGGACAAATTTTTTACTTTCCGGGAGGCATGTAAATTGTACTTTCGGCTGCGGCCTCGGTCATCTGGGAGTGAAGAGCAGAGGGTGGGAATTGTTATCTCGCTCTTACAAGGGGACCCTCAATCTTGGGCGTTCTCTATTCCTCCAGGCTCCCCAGATCTCCAGTCAGTGGATCGATTTTTTACTGCCCTGGGTCTGGTATATGATGATCCGGATCGTGTTTCCCTTGCTGAAACAAAGTTACGTAAAATACGGCAAGGAAATCGTCCAGCGGAGGAATATTCTTCTGAGTTCCGTAGATGGGCAACAGATACTCAGTGGAATGACCCAGCTCTTAGGAGCCAGTTTTGTCAAGGGTTGTCTGACAAATTAAAAGATGTGTTGGCTCAGTATGATTCTCCTCCATCACTGGAGGCTGCTATGGCCCTCGCTATTCGCATTGATAGACGACTTCGGGGAAGACGCGAGGTAACTCCGCCCCCCGTGATGACTCCACCTACTACTAAAGTCCCTTATACTGAGGTTCCCCTGGTCTGTTCTGAGGAACCCATGCAGTTGGGAGGGACATCATTTTGTAGGAGGGAATCGGCGGTGCGCCGCAAGACTAGAAGGTGTTTCTTTTGCGGGAGAGAGGGACATTTTGTTGGGGGGTGTCCATCCCGGACCTCTTTGAGCCAAGGAGTTAACCTGGGAGTGTGTATTTCGTCCCAAATCCCTCTCAGTTTCTCGTGCCTGCGGAGGTGGTGATTGGTACTAGAACTGAGAGGATTTCTGTTTTTCTTGATAGTGGGTCCGGGGCTAATCTGGTGGACGCTCGGTTTGCCCAGGTGCATGGTATGCAACTGAGTGTATTGGCCAAACCGGTCCCTATACTCTCTATTGATTCTAGACCTCTTGGTCAAGGTAGCTTGGTACAAGCTGTTCATAACATAGATCTTCGAGTAGGGGCAATACATAAAGAGCAATTGTCTTGTTATGTGTTGGAGGGTCTACCTACTCCTATTGTGTTGGGACTTCCTTGGTTGGCTAAACATAACCCAGTGATTGATTGGCAATCAGAAAGATAAGCCAGTGGGGTGAATTTTGCAAGAATAACTGCATGAGCACGGTCATCGGTGCGGTTGTGCCTAGGACTTTGCCTCCTTTTCTGGAGGACTTTGGGGAGATGTTCTCAGAGGGGTGTAAAGAGTTACCTCCTCATCGCGCATATGACTGCTCAATAAAGTTGCTTCCTGATGCCTTATCTCGTACTTTCCCAGGGACCGGGAGGATGGATGATCCGGTTCCTATTCCTCAGGAGGGAGTTGTAGTGTCAGCTGTATGCTCTGAGCTTGAGGGGGAGGTATTGGGGGCTCAGGGGGACGCCCCTGTGGGACTTCCAGGGAGACTGATAGTTCCAGATCAGTTAAGACTGAAGGTTACGGAGAACCGTTACAAACGGATGGCTGATAGGGGGAGAGTTTCTGGTCGAGATCTGAAGGTGAACGATCTAGTTTGGTTGTCTACCAGGAATATAAAACTTAAAGTTTCCTCCTGGAGGTTGGGTCCCAGATTCATCGGGCCGTGCAGGATCAGTTCCATAATTAATCCTGTGGCATTTCGTCTGGACCTCCCTCCTACGTTTAAAAATCATAATGTGTTTCACAAGTCATTACTTAAAAAGTATGTGGCACCAGTCATACCGTCACCTCTACCTCCTTCAGTGGTGGTCAATGATAACGTGGAAATTCATGGGTCGAAAATCATTGACTCACGTCTCAGTCGCCGATCCCTTCAGTACTTAGTTCATTGGAGGGGGTATGGTCCTGAGGAGGGGACGTGGGTCCCTGCGTCTGATGTTAACGCAGATCGATTGGTTCGGACCTTTCACACAACTCACCCGGGCAGACCTGGCCCTGAGGGTCCGGAGGCCCCTCGTAGAAGGGGGGTACTGTCATGGGTGCATCGCCACAAAGATCGTCGCGATTGCACATTCTGACTTCTCACAGCTGAGTTGCTGGTTCTTTGTTTTTTGGTAATGAGAGAGTTAATTTTACCTAGCTCTTTGCTAAGGCTAGGTGCAGCCTCGCCCGGCTGCTTTTGATTATGTTCTAATTAGTTTCCTTTATATTCCTGCCAGTCTGGGTGTTAGACGCCGGTGAAAGCATTCATGTAGTCTAGCAGACTGGATCGGTTCTGAGAATACTTAAGCTAAGAGCTCCTTAGTTGTTTTTACTCTTACAGCTTATAGTTTATCTCTGAGAGCTTAGGTGTTCCTACTGTGTGTGAGTGTTGTATGTAAGACTTTATTTACTTTATTCCTTGTCTTTCTTGTATGTCTTTCTGTTCATTAACCGTTACCTGTTCATTCCCTTTGGTGGTAATCAGGGTCCTTCTTAGGACTAGATTACAGTTGGCAGGGATTGATAGGAGACAGGGTTTACGCTGGTGGCCTGGACCTCTGTACCTTTAACAGTACCTCCAGGTAGAGGGATTAGTTAGGACCCCAGTTTAGGGTCAGCATAGACCCCGGTCACCCTCTAGCCGGAGACAGCGTATAACGGATTCCGTATTGACCCACTGGACTTTCTGTCAGGTAATTCTATGTTATCATATATCTATGCGCATGTTATATAGTATGTTGCCCTTTTGATATAGATTACTGACATCACATATATATATATCTGCTATACAGCGTGACACTCGTCTTGTGAACTTGGAGACTTTGAAACAAATCTTGGGATGGGAAGATTGTGTCGTAATTACCTGCTGCCGTTTCCCACATGGGAACCTATTAAAATCAGCGGGGTTTTGATGGTTTATGTGTCATCCACCTACAGGAGATATTTAGTGACGAATGTAATCATCGCTGTATAAGGACAGGAGTAGGTGAGCACACTGGAGCAAAGCTTGGAAGGAAAGGAAGCACTAATGGTATATGTGTGTGTGTATATAAAGTAACTCATATGGAAATTGCAGGAGCGAGAGCTGCCGGGCTAGAAAATAAAGAAAAGAATCACCCATAGATTCCAATGGGGTGGATGGTTTGTTTAAAATTTTGCTAAAGAAAAAGATACCAAAGCCTGCTCATGCATATGCACTAGTGATAAGCTAACGTGCTCGGATAAGGCGTTGTCTGAGCATGCTCGTGTGCTAACCGAGTGTCGCACAAACCGCAAGACATGCAGGCGCTGGGACTCGAACGTATTATTCGAGCACATGAGCATGCCCGGATAACACCTAATCTGAGCCTGTAATCTCATCACTATGCAGTTTAAAGAGGTTGTCCAGGACATTGATCTTGATGGCCTATGATAGGTTATCAATACCAGATCAGTAGGAGGTGGTCACTATATGAGAACTGATCTTTGGTTGAAAAATAACCTCCTATTGAAGTGGCTGGGAGCAGAGTCGCAGTACCAGAGGAAGGCTACTACACGGAGTAAGGAGATGAAGTGTTCTGGATCCATATACTGCTTACTTTCACCGTGTTACAAAGAGAGGGTCAGTGGGAGTTCTGTAATGTCAACCCACCACTGCTCTGATATTGGTGACCTATACTAAGGATACGCAATTAGTATCCCAGTGCTGGAGGATGAAAGTAGACACAAATCCATAAAGTTCAATCCAACATGTTGATCCAGACGATGCAAAAACCCCGTGGAGCAGATGCTAACTAATCCATATTAGGGGAAAAAATTCAAACTCCAGATACGAAATCCAGCTAGTTCCCTGGATCAACATCCCATCACAGAATCTACCCAGAACCAGTAATACTATATGTATCAAGAAAGGCATGCAGGCCCTCCTTGAGGTTCTTTAGTGAACGGACCATTACAGCATCATGTGGCAGAGAGTTTTAAGTCTCTCTGCTCTTACTGCAAAGAATCCGTCGTCTCACTGATCGTACAGTAAAAATGTTCAGGCTGTGATGATGAATGTCTTCCTTTCTCTAGACATAGAGGGTGCCCCCTTGTTATCGATGATTGATATCCATTTCTAAGGATATGTGCAGTCTTTTTCAGGTGGATGAGAACCGAAACCTGCCTGAAAAGCCCTTAGAAAACACAAAAGATTGCTGTGTATATGTTCAGTATGAACGCATTTTAACTGCTTCAGATTTTCAAAGATGACAAGTGGATAAAAGAAGTGACCTGAGCATTTTTCAGGCATCTTCCCCTCTGGAGACGCTATGTACTTTACATTTTTGAATGGCAATGGCGTTAAAAAATTCTAGTAAAAAAAAAGACGCTCTGAAACTGCCAGCTGCCAAAAAAGTTGAAAAAGTGCTTTGAAACAACGAAAACAAATGCTAAAGGAAAAAAATAGCGTCTTCCTCTTAAAAAAAAAAAAAAAAAAAAAAAAACTTGTCGAGATTGCCAGCCTGAAAAAGATGTGTGCACATACCCTTAGGTGAGAATACCTCATTATCAGGCCAAAGGATTCTCTCAGTAGAATTGTTAAAAATTATCTCCATTCCCCATAAGGGAGGGATATTGTGTACTTCTCCATTATTGTGCATCGTTGCAGACTAAGGAGCGCCATGCTTGCAAGCCCTGGTCGTATCTCTGGATCCGGCCACTTTCAATGCTCCTCCGGACCACTGACGCTGCAGAGGATAAGCCGCCTCATATAGCAGCATGGGAAAGCGCACAGTGGACGGTCAATCACAAGGATCGCACCCCTCCTTTGACTGTTTTACACACATAGGTCCATAACCACCTTGCTCTTGTAATTTCGCTTTGTGTATGGAAACAGCATATAGATTCTGCCTGTGGTAAACACTGGGTGAACATTAAAGATTAAGTTCTGCTTTCATTCACATGGCTGATCAGAAGCCATCTTTTATGTCCTCGTGCTTACTGTAATAGCAGGTAGTAGATTCATTGAAGATCATTCTCTCCAGGATTGTTCAGAGGTTTATATTGGGTTTTTGTTTTGCAAACACTTCTCGTCTTTCATCGACTTTCAGATCTTCAGTTGTTATTCTTATGTTTCGCATGCGGCACGTTGACAAATTCTGTGGTCCGCCCTTGCTGAACTGTGTTTCTCAGCATGCTTCAGTCTATATCTGGAGAAATATTTAGAGTTGAGAGTCCTCAGTGGTTGATACCTTTTAATGGCTAACTGAAAAGATGGTAACAAATTGCAAGCTTTCGAGACTACGCAGGTCTCTTCATCAGGCTAGGACTAATACAAAATCTGAAGAATCACATATTTATACACAACAGGACACAGGAATAATGCAATTGGTAAGACAAGTGACGTGAAGCAGAACTGTCATTATGGCAGAGGGATGAACATAAATATTGGAACAGTTCATAGATAAGGAGTGTGAAAGTTTTATTGCCCTCTGATTGGAGTCTGCTATTGTGTTTTGATGCCCCTAGAAGGTCAGGGAAGCAGATTCCTTAATTGATATAGAAAGACATGAATCCGTGTGATATATTCATTCCAGCACTAAGAATGTCAAAGGTCATCATAAGTTTATATTCCCAAACCTTTCTATCTTTCTCAGATTTGAAGTTAGATTTTAATACAAGTAATTCCATATCCATCATGCTATGACCGGGCATACAAAAGTGTTTTGCCACAGGTAAATCCATTCTTTTTTCTCTACTGGCTAACACGGTACGAAGATACACATCTTTCTTAACCCCTTCATGACCTTGCCATTTTTTGAAATTCTGACCAGTGTCACTTTATGAGGTAACTCAGGAACGCTTCAACGGATCCTAGCGATTCTGAGATTGTTTTTTCGTGACATATTGGGCTTCATGTTAGTGGTAAATTTAGGTCGATAATTTTTGCATTTATTTGTGAAAAAAATTGAAATTTGGCGAAAATTTTGAAAATTTCGCAATTTTCAAATTTTGAATTTTTATTCTGTTAAACCAGAGAGTTATGTGACACAAAATAGTTAATAAATAACGTTTCCCACTTGTCTTCTTTGCATCAGCACAATTTTGGAAGCAAAAAATTTTTTTTTTTTAGGAAGTTATAAGGGTTAAAAGTTGACCAGCGATTTCTCATTTTTACAGCAAAATTTACAAAACCATTTTTCTAGGGACCACCCCACATTTGAAGACACTTTGAGGGGTCTATATGGTAAGAAATTCCCAAAAGTGACACCATTATAAAAACTGCACCCCTCAAGCTACTCAAAACTACATTCAAGAAGATTATTAACCCTTCAGGTGCTTCACAGGAACTAAAGCAACGTGGAAGGAAAAAATGGACATTTTCATTTTTCTAACAAAAATTTTATTTTAGCATCAATTTTTTCATTTTTGCATGGGCAGCAGGATAAAATGGATCCTAAAATTTGTTGGGCAATTTCTCCTGAGTACACAGATACCTCATATGTGGTCATAAACCACTGTTTGGGCGCACGGCAGGGCTCAGAAGGGAAGGAGCGCCATTTGACTTTTTGAATCGAAAATTAGCTCCAATCATTAGCGGACACCATGACGCGTTTGGAGAGCCCTTGTGTGCCTAAACAATGAAAAAACCCCACATGTGACACCATTTTGGAAACTAGACCTCTTGTGGAACTTATCTAGATGTGTTGTGAGCACTCTGAACCCCAAGTGCTTCACAGAAGTTTATAACGCAGAGCAGTGAAAATAAAAAAATCATTTTTTTCCTCAAAAATGATTTTTTAGCCCGCTATTTTTTATTTTCACAAGGGTAACAGGAGAAATTGGACCACAAAAGTTGTTGTGCAATTTGTCCTGAGTACACCAATACCCCATATGTGGGGGGAACCCTGTTTTGGCGCATGGGAGAGCTCAGAAGGGAAGGAGCGCCATTTTGGAATGCAGACTTGATGTAATGTTCTGCGGGCGTCATGTTGCGTTTGCAGAGCCCCTGATGTGCCTAAACAGTAGAAACCCCCAACAAGTGACCCCATTTTGGAAACTAGACCCCCCAAGGAGCTTATCTAGATGTGTAGTGAGCACTTTGAACCCCCAAGTGCTTCACAGAAGTTTATAACGCAGAGCAGTGAAAATAAAAAAATAATTTTTTTCCTCAAAAATGATTTTTTAGCCCGCTATTTTTTATTTTCACAAGGGTAACAGGAGAAATTGGACCACAAAAGTTGTTGTGCAATTTGTCCTGAGTACACCAATACCCCATATTTGGGGGGAACCCTGTTTTGGCGCACGGCAGGGCTCAGAAGGGAAGGAGCGCCATTTTGGAATGCAGACTTGATGGAATGTTCTGCGGGCGTCATGTTGCGTTTGCAGAGCCCCTGATGTGCCTAAACAGTAGAAACCCCCAACAAGTGACCCCATTTTGGAAACTAGACCCCCAAGGAGCTTATCTAGATGTGTAGTGAGCACTTTGAACCCCCAAGTGCTTCACAGAAGTTTATAAACGCAGAGCAGTGAAAATAAATCATTTTTGTTTCTTAAAAATGATTTTTTAGCCTATTTTTTTTTATTTTTCCAAGGGTAACAGGATAAATTGGACACCAAAAGTTGTTGTCCAGTTTTTCCTGAGTACGCTGGTGTCCCATATGAGGGGGGAACCACTGTTTGGGTGCACAGCAGGGCTCAGAAGGGAAGGAGCGCCATTTGACTTTAATGGAAAATTAGCTCCAATCGTTAGCGGACACCATGTCGTGTTTGGAGAGCCCATGTGTGCCTAAACTTTGGAGCTCACCCACAAATGACCTTATTTTGGAAACAAGACCCCCTAAGGAACTTATTTAGATGCACAGTGAGCACTTTGAACCCCAGGTGCTTCACAGAAGTTTATAACGCACAGTCTTGAAAATAAAAAAATCCTTTTTTTTCTCAAAAAATGATTTTTTTAGCCCCCTATTTTTTTATTTTCACAATGCTTACAGGAGAAATTGGACCCCAAAAGTTGTTGTCCAGTTTGTCCTGAGTACGCTGGTACCCCATATGTGGGGGGTTACCACTGTTTGGGCACACGTCAGTGCTAGGAAGGGATGTAGTGACGCTTTGAAATGCCGACTTGATGGAATGGTCTGCGGGCATCTTGTTACGTTTGCAGAGCCCCTGATGTGCCCAAACAGTAGAAACCAACCACAAGTGACCCCATTTTGTAAACTAGAACCCCAAGGAACTTATCCAGATGTGTGGTGAGCACCTTGAACCCCACGTGCTTCACAGAAGTTTATAATGCAGAGCTGTAAAAACAAAAAATCATTTTTTTCCTCAAAAACTGATTTTTTTTAACCCACAATTTTTTATTTTCACAAGGGTAACAGGAGAAATTGGACCCCAAAAGTTGTTGTACAGTTTGTCCTGAGTACACTGGTACCCCATATGTGGGAGAAAACTACTGTATGGGCACTCGTCGGGGCTCGGAAGGGAAGTAGTGATGTTTTGAAATGCCGACTTGATGGAATGGTCTGCGGGCGTCATGTTACGTTTGCAGAGCCCATGATGTGCCTAAACAGTAGAAACCCCCCAAGTGACCCCATTTTGGAAACTAGATCCCCCAAGGAACTCCTCTAGATGTGTGGTGAGCACTTTGAATCTCCAAGTTCTTCACAGAAGTTTATAACGCAGAGCTGTGAAAATAAAAAATCATTTTTTTTCCACAAAAATAATTTTTTTAGTCCCCAATTTTTTTCCCCAAGAGTAACAGGAGAAATTAGACCCCCAAAGTTGTTGTGCAATTTTTACTGAGTACGCTGATACCCCATATGTGGTGGTAAACCACTGTTTGGGCACACATCGGGGCTTGGAATAAAGGGAGCACTGTTTCACTTTTAACAGCCAATCAGAGCGATCGTAGCCACGTAGGGGTTAAGCCAACCCCCCTGTGGTGAAGCACAAAGGGTCTTGTGCCTGCGTGTTGGGTGACCTTTCAGTGATCCCGGTCACCCGACCCGCAGGAACGCGATCCTTTCATGACACATACGCTGTGTCACAGGTCATGAAGGGGTTAATTGATGTAAAAAGTCTTTTTACATCAGTTAAGGAATTTACTCCAAAGACCCTGTGAAAACATTACAAAACATTACCAGACCCCAATCAGAGGGCAATAAAACTTTCACACTCCTTATCTATGAACTGTTCCAATATTTATGTTCATCTCTATCTCCCATAATGACAGTTCTGCTTCACGTCACTTATCTTACCTATTGCATTTTTTCTGTGTTTTTGTGTATAAATATGTGATTCTTCAGATGTTGTATTAGTTTAGCCTGATGAAGAGACCTGAGTAGTCTCGAAAGCTTGCAATTTGTTACCATCTTTTCAGTTAGCCATTAAAAGGTATCAACCACTGAGGACTCTTAACTCTAAATATTTTTCTATCTACTGGCTAACATGGTACAAAGATATACATCTTTACTGTATCTGGAGAAATGGCGCTAGTCTCACAGTCTGGGACCAAAGGGAGCACATGGAGTAAGCCGAATATGCAAACTGGTGCATTGGTAACCAGCTGATCACATATTGTGACATAACTTCAACCATATGGAAATTTTGCATCAGGGCCACCAAATATCATAGGGCTAAAGCTTTTTCTCATAGGAGGAAAGGGACTTCTTGTGCTCCCTTAGGCTCTGAGCCCCGATGCAATTGTAACCCTACTATAGTAATGAACTGTTTGTGGCCACCTGGAGTCTTATGTCATAGTTACAAGCAAGTGTGACCAACGTCCAGTCTTCATCTGTGGATGTTCCAGAGAGGATAAGTTGCACTGATTGTTTGCCACCAAGCAGCATTGGCATCTGACATTGCATTTTTCTACACTAGCACATCCATTTTCATATCTTTTATGCTTTATTATTTCTACGCATGAACAGATTCCTTATATATGACTGTTGTCTGAAATGACTTTTTCGATCACACATGGTTAGATCCTTACGTGGCACGATACGGTTGAGCAATCATGGTCATTGTCTTTACCGATTCTGACCGACAAGTCATTCCGGGTTTTCCGGACAGTGGCGAATGCTAATAATACAGCGTTTGTATATGCCTGTTGTCTCCAGAAGATACTGAACGTTATGCCACGTGATTGCACGATTATGATCCTGAATATACCCTGGTGTATGTCTATTAGAATTCGGGTTTATTCCAGAGGTGGAAGCATGTAAGAGTACCACGTAGTCAGTAAGAGATTTGCGAGGAGGGAAGAAGGGGGGGAAGGAGCCAGACATTTCCATGGGTTATGGCAGGATGCAGAGGACGGAAATTCCAGGGTATGGATGGGGAGGGGGAGGTGAATATTCGTGCAGACTAAAATCAAATCATGGGATCCCCCAGCTCTTTCACCCCTTATTTCTCGTAGATCAAGCGGAGGTTTGTGTAGCGGAGGCTCGGCCTTTCACTGTTAGGATGTCTGGGATTATCACAATTACAGAAAAACTTTCCTATGCCATGTTAATAAGTTTTGTAAATAAAGTAAAAAAAAATGAAGAAGTGCAGCAGTGTCTTTGCCACCTGTCAGAATCCCAAACGTGAATCGGCACCTCCTCGTCTGAGCAGCCGATATGTTGATTGGTGCGATTTTCATTGATTGTAAATGGATGCAAGGTTTTTTTTATAATGTCTGTCTGCATGCTATATAGTGCAGTCAATAAAGGGAATCTGGCACCTAATGCAGTGGCAGAGACCATGGTTGCTGCCCTGGGTCACTTATTGGGTTCATCCTTTATTTGCTGCATCTCTGCTAATCTTCTCATCTTCTTAGTGCTGAACTTTGCATAACCTACACGTATCACGAATTGGCAGCTTTCTGTGTACACTGTGCATAGGCCGAAAACTGTCAATCAGTCGTGTGGAAGAGGATAGTGGGCCCATGCATATGGAGGACTACCTGGCAGCAGGATTACTAGTCCTCTAGTGAAGATCTCCTGCTGATAAAATGGTGATTTTATCAAAATTACAGCAAATAAGTGACACATCGCTGGAATCAGGGACTCTCTCTCTACATTATGCTGCTTTCAGATTAGATGGCAAAAACTTGGTGACAGTCTCTTCCAGGGCCTATGCGTTAAGAGCTGTATGATTTTGCAGGTGGATAGACATTTAACCCACAAAGCTACACAGCCATTTACAACTAAATTGGAATCCCAGACAAACTGCATGCCGCCTTAGTTCTCGAGAGATCTCTGATTCTTTGTCTACTTTTTAGTCCATCTGATTTCAGCGCCAATCCATATACAATCCTTAAGCCAAATCCCATAGGGGTTTTGTGATCGGCTCACTGCCAATTTCAGTTCTGCAGTGAATCTGACAGCAGGTTTTTGCTATGTAATCTGAGAATAGCATGATGTAGGGGCAGATACATCACTGGAATTACGTTATCACACACTGGACTGCTTGGTACAGTTTTGATAACATCCCTGTTTTCTCTGCTGCAGATTTACCAGTTCTCCGAATGCTGAGCTCTGTGTAACCCAACCCACACCACTGATTGGCAGCTTTCTACCCATGTAAAAAGAAAGCGGCCAATTAGTGGTGTGGGCGGGGTTATAAAGCGCTCATGAATATGGTGGACTACATGGCATGAGACTACTAGTCCTGTAGTGATAATCTCCTGCTGTTAAAACACTGATTTTATTGAAACAACAACACAAAGCCTAGTAAGTGACATATTGCTGGAATTAGTCTCTTTGCTCCTACATCATGCTGCTGTAGGATTAAATAGCAAAAACCTTCTGGCAGATTCCTTTAATATGAGAAAATTTGCTGCAGAAAATGACAGAAACTGCTGGTGATCCTTAAAGGGGTTGTCAAGAGAGACCTTTATGGCACATCCAGAAATGTGTGAAGGCTGAAGATCCCACCTCTGCGCACCAGCTCTTCTCCCAAATCATTGTTACAGGAGTTCTGAATACACCAAGTAAATGCTCAGAAGAAGAAGAGTTTATTTATACACCGATACGATCGGAAGCCAAATAATTCGGATCGTCGCAGAATAGATCCTTCTCTTCCCCACATTGATGCTTTACAGTTTTATTACCGTCTAATACTACAACTGCGGCAGTAAGTTGATAAGAAGGTTGTAAAGTTTTTCACAAGTTAGATTATTTTCGCACTTGAAGTCGCTATTCACTCTGCTCATTTACACCGAGCGATTATCGGCACGATGGGATATTACCGAAAATGGCCATGTGTAATGAATGCAGAGCAAAAGCCATAATGTAACCCTATACACTAGATTCTTCTCTGCAAATACAAGATCTGCTGGATATGCTTTTTGCATTTGTTAAACTTATTAACCCTTTGAAAAATAGGTTATAGGTTTTTTTTTTTTAACTAGTGTTTCATACAGCTCAAATCCTACGTGCTAGCGTTGCTTGGTTGATTAGTAATCAAAGAGTCGCCACTGTTCCTATGGGAACAATGTCAGGCTGAAACAAAGGGACAAGTTAACTGCTTGCTTCCTTTCATGTCCTAAGTTTATTTTGATGGAGAAAAACATTTACCGTTAGATTCCAAAATTTCGGATTTTTTTTTTTGACGTTCGAAGCTTCTCCAGCCTTCCTCCATAATGCACAACACAATAATTATGGACGCAGTCACTGTGGAAGAGGTGAAAAAATGCCTAAGCTTTTTTTTTCTTCTATTTTTACAGCAGTGCACTATATGTACAGAAAATGATGGTGCATGTTATTTATGCAGGGTCCGTACACAAATCCTTGCCTTATGTAGAGACTGTCTAACGAACGGTGTGCGGGCCATTGGGCACTCCTTCTACCACCATATGCTTCTAGTGTCATGCACCAAGGTTTTTACTCACCCAGGGTAAAGATTCACTTTTCTGCTCAAGCCATGTATCTATGTACCCTGGCAGATGTTGGTGCCTTCCCTGGCACTAACCACCTTCTCTAGCTGAGCCTCTGACAACACGGATTAGTAAAAAGACAGTATGTGCATAATGGCTTAAAGGGAATCTCTCAGCATGGCGTCTGTACAATGCTTGCCTAGCATCGGCAGGTATTGTGCGTAGGACAAGTGCAAGTAGCCAACAGACACCACGTCAGCAGCGCCTCTCTGTGTCAAAGTGAGAGCTGCTGGATAATCCCTTTTACGTGGATCTTTTCCAATCAAAATTTGCCATAGTTGAGGTCTGTGAAGGTGTCCTCTCATCAGAAGCCATCACTTTCGAAATGTGGCTGTGGCACCACAAGAAAATGGCTAATTTTTCCAGGGAGACAACAGCCAGCGAGACATTTCCCTTGCAGGTGAATAGAAATCATTAATGCAAAGATGGCTCCAAAACAAGACCCGTTCCTACAATTCAACTCCATTCTGGCTCATAGCTCGGTGCCCAGCAGATGGTTTTTATTATTTTATGGACTGTTCTATGTTAGGAAAATTATTAAATCTCTCTGTGTGGCCGGATTACCATAAATTAATTTACTCCTTATGGGGATGATTATTAGGAAAGTGTTCTCTAAACTTAACTCTCAATTAGTGAGCGTGTCGCTCTGTGTAGGAAGACAGGGGCGGAAGAGAAAGTGTCGCCCTGCATAGGGGTGGAAGAGAGAGTGTCGCCCTGCGTAGGGGCGGAAGAGAGGGTGTCGCCCTGCGTAGGGCGGAGAGAGAGTCGCCTGCGTAGGGCGGAAGAGAAGTGTCGCCCTGCGTAGGGGCGGAAGAGAAAGTGTCGCCATGCGTAGGGGCGGAAGAGAAAGTGTCGCATGCGTAGGGGCGGAAGAGAAAGTGTCGCCATGCGTAGGGGCGGAAGAGAAAGTGTCGCCCTGCGTAGGGGCGGAAGAGAAAGTGTCGCCCTGTGTAGGAAGACGGGCGGAAGAGAAAGTGTCGCCCTGTGTAGGGTGGAAGAGAAATTGTCGCCCTGTGTAGGAAGACAGGGGCGGAAGAAAAGTGTCGCCCTGCGTAGAGGTGGAAGAGAGAGTGTCGCCCTGCGTAGAGGTGGAAAAGAAAGTGTCTCCCTGCATAGGGGGATGGGGAGATCTGATTTTAAAGAAGACTTGGATATGACATGCAGGGTGTAAAGTGTCTGCTTGGTTACACTATAAAGTAAGCACCCTGGAATGGGTCACAATGATATACTCAGTGGGGGGTCCAGCCCTCTCCTTGAGTTGGACCCCTATGGATCATACATTGAAGTCTGGAAAACCTCTTTGAAGGGGGGTGTCTGATCACTTTGGGTTTGGCTGACAGATATTTTCATCTGAAACCGATTGTCTTGTATCTATAACTCTGACAGGTACCGTATGTCGCCAAACTGTCAGCACGCAGAGTATACACTCTCCTGTACCGCCACTCACCAAGATGTACCGCCACTCACCAGTACAGCTATAACCTTGAATCTCCCCAGTGCACAGATGATAGACTGTACTGAAGACATCCGCTCTTCGCTTACTCTTGTGTTTGTGGCAACTAAATTCCAGAGCGCCACGCTGTCTGATGAAATGTCAGCGCAGACAATGAACATTAACTGTCAGATATCCACGTGTGACATTACTGAAGTGACCATCTTATTCCTTTCCATTTTGCTTTATTCTGGCTTTTTTTTTTCTAAATTAGCTGTGTGTCAAATGCCAGCTATTTCATTTATGGCCAGCTTAATAGTGAGATATCAAGCCAAGAACAAAAAGCTCGACCAGTGGAAATTCAACAGCCCCCCACCCATACACATTCAATGGTTAAATGTCTGTTTTTGTTTTTTTTCTTCTAGCTTTTTATTTCCTTTCACCCATGACTGTGTGTAATTTTTCTTGATCCATATATTTAATCTTCTGGGTATATGTGGTGGATGTGATACGTATAAGCAGCTACACCCATGTGTTTCGTGCGCCGTGCCTTCTAGGTATACACGCCGGCATTCATAACCTGCACACAGGAGCTCCTGTATTATGCACGCAGATCCCTGCCAGCGAAGAGGTTAAACGGCAGAGCCGGTGTTTGGTGTAAACTGGTTCTGTTTGTTTTGTGAGTCTTTCAGATATTTGGAGGAGGTGGCAATGTCCTGGGTCCTGCCCGCTGGGCCTGTCACAGGTTCCCTTGTACATGGCGTCACAATGACACCTCTGTTGCACCGAACGGATCGCTGTTTGTGTACGTTTCGATTCAGACATTTTGGGGAGTGGTGGAAATATTTAGTAATATATGAGACTTTTTTTTTTTTCTTTTTTTTTCTCTCCTAGAGCTAAAGGTGGAGTTCAGGGAGCCGGTTGTTGTGATTTTGTTGACTGGTAACATAAAAAAAGATAATGGGAGATATGTATGGGAAAATCGGTGGACCGTATATAAAGTAATCTGTGCTGGAGCCTCTGCGCGTGACGTGATTTTTTAGATCTACCCGGGTATCGTGGCACTGGGACCTCTGTCCTTGACGCCATTCTCAATGTGAGCGATAATCTGCAGCGAAGAAGTCACGTCTCTCATTAACCCCATAACCTTTCTTGCATGATATCATTCTTTCTCATTGTTGGCTTCTGGCCGGCGCCCTTTGAATAAAACAAATCTATGTCTCATCCATTAAGCAGTGTGGATTAGCACTGAATTTGTGGCGTATTCATTCAAGCCAGAAACAGGGTTGTTCAGTTTCGGCACCATCTGATTAAAGAATCGCAGTTGCTTTTATTTCACAAATTAATATTACACATGAAAATAAGAACTTGTAATATATCTTATCAAAGAAATCAGCTTTTTTTTTCCTCCTACTAAACAGATGATTTATTTTCAAAACTCTCAATTCAAAGGTGAAATCTGTATTCAGTGAATATAGAATTTCCCAGTACTGAGACTGAAGATGAGAGCTCATCATTCCGCCTATTTCCTGATACTAAAGCTCAGGTGCCAGTTGCTGGGTTAGAATTTGGTTTTATGGTCACAGTACCGGCCAGGAAGATGGAAGGCCTCTTTCACACATCCGTCTTTTTGTATCAGGCATGATCCGTCCTATGCCTGAAGGAACGGATCCGGCGCTGAAACCAAAAAACTGATGCAACTGATCCAGTTTTTTGCTGGATCCGACCTGAACTTTTGAACCCATAAAAAGAGGGTTTCTGTTGCCCGGAGACACTGGAAAATGTAGTAGTAGTAGTAGTAGTAGTAGTAGTAGTAGACGACCTCGATTTCCACAATCCGGATCAGACTTTGCCGGATTGCACAAAAGTATGATCCGGTCCCATTGACTTCTATTGTTTCCGGCCGCCTGATGCGCCGCTTCAGGCGCATCAGGCAGCTCCGGCAAAAAAAAAAACCTTACATGCTGCGTTGTGTCCGGCCGGCGGAATGTACATTTCCGCCGGATCCGGACAAAAACGCATACAACGCACTGACATCAGGCGCCATCCCGCGCTAATGAAAGTCAATGCAAAAAAAACCCGCATCCGGCATTACATTTCGCCGGATGCGGTTGGACAAAAAAATGCCGGAGGGCGCCGTCAGGGGCACAACGGATGTGTGAAAGAGGCCGAAGCTGTGACACGTGTACTTTCACCGTTAGTGTAAATGGTGACGAGAACAAGTCACGGCTCCAGATCGGTATTCATGGATATTTTAACTTAAAAGGATTGTTCACTAGTAGACAACCCCCTGAATCCATTAATGCTTCTCTGACCAGCACCGCACCTCCTAACTCAGCGCCACTGGAAGTTATGCTGTTTCTTCCTCTCGACTAAGACTAAATTTGAGATCACTGCAGCCAGTCGATGGCCATTGATTGACTGCAGTGGTCAAGGGACACGTTGATCCCGGCAGACTGTCAGGGGATACTGCGCTGAGTACAGAAGAGCAGTACAGGAGGTTAGTATTGATTTTTAAGTAACCTCCTTGAGCACATTACTATAGGCTTCTCCAATAGCGGTCAGCATCTTTTTTTTTTTTTTTTTTTAAGGGTAATTAGATTTTAAAGGGAACCTGTCACGTTGTACAGTACATCCCAGTCCAATAAAATGGTATAAAGAAGAAACTGATCAGAATGATAGAAAGGTTTATGATAAAAGATTCCGGAAGGACACGAGTCTAGTAGGCAGTTCAAGAAAGACTGTCAATTACGGAGTAGGGCCGTCCACAGAGTAGGGCCGCCCACTGGACTCCTACATACAAACACCAGGGATTTCAATGAATAAAATACAAGTTATATTATAATGCATATGATATTATAATCCAATACAAATGTCTCTCAGTCTGATCAGCTCCTCCTGCTCTATAGCATCCCGTCTGCAGATCAGATACAGTTTTCAACATTTCAGGTTCCCTTTAAAGAGATTCTAGAGGTCAAAGTTGGAAATAAAAAGTTTGCAAGGGTTGAGGTGAATTTAAAGGATGCAATCCAAATAATGTCCATTGCATTCGGCAATAAATACTCAGAATAAATGACCTGTGGCAATTGACGATACCCTGCTGCCACAGGTAGTGTGTAAGGGAGAGTCGGTATAGATGGCGGGTGGCCAAATCTGAGTTTTGGGTATCTTTTTAATAAAGCAAGACCCTTTCCCCCAAATTCCCTATTGTAAAGAAAAGGTCAGAAGAATTTGTAACACTGTAGTCTTGCCTTCTGTGCCCAAAATACAAAGTCATCGTCTCTCCAGTTTCTGTGCTTATTCCCATGTTTATTCAAGTCCGATTGCTTCATGCAGCCCAGCCTCGTCACACAGCTCCTATTGGCGCCTGTACTTGCTAAAGCATCAATTTTCTTGAACCATTTCATCAGATTACTATTAATTATACACAGCTGTATGCCATAAACTAAACGTCAAACGCTCGGTGACATTGTAAGTAGATAGTGTTCGCAGCTTGGTGTAATAATAAGCCTTTATCTGGTGCAATTTATGGCAGTCTTATAGAGAAAAACATAACCATCCCACTATGAGAGCTCAGCTAAAACCCCGTTCACATCTAATGTCTTTGTGAGATAGAAAAAATATCATTGGGTGCTGCGCTACCTTCATGTGAAAATGGTGGACACCTCGATAGACCCTAGTATCAGTCATTGGGGTGCTAATGCTGTCCGCCACGTGAGTGAAACAAGCAGTATTCTGTGGCTTTCCTTATGCCACAATGCAACTCTTTTTACGTTGTGATTGCCTGCAGAATTGTGAATGCAGCTCTGGAGTATATATTGAGGGAATGTGGGTGAAGCAATTACCGGACTAGTGAAGCAGGATATACAGTAGCTGTATATGGAGAGTGTGAAAATAACAGGGTAGAGAGAGAGAAGGGAACTTTCTGAATGCCGACCGTTGTCACAAATTATATCCATATTTAGCAGGTCTATTCTCTTCTTAGGAGTTGTGCAAGAAAGAATTTTCACTTGACTTGGAACTGATGGTGCTGAGCCATTTAGAGATTTACTGGCATTGGAAACCCTCCTGGAGATCCCGATGGCAGTTTTTGTGGCAGTGTTACATTTTTTTTCTATACTATATTGGCATCTTTCAAGCAGAAGCCGCCTGAAGAACAGACCGGTAACTTATTTTAAGCTGCTTCACAGCTTTCGAAGCCTGAAGTAGTTAAAAAAGTGAAAAAGGATGAGACATGTCCACAGCAATTTTGACATTGCTGTGCACATGTTCATTCTTTTTGGCATTTTTTTTTTTTTTTACCGCTTTCTCAAGCAGGTTCCAGGTGGAATCCACCTGAAAAATGATACCATCTGCATACAAAATTAAGTAAGAAAATCTGAAAAGATTTGTACAATAAACTTCGTCCTTGCGTAGGGGACTTCGTCAGGTAAGTGATTTGAAGAATTAAGTAACTTGTCACATTCTCCCTCCTGTTATTGCGGCCTGTAGGCGAGAGGGCTGCATTGCAGTGGGAATTAGGGTGTGGAGCACTCTACAAGGTAGGGGATTTTTAGGAAGATCTGGTACCTGGGAATCGCTGGTTATCTAAATAACACAAGAATAAATCTAGCTGTAGGACGCAGGATTATATCAGAAATTACTCTGAGAACAGAGATCGGAGCGGTTTTCTCATTGTGATTTCAGAGAGAGGCAGAGTAAGTTTTCTCCCCAGGGTCTGGGCGTGTACAGTAATTGAGGGCTGTCGTCATTTAATGAGCAGGCGTGTGGTTGGGTATTGGCACAGAATGTGCTTTTCATCTCTCTTTGACAGGATTCAGGGTGGAGAACTGATCTTGGCTCAATATATATTTGTTTTCAGCCAGCGAGGTCTGGTCGGGCAAGATTCTTGTGCTGCATCTGCCACACTAGGCAACCATTCCGATAGGTGCCAGTCCTGCGGGACAGCAGAGGCTCCAAATTTCCTGGATGCACATTATTAGTAGTGATGAGCAAGCGTGCTTGGGGAATTTGTTGTGTGAGCACGCTCGAGTCCTAATTGAGTATATTTGTCATGTTAAAAACGCTTGAGTCGCCGCGGCTGTTTGACAGCCGCAACACATGCAGGGATTGCCTAGCAAACAGGAAATCTTTGCATGTGTTGCAGCTGTCGGACAGCCGCGGCGACTCGAGCATTTTTTTTCGAACACGCCGAAAATTCTCAATTAGGACACGAGTGTGCTCAGATAACACTTTATCCAAACACGCTCACTCATCACTATTCGCAATTAAACAGTAACCATCATTGTAATATCTCAGCAATAGGAAACTTTGTCTTCACTGAAAGCAGATATTACTAATTTTGCCCATGAATAATCAATGATCAGTCCAAGAGGAGAAAGAAGCAGATTTCTCTGATGAGATATATTACGAATTACAATTATTGATTTGGGAAATAAAATGAACTCTCTAACAAGTGAGGAAAGACTACTTCACCTACGTGGACGGCATCGGCCAACTCCTTGCATACGTTATCCATGACTTGTGTAAGAGAACATGGTAAGAGTATGAGATGTCCGGGCCACCACATGTACTAGTCTTCAGATTTCCATTGAGAGACCAGATCTGTCTTGAGTCAGTCATGAGACAATTTTTGCAATTATGTGCAGGATCAAATGAGCATGGTTGATGGATTACTAGAAAAACTACATTCTGCCATGACCTAGAGAAAGTCAGCTGCTGGCTACCAGCATCTTAGGTGGATCACCCCACCTTTGGGAACGTGAAGATGACTTGGCTTTGGTACGTTAGACATGATGGCTACAATACAAGCGTGCATCCCAGTAACTTCCATTGGGCCCCATTAGCATTTTAGGGGTTCCCCAGCTCCTAGATTGGAATATTTGAAGGTATTGGCAGCAATGTAATGTAATTTTGGAAGCGTAGTGAAAGGGTTACAGTCTTAAATGCTGTACTAGACAATTACAACGGGTCTGGACCTGTAACAAAAGCCGGTGGCAAGTTCTTCTCTTTTAATAGTGACAGTCGGAGGACGCATCACAATGGAGTTCTCTCACCGTGACAAGGACGTTCCTCGGTATTTGTTATACCATGTGTGATGTTCTCGGCTTCCAGCCGTCTATTCTGTCTTCTCTCATGCTTGAGTTCTATCCTGTGATCTCTGGAACATAAAAGCCGGGACTCCATAGTGATACTATGTGCTAGGAGATCGCCGATGGTGTTACCCTAGAGGGGGATTTCAAATTGCAAAATTATCAGGATTGGTTCTACCGGGTGACATTTTTGGGGTACGCTCCTTGCTCTAGGTGTCAGAGAATCGGTATGTAACTATTGGCTCTGCCTGGCGTTGAGCAATTCGATTGTCTGACATCCAGTTCTTGACGGCAGGTTTTTTTTACGTCTGCCCCCAGCATCCTCAGCACTTCTGTGTAGAAAATCGCCTGCTTTTGATCCAGAAAAAAGCGGGCAGTTTTCATCCATACGGAATCTGTATGGTCATCATTATAGCATCTATTTTAATACATCAGCTTTTAATAAAATATATCGGACCAAACACCGTTTCCCTAGGTTAAAAAAAAAAAATGCAATGTATCTGTAAAAATCGGATAGTGTACGGTTGCTCCGCATGGGATTCAATTTTTGTTCTTGCCGATTCAGACTTGAATGGGTGGGTGAATGGGTGAGTACCATCCAAAATACAGAAGAGACTGATGTTCGATGATTTTTTTTATTTTTCAACATGCATATTGTCCGTGAATACAAAAACGCTCATCTGAACAGCCCAATTGAAACACATTGGTTATAGTGCTGTCCGTGTGATTTCCCTTTTTCTTCACAGACAGAAATCGGACCAAAAATACAGAAGTGTGAAGGTAACCTGTGCACAAGACCGATTTTCTCTGACGAATGCTATTCGTGGTTTCCACGGATCACACTCGTACCTATGACATTCTGTGGGGCTGTGCATATGTCCCGATTTTATTTTTATTTTTTTAGTCCGACTGGAAAAAATCGGCAACGTGTCCAATTTTAATCTAAGTGGATCTAAATTGGCAATGCAAGTCTATGTTGAATCTGATCAGTCATCGGACTGTTTTTCTCAGCTATGACGAAAAACCCAAAGGGTGAGATAAGGAGGAGGTCCGTGACCACACAGCTATGTCTGAATATCTTGTGGTCATTGGCCTTCTCAGTGGGCAGAGTTGCAGCTGCACCGTCTGCTCTCATGAAGGGCATGTGCACACAGGACCTATGTGTTGCATATTTCCCACAGTGACAATGCCTGCACCACATCGTGTGACTTTAAACTATGGAAACGAGGTGACGTCTGCTGTCAAAAACCGCAGCGTAAATTGATATACGGCGGATGACAAATGCAATGACCTCTCGGATAGATATTGATCTAATGTCAAGCACACAGGCTCTCGCTCGTTCAGTCTCCCGTTCCACTTGCTCACTTAATATTCTTCTTGGTAAATCTGTCTGTGTTTTTAATTTCCTTATACGTGTTTGCATTGGCGTGACTGTTTGTTTTGTGCATCTGAGTAATTTTTGTATTTTACTGATCTGTACCTTGGATAAAGAATGTCAGGATGTAAAAGACAACACAATAAATCACGTGTCTGCTTGTGCAGAAAGGACCAGAGGTTTTACTTAAAGGGAATCTTTCAGCAGGTTTTTACTATGTCCCTACATCATGATGCTGTCAGATTACAGAGACCCTGATTCCAGCGATATGTCACTTACTGGGTGCAGCAGTTGTGATAGAATCCCCACCTTCTCTGCTGTAGGTGTATCAGTGCTCGGAATGCTGAGCTGTGTAGAACCCCGCCCACACCACTGATTGGCAGCTTTCAGTGTATAACCCCGCCAACACCTCTGATTGGTAAATCTCTATGTACACTGTTTATTGACAAAGCTGCACTATCAGTGCTGGGTACGGGGTTGGACCAGGAGGCACGAGACACCTAGTCCCGTAGTGATATCCTGCTGATAAACACTGATTTTATTGAAACTGCAAAACACAGCCTAGTAAGGGACACATCCCTAGAATCAGGATTTCTGCCTCTACATCATGCTACTCTCGGATTACATAGTGGAAACCTGATGACAGATTCCCTTTTAAAGGGGTTGTAAGCCTGGAAATTGAGTTTTTAACCCTCATTTGTCAGTCTTTTTGCACATGTCTAAATCAGGCTGTACCTGTGGAAATGTGGCAAAGAAAATAGAAGTGCTTACAACTGACTGCTGCCATCTTTGGTTGTGAGGGTATGCAGGTCCTATTAAATTAGGCTGTGATTCTGGAAACATTATCTATAGGATATACACTGAAATCCCCACCCATCACAGGAATAGGATTCCCCCTGCCATGCAATTGAATGAAGCATTGGTTGCACATGCGCACTATTTTAAGTCTATAGGACTGGCGGAGATGGCCAAGCTGTACCGGTGGTCTTTCCTTGGACCACTTTTGGTAGGTACTAACCATTACATACCACACACAGTTTGCTGTTTTGGATATGCTCTCATGAGCCACCTAGCCATCACAATTTGGCCTTTGTCAAATTTGCTCCGCTCTCTACTTCAAGAAGTGAGGGTAGAGGCCCAAGACGCAGCAGCCTATTCTTGTGAATCAATGCTCTCATCCCATGTTCGCACATTATGCAAAGTTCAGATATTAGTCCACATTATAGGGACAAAAAAGCCCAAGGAGGCAGCCCGTCGGTTTGGCAGTGAAAATCCAGTGCATATGAAGATCCATGACGCTTCAAACTGCACCTCCAGAGCAGAGATTGTTAGATTTCTGCCGCCAATTGCATTTTGCAAATCCGACATGTGTTAACAATATGGTTGATCAATGTAATATAGCAACTGTTACAAAGAAAATCAACCGTGGGAGAATGGAGAATCTGTACTCGGCCTGAGCATATTTCATTAATCTTCATAGCAATGGTACAAATGTCTGACGTCTGCTGCCAGAAGCAAAACGTTTTTGTTTTTTTCTTGGCTTAGACGTGTAGATTTGCAATATGATCATATTTGTGTGATCCAGGGTACCCTGCTTAACCCTGAGTCTCTTGTTTTGTCTCAGGGTTGGGAGATGTCCTTTAATTCACTGGTATACTAAGTGGGACTCTGGATTTGTGACCTATGGGGGAAGCCCCTCAGCACCCGGCCTCTGCCCGACCCGGTGGAGTAGTCATCTGTGCGCACCCAGGGCTTTTGAAGTGTTCGAAGGATGATTGACAGCGAGTGACTTTCTGTTGATTTCTAAGACCGTTAACTTAACATTTTTGGAAAAAAGCAAACAAAAACATAATATGCTTTTAATTAAGGCCTGTGTTTAAAAATGAAACTCATAGTAGACCTAAAAAATCTATAAAAAATCTGTTGATTCAATGACTTGTATTCTCAAAGTGTTTAAAGCAGCACAAAAAGTCACTTGTATAATGTTATAGAAGGATCTCTATGTACTGCCGCCTCCTTGTTTTTTCCGATTTTCTCTCCTATCTGCAGCGCGGTGCGCCCCCTCTATTGGCAGTCTCCAATAACCGAGAAACTAGCGCATCGCAGTGCCACATACGTTTTTTTTTTTCAATGAAGGCAGCTGATGCCACTTGACGTCTCACAAGCCTCATGGGGAAAATGGTCAAAAGTATTAGGATGCACCCATTGCCCCCACGTGTAGAACGTCCGGACCCTCGCCCCCTGGTGTATAACCTCTGGCCCCTCGCAGTGCTGTCTGCCTTTACTAAAATGAGACAGAATGGCTGTTGGTAAAGAGCGCACTGTTATCAGTGATAATACTATGTCCTGTTATCAGGGGGCGGCCTCAGCTCTTAGTTCCAGTTAAGGGAAATCTTAATCCTTCAGCACAAGACATTGTGGATAATTGTAGCTTACAGATCTGTGGGAACATTTTGGGAAAGACTCCTTTCTGTTCCCCATGACTGTGCCCAGTGCACAAGCTCCATACAGACATGGTTGGTGGGAATAACCTGACCGACCGCACAGAGACCTGACATGTACCCCCTCGCCCCTCCAACAACTTTAGATGAACTAGAACCGAGATTGTGATCCTGGCCTCTCCCCCAAGCAAATGCTCGCAAATGCTCTTCTTGATGAAGGGGCAAAAATTCCAAATTCCGCTGCCAAAATTTTTTAGAAATCCCTCGCAGAATTGCGGGAGCCGTTATATCCTCAGAGGTCAACTCCATATTAATGTCTATGGAGGTTTTAAAAGCTCCTGTAGATGTAATGTACATCTACAAGGGGGCACATACTTCTGTTCTCTTCCCCAGTTTGTGATGTACACTATATAGACAAAAAGATATTTTAGGAATCTGGTGTCCTGGGATCGTCACTTTCTGTTGTATATTACTTCTATTGTCAAACATTGAGCAGTCCTGCGTTCTTCAGCTTCCTGCCCTGTTCTCGGTTTCCTGCCCAATGTCTTCTCTCCCTTTTCTTTGCTCCTTCTCTAAAACGTGATGCATACTTTACCCGGCGTATTAATTTGGACGAGTATCGAATGGTGGCTGGGGGTGAACACTGTTCCAATAGTCCTATAAACTGTAGAGCTCTTGAAATATTTCTACACACTTGGCCTTATCTGAAGTGACATTCACGTGTAAATATCATTTGTTCGGATAAGCACAATGCCCCCAACTTCCCTGCAATTGTGGCCCCTGGAATCTGTCCTATACAGTATGTGCTGTGTCCTAAAGTCAATGCCAGGTCAGATTAAAAAAAAAAGGAAATCTTGATAAATGAGTCACATGGAGAATGGCATGATGTGGTTCTTACACAGGCGACTGATTAAGGAGAATTTCCATTTAAAGTGAGCCACAACTGAAAACCACTATGGTCGCCATTACAGTTACCAGAGGGGTTGTCACCAGAGACACTGAACATCCCCTGGTCACTGTAATGTTAACCTCGTTAGTTATCACTATTCAGGTTCATTCAGATGTAGGTGATTTTTCTCATATGCAAAAAAAACTAGACCAATTTTCTTCAATGTTTGGTCAGTGTCCGTTTTTGCGTCAGTTTCATTAGCTTTTCTTTATGCAAACAAATGGAGGTTTCTCAAGCTTATCCATTCAGTCTTTGAAAAAAAAACGCAAACAGATGGCATCCGATTAGTATCCAATTTTTTTTTCATGGACCCATAGACTTGCACTGCCGAGTTTGATCTGTGACTTGGATCAAAATTGGACTCGTGTCTGAATTTAGGTTCGGAACAATTAGTAAGCAAAAATACATGTACATGTAAATGGAATATAACGGGTATTAGTTCTATCCGTGAAAAATTGATGTCTGAATGAGCCTTTGGGGCTACATTGGCAAATGATGCCATTCTCGATGTGACTGGTTAGGGAACAGCTCTATGCTCTTCTCCACGTTGCGGATGGATTCTGGATTGGTCTGCCATTGCCTGGTGCAAATTATTTTTCTATGTGGAAAATCGTTTGCGTGCTTTAGCACTTTGACTATCTTTTGTCGGTTGTGCACAACGATTTGCAGGCTGTAGAGCACAGCAACCGAAAATACGTTAGAAAATACGTCGAAAACCCTAGAGCTGCCTCTGAATCCGGACTTAATTCATCAAGGTCCGATCATCATCCGGACTGAAGAGATTACATCTCTCAGCCTGGATCCTGAGAGGGTGACCTTGAAGGCCAAGGCTTATCTGACCAGGTCATAACCACAATCCAGGCCAGTAGAAAGCCAGTCACATCGCTATCTATCTCAGAATCTGGAAACGCTTCTGTACAGTGAGTGGCGGGTCCGACTTGGTGACAGGCACTCCGGACATTCCTAAGATTTTAGATTTCCTCCAGTCAGGCTTCAACATGGACTCAGACCCAGTACCCTAAAAGTTCAGATCGCTGCATTAAGCTCCTTCTTAGACTACTCACTAGCTTCTCACCCATGGGTGATAAGATTTGTTAAAGCTATTCAGAGACTACGGCCACGATTAGACAGTGTCTCCAATATGGACCTTACTCTGGTACCAGGGCTTTATGTAATGATTCATTCCGTAATAACAGCACAATGCCTATTTCCTTGCTTACCAGGAAAGCACTTCCTGGTAGCAATTACCACTGCTAAAAGAATAGGTGAAATTCAGGCTCTATCCACTAGAGACCCATTTTTCAGGTTAGGGAGGACAGCATTCTGTTAAGGTTGGATCCTGCTTTCTTACCCAAGGTTGCTTCAGATAGTAACCGTAATCAGGAGATTATCTTACCTTCTTTCTGTGATAACCTTCCAACGAAAAGGAGCTGAGGCCCATTCGTTGGATGTCAGAAAGGTGGTACTAGATACATAGATGCCACTAAAGACTGGCGTATAGATTCGAACCTATTTGTCCTCTACGGAGAGAATCAGTAAAGGGAAAAAGGCGTCTAACCTTCCATCGCTAGATGGATTACCTCTTTAATTTCAGAGGCCTATTTAGCTGAAGGGTCAGAACTCCGGCGGGCCTAAAGGCCCACTCAACCAGAGCATTAGCTGCCTCCTGGCAGAGAGGGCAGGCGCCTCTCTGGAACAAATTTGTAAGGCGGCAACATGGGCTAGAATTGATACATTCTGCAAACATTATAAGATAGATGTACTTTCTAACCGGCAGACGGCCTTTGGTAGGAAAGTTCTGCAGCGGTGATCCCACCCTAAGAGCTTTCTTTGGTACTCCCATGGTGCTGTCAGGGGGACGTCCTGGAAAAGGGTCATTAGACCTACCGCTAATTAGGTTTCAGGAGTCCATCCTGACAGCACTGGTAGCTCCTCCTCTTCAATACGTCATATGCTGTAATATGATTTTCAATAATTAAAGTGTTTTTGCATTATACATGTCATGGTTCTTGATACAACACTGAGGAAAAGGGGCGGGGAGGGACTTTAATCTCTTGTGTGTTTCCTGTCCAGCAAAGAGGAGGACGTCCCATGGTGCTGTCAGGATGGACTCCTGGAAACCTAATTAGCGGTAGGTCTAATGACCCTTTTTTCGATGGGGAGACGAGAGAAAGCTGCTGCCGGACATATTTAGTTGGATAATAAAAGGATTGGGTGTTTGGATTAAGTGAAGAGTCGGGACCACCTTATTGGTGATGAGCGAACGTGTTCGGATAAGGAGTTATCTGAGCATGCTCAGGTGCTACACGAGTGTCTTCGGCGTGCTCGCGAAATGTTGCATCTGTTCAACAGCTGCAACACATGCAGGATGGCTAATAAACAGGAAATCCCTGCATGCGTTGCGGCTGTCGAACAGCCACGAGACATGCAGCCGTGGGGAACTTGAACATATTATTCGAGCACGCTGAGGACACTCGGCGAGCACCGAGCATGGCGATAACACCTTATCAAAGCACCTTATACACATCAAGTGGTCAGCCTGTCCTGCTGAATAAGGTGGACTCGGCTGACTTTACTCTAATATGTGTTGGAGGCCTTGAGGCCGGTTTAGTATTGGACTCGTGGATTATTTTCTCCGCATTTATCGCTCTGACCACTCTCTGACCTTCCAGCACAAGGTTACATTCCTGGCATGTTTGCTCCTTCTTTTCACTACAACCTCTACCTGTCTGTTCGCCTCCGGTCACTGTGAGACTACAGAAATGAGGCCCGCTCCTCTTTACATTTACATGCTAGGATGCATCCAGAATTCAAAGTGTTCATCCGCCTCATGCTCGGGAAGGGATCCATACTTATTTTGATGAGTAGACATCACTGTAGGCCTCTTGTCTGGTATGAGAATGTAGGATCGGCATGACATAGTCTGCACGCCGGATTAGTGGAGGGTCCAATATGCATGACAATATTTCTTGAAATTTGTTTTGGATGACTTTTATTACCTTTAAATGTAAACAGGAAATGGAAAAGGAATGATATGCTGGTAAAACACACAAACGCGTGGCTGAGCGCCCCGAGAGCGCGGGCTGTGACACGTGGCACCCTTATAAAACTGCAATGAATAAACACAGATGCAGTGGGCACACCTGCAACCAAAATAGTAAGGATGCATGACTGCAGGCATAGCATTAGTAATGAGGACAAGGCGGTACTCACATGTATGGCTGACCATAGTGTGCACCGCAGCGCTGTATGCCTGTATCCTACATTACTGGGGTCTGGGGCTGCTCAGTCATGTGCACACGAGCAGATGTCTGTATGAGGTCACAGGCGGGTGTAGTGAATCCACATTTATTAGCAGAACTCCTTCCTCCTGCCTACATCCTTCCTGCTTCCCACCGCAAAATGAAATAATATAAAAAAAAATCAGAATTATCTATCGATCTGCAACCTTTATCTTAAAGGATTTTATTTGTTCAAATATCTAGAAGTATAAAACATAATCTGATGATGATGAGTCACTATCGTTGCTACACAGATATGTAAACTACGAGCAGGTGTCCGTGCTTAAATAAACATTTCCTATCAAAGGATTATTCAGTGTTTGTGGTGATATCTATGTCAGACATTACTGTGCTTTATCCCTTGGTGCTTATCATCACATCTGGTAACTGCTGATTCTACAGTTGTTGGCAAGTTTTGAGTCCGACACAAATTTTGGTTTTAGTGTCTCTTGTTACTGAAGAACAGCTATAAACATTTCATAAGTTTTTATATGTTTATTGACAAATACCTGAAGTTTCTGTAAAGACCCAATATTTCCAGTGCTGACCGCTATTTCTCCAGACTTCTGCCCTTCGCCCCGGCAGCCGGATATCGGCTTTTGGGCCAAATTCTAACTGATGATTTCTGGGTTTTTGTTTAGCTCTCACTCTTTATTCAAGGCTGTTATCTTAGGCAAAATTATGAGTGATCCCCCCTCCATCCTTGAGTGGCCCCCACACATGAAGGGTCTCGGGATGCTTTACTGTTGCCAGAAACAGGACTCATGGCAGCGCTCACCCTTTCTTCTTTGGACGATCATTCTTCCAGATGTCCCAAACAGTCTGAAGAGGCTTCATCAGAGAAAATAACTTTGCAGGAAGTGCAGGTATTGGTCTTCAGAAAACTGGGGCAAAGTTATATTCTCTGAAGAAGCCCCCACAAAGCTGTTTGGGACATCTGGACGTTATTACAGCCTTGTTCTCACCCACAAAGCTCTCCACAGTGCAGCACCCCCCTACATCTCCTCCCTCATTTCTATCTATCGGCCTAACCGACTGCTGCGCTCTGCAAATGACTTTCGACTAACCTCTGCACTAATCCGTACCTCCCACTCCCGACTCCAAGACTTCTCCCGCGCTGCGCCAATCCTCTGGAATGCTCTACCCAAGAAATTAGGACTATCCACAATTTGCATGGTTTCAGGCGCTCCCTCAAAACACATTTGTTCAGAGCGGCCTATTACATTCACTAATCAAAGTCATTCTATGTGTAAGTGTGTGTGTGTGTGTGTGTGTAGCCCATTCACTATCTCCATCCATCCCGCACTCCCTCAAGATGGCTGGACCATCATTGTAAATGCACCATTGTATATACACACCTGTACTTTGTATCTCCCCACCTCATTGTAGATTGTAAGCTCTCACGAGCAGGGGCGGCCTATTTTGCTTTAATTATTGTATTGTTAACGTTGTTACTTATGACTTGTGTTTTGAAACTGTTAAACTGTAAAGCGCTGCAGAATATGATGGCGCTATATAAATAAAGATTATTATTATTATTATAGCTGAGCTCACTCCCTGAACGTCTACTGCTACTACTATTATCACTACTGGTAATATTATTATGTCGGTTATCACCACTGCTGCTAATAAGGGTGAATTTACGCTGACCGATTCACAATAAGCATTACCAGGAACGCTCGTTTCCCCTGTTCATCCAGTATAAGCAGACTGCCAATTACCCGCTGGACAACGAAAAAACGCTTAAAAATCATAATTCTCGGCAGCACATCGTACTGAGTAAACAGGACGTGCTGCCGAGAACAATGGAAGTCTATTGCCGATTTTGTTAGGGTGGTCTAAGGGTAGGTTTACACTAGACGATTATCGGAAAAAAAGCGTTCCTAGGAACACTTGTTCTTGATGACTGGCTAGTGTAAATGCAACCTTAGCAGGCTATTAAATGACTGCTGATCAGATACCATTTAAAGGCCGCTACCCCTTAAAGCCCTTCCCTAGCTCTGCTGCATCTCTTATTAATACTGGCATGTTTGGTGTCATTATTACCAGTGATCCTGCCGATGCTACTACCATCATCAGTACTGATACTACTCGTATGACTACTACTGTACTGGATTGATTATTCTCAAACTTCTCAACTCACGGCTAAAATGTGTCATCAAATGAATACAGATTTTCCCATTACTGAAATATGACAGTTGGTGCTTATAAAGTTCTATGGAGAACTTGCAGCAGAATGTCTGTCGGCCTCTAGCTCCTCCCTCCATAGAATTTTAAAAGCACCAACTGTCATCCTATTTCAGTAATGTGTTTGTATTCACAGATACTAAACCAAAGATCAAGGCAGATACTGGTTTTGTTGTTACCAATGGCTTTGTCCAAGGTGACAATGTTCACAAACCAGCCATGATGGATATGTCATGCATGGCAAGATTTACACTATAATCGCATTTTTTTTTTTTTTTTTTTTTAAATTAACTGATATGATTGTTGCTGGATTGATTACCGGTAATTATAATATGACAGGTGCCTGGTACTTGCTGGGCGTCTGACTGATACCTTCGCGACTGTCCCAGCCGGCGTGTAGTAATGACTCGCCATGTCAGAGAGAATAGACAGATGCACGATCCCTTTAACAAGCTGGTGGAGTGAATACATGCAGTTGTTTCCCCCCTCCACTCCCCAGAAACTGTACCACCGTTGTTCATAAGTAATGCCTGAAATTGCATCCCGCCTGAGTAAAATTCTGCTCCATAAACAGAGTTTGGCAACTGGTAGCTTTGTTGGCATCTCTAGAAATGTCAGGCCTGAATGTGGCATTCTGTGCAGCCACATCTATGTTTATCAGAGAACATCTTCCCCGTTGAACTTTCTGTTTAGACATTTAGTGAATCGAGAAATGAAAGAACTTGCTGCTTGTGGTTAAGCTGCAGGTGCAACCAATTCGGGAACCCCCGTTTCCTTCCACGGCTGGCATCAAATAAGGTGACTATTCCAAAAAATGTATGGCCACTTTTCAGTCCCAGGAGGATCACTTTTTTTTTTTTTTTTTCAGGTCATACAACACTTTTTCTTGTCTGTGTCAGCCAACTCTGGTCAATGAAAAATTGCATGGCGCATGAAGCCATCCATTTTTAACAAATATCGTTCATGCTTATGTCATGCACCAGTAAGGAAATTCCAGAAGGGGTGATTAGGTGGGCTAGCAGGGCGGGGGTTGGCAATTTAGGTTGGGAATTGCTTAGGCTAATTTTCAACCACTTTTCCTTCTTGTTTGAGTCTCAATGTGAACGTTTCCTGTGGTTTCTCAGAATAGATCAGAGCGGAGTTTATAAAAAGTCCACACCTCCTCCTCGTGACATTTCTTCTTCAAGTGACCACAAAAGGTAAACATCCAAGACACTTGCTTTTCTTGGACCTTCAGGTCAAAGCTGGAAATCTCCGGTACCGAAAAGAAATTATGGTCTCCCATTTATTTATTCTTTACAGGATACTTGGACTTCATCGAGGAATATTTTTATTTCTCCATATGTTGGATATGTTTGGTCCAATTATTAGCAACGAGATGTGCAGGAAATGGCACAAGCTGGATTCTTTTAAGGTCTTTATTATCGAACTGGCTTCCTCTAACTGTGTGAGAGGTTTTACAGCGGCACCAGAACTCGACCTATGGATTATACTGCCCCTGTGCTCCCCGATCATCCGTCTCTGTACACATTGGGATAATTTAGCATCATCTCTACTCCAAATTTTTGGGCTTTTTTGTTTTGGCCAAAACTATTCTAAAAAATAGTTGGTGGAATATTTTTGCGACGCTCAGAGCCGCTCACTTCTGCATTGGAAGAGATCTGAGCCGATGAGGTTACGACCCACGTATTTATCACAATCCGTGCACCATTTCTATTCTGATGAACAGCACAGATGCATTATACCAGCCAAGTGGGCAGATCAAAATGTCATTGGTGCCTCACTCAATTCTGATGCTGAAAGTGAGCAAATTTGGGTGGTGCCAGATATTAATCCCTAAACAAAATAGGGCACAGTCTATCCCCACACAAGATAATGTGCACCAGAAAGCAGGCATTGTAGCTGAAATCTATGCCAGCTCATGGCATTTTCCAAATGCTTGGACAGCCCAAAAGATGGATGGCAAAGAAGAAGGGAGTGAGCCATGCCAATGGTCAGTTTTTGTTCTGCCTTACGGTGTTAATGTGGATGAATACATATTAAGGTTGTGGGTCCTTTGCTATCTTAGGAGCAGAAAACCAAAAATAATAGTGTTCCAGTATCATTCCAACAACAGCCCCAATTGACCCCATCGATGGTCTTATGTTGTGATGTCCATAATTTTCCCGTGCGCTTTTCTTCCCATGAAGCATGGCGGATTTTGTGACGGAGCCTCCGACGTGGATGTAAACGGAGTCAGTGATATTTAATTTAAAAAAACAAATCTTGAGAGCAGGTTTCAGAAATCACCTCTAATTTTCCAACCACATACTACGCTGCGCCACAGAAAACAGTTGGACATTGTTGATTGGTTACGACACAGTTTACGGGTCTGGTGATCGGCTGTGGGACGTTGTTACGCATTGTTTTTGGATGGGTTTTTTTATGCTATTTATATTTTGTCTCCAACCAGTTCTATGTGCGTTCTGGTGTTGCAATTACCAAAATATTTGGGATGTTTTTGTGTTCCATGTTAACCTCACTGGGTTTTTAGTAAAGAGGTCAGCCAAAAGAAGCAAGGCTCGTTAGAGGTAAAGGTTCAACTCTTATGATATATTGCCTTTTTCATGCACATATGTGTCCTACCCAATAAGTACTGGTTGCTCTGCGTTGATGACTAAGGAAGTTTTTTTTTTTTTTTTTGGCTACTAAACATTTGTTTTGCATTCTATCCCTTAGAGGAAAATGTATCCAGGCCAGTCTTGAACCTGAAGCACATAGGAGGATGGTGCGCTAAATTTATTAATAGGTGCATCTTTGGGCAGTCTGTGAACCAGGAAAATAAAATCTATTACGGTTAAAAGATAAATAAAAAAAAAACTTGAAAAAGAATGACAGCTTAAAAAGTGCTGCAAAACGTATAGAGAATAAGACGCAGACACTAAAACCTCTAAAAAACTGAGAAAATTACTCCAGAAAAATAGAGAAGGGGCGATGATGAATCGTGGTCACAGGTTGTTGTGATCCTTGCAGCCCGTAGGGTCATTATCTTAGCGCCCCTCAAAAAAAAAGTGTTTAAGGGCTAATACACAAATCTACCGTATGTCTCGCAGATACTTTAAGTTCAGAATGAAAGCGCAGTGTACGTGTATTTGGCGAAGACCTAATGCTTTGTGTCGGTGACGGGGGATACGAAAGCAAAAAATGTTGACCTTATGATGCTGTGAGATTTGTAGAAATTCACGATATTAACAACAGATTGGACTGGAATCTACTTGTGATGTAAAGTTTCATAACGGATATTGAGGCTGAGTGTTTTTTTTTTCTTTGCCACAGCAGCAATCTGTCCTCCATATGTATTATTGGCAGGGCCACCTCAGGATGATAATCTGGTTCCCATTATTTTCCATCTCCTACTGTACGTACATGTGGGGCCTCCAGCACAAGAATGTCTTCTGCAAAACCATCATCTCTTTTCCTATACCAACTGTATACATTTGTGTTTGGATCTCCTGATGTTTGCACATGGATTACTTTTTTTTGGGTAGCTAATGCTGGCATCATATGAAATGTCCACTGCGATCTGTGCCACCTCTTAAAATAGATGTGCGAGATCAATGAAAAATTATCACAAATTTCCAGTCTCGGCTAAAAAAAAGCATTTTCCTTATTCACGTTTGTTTAAAAAAAAGAAAGAAAAGTACCCTTCTGTATATATCGCTCCATGGATGCTCCTGACTCCACCATGCACTAGATTGCATTTTCTAGAGTAGAAAGCCGCTGCCAGAGACCTATAACAGTGGCTTATGTCCCTTGGAAACAAATGGAGAGAGGTCTAATGGACTGATTCTCCTCTTCCTGGACTGCTGTCCGGTGGAGTCGGGAGGCCCCCATGGATCATATGGTCAGCCAGTCCCTTTGAGATCAGCGAGTTTGTCCAACTTTTGTCTGTGTATAAGGGCGGCCTTAATTCTTAAATTGCCATACTGTTTTATTGAGTTAAGGTGGTTACTGCTAGATGTACCCTGTTCATTTTTAGTGGGAGTGTGACTATTATGTGTAATAATGCCTACAGACAACCTTCATAGTATAACACTATGGTATAGCCGGGACCAGATCAATTCAGCAATAGGCCGATCCCTGGTACTAACTACCTTTTGCATCCATGGAAATGTCCTCCGTTTTTAAGCTGGGTGCACTGAATGTTAAATGTTCTGAATTCATGAAATGATTGGCATTTTCCTATACTGAGTCACGGTACATTGAAGCCCTATGACTGCTGTAAATAACATGTTCCTGGACAGAGGGAGGTGGTTCGGCAGAATCTATGATTTGTTATATAACCGGATTAAAGTCTCATAACTGGATCAATTATACCTTGTAACAACAGATGTGACACAAGAGTTACCAGCTTTTACCCCGACATTGTACTGAAGAGCCAGCGAGTGCTGTTCACGGGCCCTTGTATGACAATCTGATCATATAACAATAGAGATGACCTTCTTCCTGATGGGAATAGTTCCCACTGAAAATATAAATAAATATTTTTTTTTTTTTAACACCAAGACAGAAGGGATTAATCTATCCCCAATTTTTGCCTAGCATGGATTACTAATAGTGATGAGCGCAAGTGCTTGTTACTGGAAACATGTGGCCACGGGGAGTTGAACATGTCACCCAAGCACTCGCGATACCGGTGCATACCTGAGCACCCTAGGCAAACTCGAGTAACGAGCACTAATTACTAAGAAACTGCCTAAAAATATACTCACCCAACTGATATCCTTATCACTCTTCTACCAACGCTGCCTGGGTCTCCTTACCGTTTGTTTCAGTCGGACGGTCGTATGACCGCTGCAGCCAATCACAATTACTAGATTCTAAAATGGTTGGCGAGAATAAGACGTGATTTTAAGATTTATAAAATCCCATTGACTTAATCACCTCTGAAATCCATTCCCAAGCTCAGGGTGTGAACAGGGCATTACTATTTCTCGTCCTTGGTTTAGCCTACCCGCACTTTATGGTATCGGTCGTTTCGGATATACATATTAAACAGCACGTCGAGCACGTGGTAAACAAGTATTGTGAGCAGTCATGTAGTATAGCGGGTGTGACTGTGTTAAATTGCAGGTAGGGTTTAATTGTAGCTGAAATGGCTGTGATAATGAAGATGTAGCCATATAATCCAGTATTGTTAATACAGCGTTATATGCCAAGCACGGTGGTTACAATGTGACCTGTAATGCATAATGCACTTTATGGTTTTCTTCTGGGCTTGCTACAATCACAATAGAGTGGATACGTCCACAGACGGATGATACCTGTACTGTCCTGGCCTAGGAGTTACATACAAAGTGGCCTAAGGTTTGGCACCTCTGTGTAAAGGATGCACAACAGGATGAGATAAAAGGATCCTACTGAAACTAGTGGTACAGCTGTGTACAATAAACATGATGCCTATTACGTAGAAATAAAGCTTTAAAGTCACATGTAAATTGGCCTGGCAGTGCATTGTGGGTGTGGCAGTGCATTGTGGGCGTGGCAGTGCACTTAGAGGGCATCTATGCAATTCCAGGCTGATGTAAATGTTTCTTCAAGGCTTCATTTATTAGCACTGACACATCGGATTACTACAAGACAGGTGTCATTATTTTATTGTCCTACGGCTTATTTAGTCGTATGTTGGATTTCGGAATGAAAATCGTCCTTATAGGTTGCCTTTATAAAGGGGCTGTCTCCACTGTTTGAATGGATAAATTGCTAAGTGCTCGTAGAAATGAACAACTTTGAAATTTACCACTTATTGGAAATCCTCTCTGTTCTCCGGAATGGAGGGGTTTGTAATATTAATTAGTTTACTGCTTGTTGCTGAGGTTAATGGCCACTTCTGAAGTCCTATTAGCAGGGGCAAAAAGGGCAGCACTTACAAGCGGTTTACTATGCAGCTTGCAAGCGCATCTCTAAAGCTCGATGGATCCGAACAGCCTCAGTACTCCTTCAATGTTACAGAGGCAAAAAGCTGACTCTGCAACCACCTTTGTAGAGGCTCAGACATGCCACCAACCTGATCTGTCCACCTGTAGGAGCGTGCTGCTGCCCAGCAAGCTAAGAGATGGCGGAGCAGTGCGCTCCTGAAGAAAGATTACACAACCCCTCAAACTAATCCCGTTTTTTTTTTTTTTTTTTGGTGAATACCAAAGCTGCTCGTCTTCCAGTCCGGTCAGGGAAATTACAGTAACTGGTAATCCGAAAACTTCTCGGATGTTTTCTGCATCTTATTCATTGGAACATGATCAATGACCAGTGACGCATACTGGTGTGCAGACAGTGACAGCTCACACATTGCCTCGGTCTTAGTCAGATGCTCTCTGGATTATTATGATTTTTGCCTACATTAGTCAAAAGATAATCCTCTGAGCTCTTCTTCTCGGACATTGACGCTGAGCCCAGAGTATTCTTTATGGACCTGATGACTTATCCCAGTCTCACACTGGCGCTGAATGTCAGTCTGGACACATACCCGCAGGATGCTTCCATTACTTTCCACTGTTACAGTTTTATAATAATTTGGTATGAAAATTGCTTGTGTTTGCTACTCAGTTCAGTCTGTAACAATTGTGTGAATGTCATAAAACATATTAAAGATCTTGTGTCACAGACAAGACAAACTTAGTAGATGAGTCCGTCTTCATGTGTTTCCATGTAGTACAGTCATGGCCAAAAGTTTTGAGAATGACACAAATATTAATTTTTACAAAGTCTACTGCTTCACTTTTTCTAATGGCAATTTGCATATACTCCGAATGTTTTAAAGAGTGATCAGCTTAACAGCAATTACTTGCAAAGTCAATATTTGGCTAGAAAATGAACTTTATCCCCAAAACACATTTCAACATCATTGCAGCCCTGCCTTAAAAGGACCAGCTAACCTCTTTTCAGTGATTGCTCCATTAACACAGGTGTGGGTGTTGATGAGGACATGGCTGGAGATCAATCTGTCATGATTAAGTAAGAATGACACCACTGGACACTTTAAAAGGAGGCTGGTGCTTGCATCATTGTTTCTCTTCTGTTAACCATGGTTATCTCTAAAGAAACACGTGCAAGTCATCATTGCAATGCACAAAATGGCCTAACAGGGAAGAGTATCGCAGCTAGAAAGATTGCACCTCAGTCACAATCAATCGCATCATCAAGAACTTCAAGGAGAGAGGTTCATTGTTGCCAAAAGGCTCAAGGGCGCACAAGAAAGACCAGCAAGCACCAGGACCGTCTCTTAAAAGTGTTTCAGCTGCGGATCGGGCTACCAGCAGTGCAGAGCTTGCTCAGGAATGGCAGCAGGCAGGTGTGAGTGCATCTGTACGCACAGTGAGGCGGAGACTCTTGGAGCAAGGCCTGGTCTCAAGGAGGGGCAGCAAAGAGCCACTTCTCTCCAGAAAAAACATCATGGACAGACTGATATTCTGCAAAAGGTACAGGCAGTGGATGCTGAGGACTGGGGTAAAGTTATTTTCTCTGATGAATCCCTTTTCGATTGTTTGGGACATCAGGAAAACGCCTCATTCGGAGAAGACAAGGTGAGCGCTACCACAGTCTTGTCTCATGCCAACTGTTAAGCATCCTGAAACCATTCATGTGTGGGTTGCTTCTCAGCCAAGGGAATCGGCTCTCTCACAGTCTTGCCTAAAAACACAGCCATGAATAAAGAATGGTACCAGAATGTCCTCCAAGAGCAACTTCTTCAACCCTCCAAGAGCAGTTTGGCGATCAACAATGCCTTTTCCAGCATGATGGAGCACCTTGCCATAAAGCAAGGTGATAACTAAATGGCTCAGGGAAAAAACATAGAGATTTTGGGTCCATGGCCTGGAAACTCCCCAGATCTTAATCCTATTGAGAACTTGTGGTCAATCATCAAGAGACGGGTGGACAAACAAAAACCTAAAAATTCTGACAAAATGAAAGCATTGATTGTGCAAGAATGGACTGCTGTCAGTCAGGATTTGGTCCAGAAGTTGATTGAGAGCATGCCAGGGAGAATTGCAGAGGTCCTGAAGAAGAAGGGTCAACACTGCAAATATTGACTTGCTGCATAAACTCATTCTAACTGTCAATATAAGCTTTTGTTACTCATGTGTTTGCAATTATTATATTTCTGTCTGTGATAAAAACATCTGTCAAACACACATAAAACCAGAGGGCAGCAGATCATGTGAAAATATAATATTTGTGTCATTCTCAAAACTTTTGGCCATGACTGTAGAGTCTCTGTGACTCCCCAAAACTCAGATTAAACTAACCAGATGGTTGACTTAGCCTCTATAAAAATCATATGTTAACTTTTCCTAGCTTTGATTATCCAGAAAATTGTCTTTTAGTTCCTATGTAAATGTGGCTGCTTGGTGCACCCTTGGCATGGCCAACACTCTAAATGCACAAATCCACCCCTCCATGAGTCCATATAGTGAGCTGTTGCAGCAGACAGGAGAGGTGAATGCGCGCGCACTTGCTCTGCTCATGCACTGACACTGTGTGCACTCTGCTGGCTTTTTCAGTTCAGACAACGCTGGCAATCCTTAAAGTGGGACTGAGGTTTTCGGCCACACCAAGGGTGCACTGAGCATCCACATTTGCTTAGGGATTAAAGATACCGTAAGTTTCTGGAAAATTAAAGCTAAGAATTTAACAGGAATATGATTTATAAGAGCAAAGTCCTCTATATGACCCATCTGATTAGTTTAAACTGAGTTTTGGGAGTGACTGACTCCCCTTTAGAGAAATTGCTGCTTTGAGATTATTACATTCAGCTATTCTATGGGAGGATATGCTCATTTTTCTAGATGCTGACTATCTGTCCTCTCTTATTGCAGAACGGACAGGAAAACTGCTGGCAGAATTTGGGAAGTTGTACGAAGAGCAATACGGAGTTGCTTTGTTTAACAGTGTTCGTTATGAGATCGAAGGGAATGGAGGTCCGCAGACACAACTACTTCATCGAAAGGTAGGAGTGGAAAAATATCAAAAGCTCTGAATATTAGATTGTCAAGTAACTTCCTCCTAAATACCCTTGAACATATACTGTACAGTCAGGTATACCTGGGACCCACTAGCGGACACAGAGAGAAAAGGGCCCCTGTGCAAGAACAATATATGGGCCCTTTGCAACCCAATAGGTCCTGAAAATGCCAAATTGCACTTGCTTTGGAGGCAGAAATGGGCCCCCTTACCTCTTGGGCCCCGGTGCGGTTGCACAGGTTGCACTAACGTTATGTCTGCCCCTGCTGGGACCTGAAGATGTACAACATTCTTAAGAGGACAAGAAAATAGACCAGTTTGTTCTTTTTCTTCCTTTTAAGATCCCGCTGAAGGACAGGGTGATCTTTTCTGGGAACCTATTCCAGTATCAAGATGATACGAAAAAATGGAGGAACCGTTTCTGCGTCGTTCCTCACCATTATGGATCAGTACTGTATGAAAATAAAATAGTAAGTGTTGTCAATTGCCCTCATAAGCGGCCTACAGGTGGTTCTAGCTGCTAAAATGTAATTATCATGCTAGGCTTATGAGCGTGGTCTGCAACCCCGAGCTGGCATCAATTGTGCTGGGTACAGAGTCCTCACCTCCCTGGATCAGTATACAGAATTGCTTAATAGCACAATTCCAGGTATGTACTTCTTTCCATTGTTGACTTTTCAACTGTGCCAGTCACGTATGTACTGAAATAGCGGTCAAGGTCTGAATGGTGCAATATTTTGGTCAACATATAAAGCTCATTGTGTTGGATCCCAATGCATTAAAGGGGTACTCCGAGAATGTGATAATTAACCGCCGTCACATAGTTCAATCTAGTTGTCATGATGGCTTGCTGCTTGAAATATGTGACGGTGGCTATTTTTTTATCATATTCTAGGAGAGCCCTTTTAACATAAGTGGGGTCCTGAAACTTGTCGAATTTAGGCAGCAATGAGATATGAATGTACAGTTGGTGTATTTCATAGTATTTACGTTAATGCTTCTCTGCTGTTCGTTTGAGATTGTAAAATCACAAGGAATGAATATAAGCCATGGCTTAATGATGCTTGTGTCATGTGCAGGTTTAAAACAAAGGCAGGCAGTGCACAGATGAAATGTGCAACACAGTTCCCGTAATCTTGTGGCACCCATACTGCCGTCATTACTTCTTCTGTTTTATGACCGAGCGTGAGCAACAGCGATGGAGTGCCGTCTTCCAGGACTGTGTACGTCATTGCAATAATGGTAAGCATAGAGCCTGAAATAAACGGTAATGGGGATGAGACACAGAAAATGTTACAGGGGACATGTTACATTATTGTAATAAGCCTAACATTGAATACAGTGTCAACAGAAATTAGCACGCTTGTGGTTGAGATTGTACTGGTTAGACCTCATCCCAGTTTGCAAAAATGATTTTCTCCTTACAGCATAGCCACTCCATGAACCGTACCTTGTTATCTCATTAGACTTCTTTTTTCTATTCTTTCGTCTCCCACTTGTTCTGCCGCGTCCTCTGCAGTCGTGCACTGCGCTTTACACTCAGATACACACAATTACTCCTGTATAGCGCACACCTGTAAATACAAATCCCTGTCTGCAGGGGAGGTAGAGAGCCGTGCGGCGTAGTGTGGATGCACAGCGAGCAGAGAATGCCGGATTTTTCAGTCTTTTTGTTTGATGCAAATGTCAAACTTTTATTTTATGGGGGCCAGCAATTGTGTAACAACCCATTGTCTGGGCTACGGCCATTCAAGCATTTCTTCTTTCACAATCCAGCTGTCTGAAAAGTCTCTTAAATGTCTGGGATGTCCATTACTGCGTTCCTCTCCTCCCAGAACAATAATTTTGCACATTTACAAGTCGGTGTGCCAATGAGCTTCATTAAACACGTTATAGCCACATGGCGCGTCACGTTACCTGTAGATCAGCCATTGCCATCAGTCCCATGTAAAACATCTGTAAATGGGATTGTCCACTGCTGAAGTGCTCTATTAAAATAAAAACCTACTTCCTGGACCGGTGCTGTTCCAGCGATATCGGGGCGTGTCTCCTAGCACTCGTGACATTGTGACGAGCACTGCAGCCCATCAGCGACCGCTGAGTAGCTGAGGCCTTCACAGTTCCGTCTGAAGTATGAAGGCTGCAGTTAATCAGTTACTGATTAACTGCAGCTCTCACATGATGCAATGATGCTGGAAATGCTGGTCCTGGTGACAAGTATGTGTTTTTTTTTTTTTTTTTTAAGTAGGACACTTTAGCATTTAAGAAGGGGTTGTCCAGTAGTGGACAACCACCTTAAAAGAATCTGTCAGCTGGTTTTTGCAATGTAATCTGGGAGCACCGTGTTGTAGGGGCAAAGACCCTGATTCCAGCCATGTGTCACTTACTAATCTGTATTTTTGTTTCAATACAATCAGTGTTTTATCAGCAGGAAATTATCACTGCAATACTAGATGTCTTGTGCCTCCTGATCCAAAAAGGCCCCCACCACCGATTAGCAGCTTACTGACAATGTACACAGAAAGCGGCCAATCAGTGGTGTGGGCGGGGTTATACAGAGCTCAGCATTCAGAGCTCTGCAATAAAAAAAACAGGGATTGTATCACAACTGCTGCACCCAGTAAACTAAATGATACATCACTGCAATCAGGGTCTCTATCTCTACATTATGTCGCTGCCAGATTAAAGCAGAAACCTGCTGAAAGATTCCCTTTAAAGTTTTAGAAAGATGGCTGAGGTCCTCATTTGGACCGAGCTTGAAGATCTCAAAGCAAAAGCAAGGAAAACTACAGTGTCCAATTAAAGTGTACTGTTAATTATCATGTCTACCCTTAGTGTTTGACACTGTGAACCACCTAATCTTAATAATACCCAGAACACAATCTGGTTGGAAACAACATGAATTCACAGTAAGTGAAGTTTAAAAGTAGATTTCCGTCTCTACCGTTCAGGTATCCCTGAAGACGCTCGAGTGGAATCGGCAGCATTTACAGACTCGGTCAGGCTGTACAGACAAGCACGCGATCAGTATGGCACCTGGGACATGTTGTGCGGCAACCAAGTACAGGTACGATACACATCTACTTCTATCTGACCGATGAAATGTATTGTTCTATACAAAGTCCGGTTCTCTGTTCTATTGCTATAGTTCTATGATAGTTTTAATGTTTCCATCCTATAAATGTCTCTTTGTTGTGCAGGTCCTCTGCAATCTGGTGATGGAGGACCTTATTCCTGATTTGAAAAACATCATTGGCCCCAGATTAAGGGGTAAACCTCAAGAACGGCAGCGGACCTGGTGGTTGGTGAGTCACCATAATTTCCTGACAGCTAAATATGATGGATAAATTAATTATTGGAGAAATGAAACAGAAGGTTGTAGCCGCCTCCCCTACACGGACTTGGTACATGTGGCATGAGCAGTATTTATCCTCTTCCCAGTCTTGTATTTTGTATGATCACTTCTAGTTTCCTAGCAGTCATGTAACATCGTGTCTGTTCTATAGCGATACATTGAAACTCCATTAAACACAAGATTAGGGGGAAGGGTTGGGAGTAATGGACCATCTCGTGTATAGGGAGCTTTTGAATTTCCACACGTGGTCCTCTAGTTCCTGTAGGAGACAAGATGCCGCTAGAGATGTCTTCCTTTGCTCTCCTCATTGAAACCACATGTATGCTCTGCAGAACTGAGTGTGCATATGTAGGAATGGAGTCAGGAGAGTCTGCCGTCGGCTGAACAAGTGTTTGGTCAAAAGTTATCTAAGCTGGAGTACTGAGAGCATATGAAAAATCGTCTGTTTGGCATCCAGAAATATATATTTTTTATCCATATGGGGTCGGTATGCCATCTGTTCTGTCATGTCCACAATTGTCTGGGTCCGTGTACTCTACATTTTTTTTTTTTTATGCATCCGTTGAGCTAAATGTAAGAGCCTTCCTCAAATAAGACTTGACTATTGCATGCAGCATTTTTTTATGCTTACTGTACCCTCTGTTAGTCCACGGGCAGTCTGAACAGTGCCGCGGACCTTCGTTAGTGCACGGGCAGTCGCCGCGGACCTTCGTTAGTCCACAGGCAGTCTGAACGGTGCCGCGGACCTTCGTTAGTCCACGGGCAGTCGCCACGGACCTTCGTTAGTCCACGGGCAGTCTGAACGGTGCCGCGGACCTTCGTTAGTCCACGGGCAGTCTGAACGGTGCCGCAGACCTTCGTTAGTCCACGGGCAGTCTGAACGGTGCCGCGGACCTTCGTTAGTCCACGGGCAGTCTGAACGGTGCCGCGGACCTTCGTCAGTCCACGGGCAGTCTGAACGGTGCCGCGGACCTTCGTTAGTCTATGGGCAGTCTGAATGGTGCCGCGGACCTTTGTTAGTGCACGGGCAGTCGCCGCGGACCTTCGTTAGTCCACAGGCAGTCTGAACGGTGCTGCAAACCTTCGTTAGTCCACGGGCAGTCGCCGCAGACCTTTGTTAGTCCACGTGCAGTCTGAACAGTGCAGCGGACCTTCGTTAGTCCACGGGCAGTCTGAACGGTGCCGCGGACCTTCGTTAGTCCATGGGCAGTCAGAACGGTGCCGCGGACCTTCGTTAGTGCACGGGCAGTCACCGCGGACCTTCGTTAGTCCACGGGCAGTCTGAACGGTGCCGCGGACCTTCACTAGTCCGAGGGCAGTCGTGTATACAATGAGCACACAGACTGAGAATACGTATGTCTGAAGTCAGCCTACGGAGTATGGGGTCACAGAGTACTGTATGCACAAGTCTTCTGGCTCTCCAGGAGCCGCTCACACAGGGTATTTGGCCTTTGTTCTATTTTTCAGCATACAAAAGATTTCTCCTGTGACAGTCAATTGGAGGAAACTGCGGGCGAATTTCTGTAAGATAGGGGAGTTCAACCTGTCACTAGTCTGTATATAGTTAGGACTAGGATCTGTTTTAGAGACACTTTTGCTGCTATATTTTTCCCCATGTCAGAATGATGGACCCCATTCTAATTCAGTGGGGTCTGTTGGTACCGCTGGGGTCTATAATGTAAAAGATCTGCTGTTGTGGCTTCCGTTGTAAACCAAAGCCACAACACAGATAAAACCAAGCCTGAAATTCCATTACGTATATTTTATGGATTCTGAATCCACAGCCTGCAGATACAATTTTGCTTGTTGTCGTCAGAAACTGTCCAGAAGTTTGTTGTCACGTTTCCCTAGCAGATCAGCCGAGCTCCTATGAGGGAGCAGTAGTTAGTTTTAAGGGTATGCCACACCAAGCGAGATCGCTACTGCGTCACCATTTATGACGCAGTAAGCGATCTCGTTAGCGACTTATGAACGTTCTGAGCCGTTTTTTGGTCGTTGGTGTCCCGCTGGTGAGCCTGAATCGCTGAGTGTGACACCCTTTATGAACGACTTCACCAGCGTCGGTGGGACTAGGTTTTCCCAACGACCGCAGAGGTCGTTATACAGATCGCTGATGAGTTGTGTTTGGAATCACACAGCTAAGTCGCTAACGAGATCGCTACTGCGTCATAAATGGTGATGCAGTAGTGATCTCGTTAGCGATCTCGCTTAGTGTGGCATACCCTTTACTTTCTACATCTGATTACTTCCCGTGCTCCCTGCAGTATGTGCAAACGCGGCTCCAGACAACCACTTTAAATCTTTGCCCAGTGCATGCTGGGAGATTTCTGCATTAAAGCACCTAGGCTGTGTATGGGGGGGCGTAAGATGAGCTGCTGACATTACCGACATATGGAGGAGTGGTGTATTATAAAAATGTGCTGTATATAAGGTCTGATGCACATAACGTAGCATCTGCCATTTATTAGTCGGCTGTGAAGTCTCGATTAAGGCCGTCACTTTATTTCCTGAGACTGCTCCCTTCCCTCTGATAGCCGGTGTGAAGCTGAAGTATTTGCCAGTTATTATCTGTAACCCAAGTGCATAAGTGAGATAAGCGCAGAGGAAACACTTCACTGACACCAGATACAACGTGTATCATAGAGGGAGAATCGGCAAGACGAGGCTGCGGACCCGTATCACTGCCCCAAATAAATCCCAGTCATATGGAACTTTACGTTGGCCATACGTAATAGAGAATTGACCATGCACAGAAAATGTATAAGGGCCATTTATTAGTAGATCAGAAGTTACCGATACTGTTACTGTTCTGTTTTCTACTTCCTAAAATAGGAAGTGTGGCCATATTGACCTTGCGTACACTTTTGTCACAAACTAACAATCCAGTTGTCCTTTTCATCACCTTATTCAGTCATTGACGGAGAGATTTTTAACGTCAATTTTTGAAAGAAATTTTTACTCCAAATTGTCATTTTGCAAATTGGCCCCTGCAAAAACACCAGAAAAACGCAGATATATTAGCAAGTGAGTGTCTAACTTCTGATTTACTAATGGAGGAAAATGGATCCTGCCTGTGAAGTGATGCTCCATGGGAAATAGGCTCTGAGATAGACGAGCGGTCATCAGGTGCCTGATAAAGGCTTATGTGTCTTGGAGCCGAAACGCGTTGTACGTGGACTTTCATATATGTTCCCCCTTTAGAGCCATTTTCTTTGCCCAACAGACATGATCTGTTCTCCTTCACACTCTCATGTTTAAACTGGGGATCGAATTGGGCGATCCAATGGACCACCACCAACACCTGCTGTACCCACTGATATTGATGCGTTCGGCTAACAGTCAGTATGTATGGGTGCCGATGTCGTATGGCCGATCTTTTTGTTTAAGAGACAGATGTCTGCAGCGGCTCTCGAAGAGAACACAGGAGTGTTCAGCAGAGCGCTTGTGTGTGGGACAGCCTGGCAAGATGGTTGCGAGCTGACAGCCATCTAGTGTGTGGGCTTTCGGTCACTACTATGGATGATGTCCGTCTGGTTAGTTTCTTTCAGGGAAATCTCTATTGGATTTTCTATACAATCTTTATTGTTTCCCCTGAGATAAGCAGACTCCACATTTGTCTGGCTGCGCTCCACCCTCGTCTGCTTGCTGAACCTGCAAGATTATGAAAAGACGTCTGTAGAAAGCTTTGGGCTGGGCTGTAATAAGATAGATATGCTCCTAAAACAATTTTTTTTTTTACAGATTTCTGATACGGTGTACCGGATGGTCCACGAGCAGGCACGTATGTTTTATGAGGGACTGGAAAAGCAATGTGGTGACAGGAGAGCACAGATGGAGGGTCAGATCAGAACGGACATGGACCAGATCATTGCCTGCAAGGAACACGTGTCCAACAAGATTAGAGGTACAGGAGGAACTGATAATTTAGATGCATTTCATAGATTTATTTCTCTTAAATCTCCATTTACTGTGTATATTTTGACCATGTGCCCTTAGCGCGAAGAATTACATTTTATCGGGCATTAAAGACAATGGTTTCTGATTGACAGGTGCCTTGTACAATGGCTGATGGGGGCCCACAAGAAAGCCCCATTAATGATGATCTCACTTACTATACATGACTGATAAGTGATTACTTTATTCATGCTTGATCCTGAATCATATGTTTTATCTAACAGCGGCAGTGCTGCCCAAAGCGGAGCTGTGCGTGAGAAACCACGTCCAGTCCCACATCCCGTCTATTCTGGAGGCTCTGATGGTGCCAACAAGTCAGGGGTTTTCTGAAGTACGAGAACTAGTCTTTACCGAGTCCACAGAAATGAACAAGAACTTGGTGAATGAGGGAGGACGGGACAAGCTGGGTGAGGTAAGGGGAGAACGATGGTGCCAGGCTGAGGCGCACGCGGTGGCTCTTATCGTTAAAGACAAGCCGTCACAAAACTTCTGTAACATATCTTATCAGAGAATTCTGGACTGTTCTTTCATTCTCAACTCATGGGTAAAATCTGTATTCTGTGAAGACAGACATTCCCATTACAGAAATAAGGGAAGGCAGTCGGTGCTCATAAAACTCTCTACGGAGGAACTGGAGGGAGACACCGACACTCTACTGCAAGTGCTCCAGAGAACTTTATCAGCACCAAATCTCCTCTCCTTCCTCGGTAATGGGAAAGTCTGAATTCACTGAAGACCCATTTTTACCTGTGAATTGAGAGTGAAATATCAGTCCTGGAGGAGAAAGAAGCAAATTTATCTGATAAGATATGTTACAAAGTTTCTTATTTTCATGTTTACTATTGATTTATGGGGACTGTTAATCTAACTTTTAATTGTATATTTCCACCAGCATATGGAGAAAATATCCCAGCTGGCCTATCATCCTGTTAAAATGCAGCAGTGCTACGAGAAGATGGATCTCCTGAACCTAGAAGGCCTGCAGCAGAGGTTTGATGTGGGAAGTCCGTCTGTTTTCAAGCAAAGGGCACAAATTCTAATGCGAGAGGTGAGTAAACGCTTACTGGGTTACAAGCCTCAAATGGCTCTGTACGGTGGTCTCGTGCCTCTAATTTCAGGCTGCATTTCAATGCATAGTATGGAAGCATTATAGATTTCCATAATGCACACAATAATGATGTAACCACTTGTTTGACTACAGCTTCTGTGCTTACGGCACATCTATAAGATATGGGGACTGCATTCATGTACATATCAATTATCAACCATCTACAGTAGATAAGAGTAGGAAATGTTCAGTTGTATGCATCATCAAAGCCACAGAGTCACGAGGCAAAAACTCTGCACACAGTGGGAACAGAACTAATAAACTAAGCTTTTGTTTCCCACCCTGGGCTGTACATTTCCAGTCTTGGCATGAAACACTAAAGATATTACTGTGAATGGTGCAGGGGGGAGTCTGTTACAGTGTGGGCTGGACAGAAGCAGTTACTAGCTCCAATCCAGGACGTTTAAACCCTTAGATGCCGCAGTTAATAGTGACCTTAGCATCTAGGGGTAAAGACAGAAGAAGGGCTGTAGGGATGAGCGGAGCCGTGGAAGTTAGGATTCATCAGGTTCTGTACCCGAACGCCATAGGAATGTTGACCCAAACTTTGGAGCTGGAAAATCACGCTCTCTCCTCTTCCCCGCGCGCGTTCTCTCCTCTTCCCCGCGCGCGTTCTCTCTCTCTCCCGCGCGCGTTCTCTCCTCTTCCCTCACACGCTCTCTCTTCCCCGCGCGCGTTCTCTCCTCTTCCCCTCACGCGCTCTCTCCTCTTTCCCGCGTGCGTTCTCTCCTCTTCCCCGCACGCGCTCTCTCCTCTTCCCCGCGCACACCCTCTACTCTTCCCCGAGCGCTCTCTGCCAACTGCCAAACTGTAAAACCAACTTCCAGGAGAAGTCAGTGTTTGGAGTTCAGTACTGAACACCAGTAGGGCGGTATGAACCCCGAACTTTACAGTTCGAGACGAGCGGTGTGACCATACTGCTGGTCCGAACTGTGTGCTCTTCCACGTGGCACGATGGGTGGGGTAGCTGCATGTCTGCAGCATCACAGAAGTGTAGGGGATTGAGGCTGGCCGGATCCAGCCATCCGTCCACCTTCAGAACTGCTCTTACAAGCTGTATAGCCAAGACCTGATACACTGCATAGGTGGTAGGCAGCCTAGGCAACATGCACTAAACTATAGAATTAAGAAATCCTCTGTTCTTAAGGAGTTTTAAGAGGTTAAAATGCAAATCACAGTCTAGATTAATAAATATAAACTACAAGACATGTAATCCTGCCTGTGCTGATAAGGATCCTGCTGAAAACTCTTCCTGAAAGGACAGGAAGTGAGTCTAAAATTGCAATATTATTAATTTAATATATATACTTAATATATTTACTACAGATTGGGTTAAAAAAAAATTGCCAAAAATGTTTTAACATACTGCAGATATAACAACTCCTCCCACCCACAAAGATTTTAAAGAATAGGTCATTTTCTGATGATGCATTCGTTTTTAAAACTGCTCAATGTAAAAAAAAAATGTACATGAGTTGTGTTTTTATAACCTAACTATAGGAAACGCTTTAAAAAATAAAATAACTCATGTAAACCAATGCGCAGGAGCTTTGGTGCTTCCCGCCGGTCTGTTAACTTCCCTGCATTGATCACATGAGGAGCGCTGCTCTTGTGCCATACACTTCTGCAACCAAATCACCGGCGTCCGCAGTGATGCTGGAGTAGATGGCATGTGATTGCTGCAGGGAAGGGAAATAAATGGAGTCAGCCGGGGAACCACCAGAGCGTGGGGAAAGAGGGGTGTTGAACCTGTGGGTAATGTTTATTTTTATTTTAGAGAATTCCATGCAGTTTGCAGATAGCAAAAGAAATGCTATATCTTGGAAAAACCCTTTTGGGAGGTGGTGGTGGGGTTTAAAAGGCAAAGCTGTATTTTGCAATCAGCGACTCAGTGGCTCCATCTAGTGGTCTTTTGTAATGGCGTGTCATTTTGTGAACCCTTGCTAGTCTTTCTACACCGAGATAATTTCTAATGTGTCCGCATTTTGCAGTGGATTCCTGCACAACACACAACCTCCGTTTGCGGAGTAGACCCTTTACGCCAATAGGATAAAGCTCGGTCTGATCGGTGTGAAGATCGCCGTGTCTCATCATGACACCCCACGTAGTGATCGTCATTGCAACAAAAATCCAAACTTTTTGGGTGCAAGGACTTTGCCGTCCTTGTCTCCGATGCAAGTTGTTTGCAGTAGGGACTTGTCTTATCTGCCATCTATTTTTAAATGACCAAACGGCTGTAAAATAGTTGCAGACAAAGGGCACAAATATGTTGGGTTTTACCAACTGTGTCAGGTTTTCTGTAGCCTGACTGATGTTACATGTACCATATCAAAATTTTGGCGTGATGGCGATCCTCTGATCGATGCAGCCTAAATCTGGTAGCGACCTCTCACTAAATCTAACTTCTGTTCCCGGCCTCAGAAATGGTAACGTAATAATAAAATGCAGACAATTACGGTTGTATTCTCTGACCATCTCTGGTGGATGACAGATAACGCGATTTCTTTTCTTTGTAGATGTGAATACTTTTCCGTCCAATTATGACAAGAGTATTCTTAGAGTGATACCTTTATTGGCTAACCAGAAAATTATATGTTCGCAAGCTTTCAGAGCGCAGAGGCTCCTTCTTCAGGCAAGATTACATTTGGAATAAGAAAGACACATTTGAGGCTTACTACAGAAAGGCATCACACCTCCCACCTCTTGAACAAATTTCCCACTGTAGTAAGCCTCAAATGTGTCTTTTTCTTATTAATCCAAATGTAATCTTGCCTGAAGAAGGAGCCTCTGCGCTCTGAAAGCTTGCGAACATATAATTTTCTGGTTAGCCAATAAAGGTATCACTCTAAGAATACTCTTGTCATAATTGGACGGAAAAGTATTCACATCGATTTTTCTGGCTAACACGGTACCACAATATAATTTATTATTGTACACCTGTTCTTTGTAGCAAACAGACAATGCTGTTTTCACCTTTGAGCAACTGATCCATCAGGAGCTGGGCAAGTCTGAAGGAACGGAGAACCTGTGCCGAGACATCCAGCGCATACTGGAACGTGTCCTTAAGGTAAGACCATACCTACATCCGTATAGCTTTCATCTTACAGGAATCTGCAAATACAACCATGTCTGCTTACGACCCAGCTAATATACTGGGGTGTATATGTGAGGACCCTCAGGAGAGCGAAGACCACAGGCTCCATCCTGCCTGTAAGCTTTCACTGACTCCTGAATATTTAAAGGGGTTGTTCCAAGTTTAGAAGTTATCTATTATAATTAGGACTGCAGGGACCAACACCGATCCCAAAAACCAAGGGTGGTCAGTCATGTACACTGCTGCTCCATTCATTCTCTATGGGACCACCTGCGATAGCTGAGCGCTGCATTTGTCTGGTTCTCTGCACTCCATTAGGAATGAATGGATCAGAGACTGCATAGTCAATCATCCCTCTGTTCACACCCCTGGTCTTGGCATCGGTCAGACCCCTAGGAATCGGGAAGTGATCCTTTACCCTATAGAGAATAACTTCCAAACTTGGTGCAACCCCTTTAAATCTAAATATTGCTGCTAACATTGTTAATGCATAAATGTAAGAGTTAGGTTTTATCCTTAGTAATTCTGCTATCCTTATATGCTTGTTCTGGGAAATAAATAAATAACATCCACTTTACTCGCACTCTGCCGCGGCCCCCGATGTTTGTTGACATCAGGACTACAGCACACGTGACCTATGCTGCTGATCACTGTCCTCAGCGGTCTTCTGCAATATCGGAATTAACGCAGGGAGCAGTGATGGGGAGCAGTGGTCATGTGCGCTGTACTCATCACCTTTGCAGCCTGTCAATAAAGGCCGGGACAGCAAACATCTGTGGATGAAAACCTATTAACAGAAAATCCCTTGAACAGTCTATGACCCGTGTGATTGTCAGTAGAGCCCGTTTGTACCTTATGTCACCCCGAGTAGAATAATTACAGTAAAGGGAAAGTTTGACGTTTTCTGAGTGACATGTAAGATGTGTAGGTGTCTGTCAGTAGGCACGCTCACGATTGCTGTTATACAGGCTCTGTGAGCACTCTGGGTTTTTTTTAGTCATGGGTTTTAAGGTGCTTTTACATGTATATTGTCTTTTCTCTGTTTACGGTAATTTATTTAATTCCAGCTCCGTTACATCTATACAGTCTCCCAAATCTGCCACTATAATTTCTAATTTGAAAAAACAAAAGAACTTTAAAATAGTTGGTGACCCTCTGCCATATACATCTCATAGGATACACTGAGACTCTGCCATATACATTGCATAGGATACACTGAGAATCTGCCATATACATCGCGTAGGATACACCGAGACTCTGCCGTATACATCGCGTAGGATACACCGAGACTCTGCCGTATACATTGCGTAGGATACACTGACACTCTGCCGTATACATTGCGTAGGATACACTGACACTCTGCCGTATACATTGCGTAGGATACTCTGACACTCTGCCGTATACATCGCGTAGGATACACTGACACTCTGCCGTATACATCGCGTAGGATACACTGAGACTCTGCCATATACATCGCGTAGGATACACTGAGACTCTGCCGTATACATCGCATAGGATACACTGAGACTCTGCCGTATACATCGCATAGAATACATGGTGACTCTGCCGTATACATCACATAGGATACACTGAGACTCTGTCGTATACATCGCGTAGGATACACTGACACTGCCGTATACATCACGTAGGATACACTGAGACTCGGCCGTATACATCGCGTAGGATACACTGACACTGCCGTATACATCACGTAGGATACACTAAGACTCTGCCGTATACATCGCGTAGGATACACTGAGACCCTGCCTTATACATCGCGTAGGATACACGGAGACTCTGCCGTGTAAATCGCATACGATACACTGAGACTCTGCCGTATACATCGCGTAGGATACACTGAGACCCTGCCTTATACATCGCGTAGGATACACTGAGACCCTGCCGTATACATCGCATAGGATACACTGAGACCCTGCCATATACATCGCATAGGATACACTGAGACTCTGCCGTATGCATCGCATAGGATACACTGAGACCCTGCCGTATACATCGCATAGGATACACAGACTCTGACGTATACATCATGTAGGATACACTGACACTCTGCCGTATACATCGCGTAGGATACACTGAGATTCTGCCGTATACATCGCGTAGGATACACTGAGACTCTGCCGTATACATTGCGTAGGATACACTGAGACTCTGCCGTATACATCGCATAGGATACACTGAGACCCTGCCGTATACATCGCATAGGATACACTGAGACTCTGCCATATACAACCGCGTAGGATACACTGAGACTCTGCCGTATACATTGCGTAGGATACACTGAGACCCTGCCGTATACATCGCATAGGATACACTGAGACTCTGCCGTATACATCGCATAGGATACACTGAGACCCTGCCGTATACATCGCATAGGATACACTGAGACTCTGCCGTATACATCGCATAGGATACACTGAGACCCTGCCGTATACATCGCATAGGATACACAGACTCTGCCGTATACATCGTGTAGGATACATTGACACTCTGCCGTATACATCGCGTAGGATACACTGAGACTCTGCCGTATACATCGCGTAGGATACACTGACACTCTGCCGTATACATTGCGTAGGATACACTGAGACCCTGCCTTATACATCGCGTAGGATACACTGAGACCCTGCCTTACACATCGCATAGGATACACACTTTAAATCGACTAAAAGGCATTCACAAAAGCCTCTACATTATTATTTAAAAATGGCCTATGCTGCACTGAATGGTTAAATAATAATGCAGGAGTGCTTCTTTAATAGGGGTCTGTAGTTATTTAAAGAGGATCTGTCACTTGCTCAAAAATTGCATCAAATACATTGTAAAAATCCTTGATTCTCACTTTTTTTTGGCTGTGCCGCTTCATTGCAGAGATATCCACGTTTCTTCTGGATCACAGTATGTGAAATCTCTGAAGAAACTAGCAATTGGACTGAAAAGCAGAGTCTTCTCTGGGGGGTGTGCTTTCATCCCTCCCTCCCAAAGGCTGCCAATCATAGTAGTCTCAGATGCTGCCATGATGTGATTG
>JARQOD010000008.1:137999815-138030446 GCA_033576555.1 Oophaga sylvatica
TGTCTGTGCCTACATTATTCATTACAGGCAGGCAGCACTGTCTGTGCCTACATTATTTATTACAGGCAGGCAGCATGTCTGTGCCTACATTTATTACGGGAGCAGCACTGTCTTTGCCTACATTATTTATTACAGGAAGGCAGCACTGTCTGTGCCTACATTATTTATTACAGGCAGGCAGCAGTGTCTGTGCCTACATTATTCATTACAGGCAGGCAGCACTGTCTGTGCCTACATTATTACAGGCAGGCAGCACTGTCTGTGCCTACATTTATTACGGGGAGGCAGCACTGTCTTTGCCTACATTATTTATTACAGGAAGGCAGCACTGTCTGTGCCTACATTATTTATTACAGGCAGGCAGCAGTGTCTGTGCCTACATTATTCATTACAGGCAGGCAGCACTGTCTGTGCCTACATTATTTATTACAGGCAGGCAGCACTGTCTGTGCCTACATTATTTATTACGGGGAGGCAGCACTGTCTTTGCCTACATTATTTATTACAGGAAGGCAGCAATGTCTGTGCCTACATTATTTATAACAGGCAGGCAGCACTGTCTGTGCCTACATTACTTATTACAGGCAGGCAGCACTGTCTTTGCCTACATTATTTATTACAGGAAAGCAGCAATGTCTGTGCCTACATTATTTATTACAGGAAGGCAGCACTGTCTGTGCCTACATTATTTATTACAGGCAGGCAGCAGTGTCTGTGCCTACATTATTCATTACAGGCAGGCAGCACTGTCTGTGCCTACATTATTTATTACAGGCAGGCAGCACTGTCTGTGCCTACATTTATTACGGGGAGGCAGCACTGTCTTTGCCTACATTATTTATTACAGGAAGGCAGCACTGTCTGTGCCTACATTATTTATTACAGGCAGGCAGCAGTGTCTGTGCCTACATTATTCATTACAGGCAGGCAGCACTGTCTGTGCCTACATTATTTATTACAGGCAGGCAGCACTGTCTGTGCCTACATTATTTATTACGGGGAGGCAGCACTGTCTTTGCCTACATTATTTATTACAGGAAGGCAGCACTGTCTGTGCCTACATTATCTACAGGAAGGCAGCACTGACTGTGCCTACATTATCTACAGGAAGGCAGCACTGACTGTGCCTACATTATCTACAGGAAGGCCTCACTGTCTGTGCCTACATTATTTATTACAGGAAGGCAGCACTGTCTTTGCCTACATTATTTATTACAGGCAGGCAGCACTGTCTTTACCTACATTATTTATTACAGGAAGGCAGCAATGTCTGTGCCTACATTATTTATAACAGGCAGGCAGCACTGTCTGTGCCTACATTACTTATTACAGGAAGGCAGGACTATCTGTGCCTACATTATTTATTACAGGCAGGCAGCACTGTCTGTGCCTACATTATTTATTACAGGGAGGCAGCACTGTCTGTGCCTATATTATTTATTAAAGGCAGGCAGCACTGTGTGTGCCTACATTATTTATTGCAGGCAGGCAGCTCTGTCTGTGCCTACATTATTTATTGCAGGCAGGCAGCTCTGTCTGTGCCTACATTATTTATTACAGGCAGGCAGCACTCTATGTGCCTACATAATTTATTACCGGCAGGCTGCACTGTCTGTGCTTACATTATTTATTAAAGGAAGGCAGCACTGTCTGTGCCTACATTATTTATTACAGGCAGGCAGCACTGTCTGTGCCTACATTATTTATTACAGGCAGGCAGCACTGTCTGTGCCTACATTATTTATTACTGGCAGGCAGCACTGTCTGTGTCTACATTATTTATTACAGGCAGGCAGCACTGTCTGTGCCTACATTACTTATTGCAGGCAGGCAGCACTGTCTGTGCCTACATTATTTATTACAGGCAGGCAGCACTGTCTGTGCCTACATAATTTATTACAGGCAGGCAGCACTGTCTGTGCCTACATTATTTATTACAGGAAGGTAGCACTGTCTGCCACTGGCAGACACAGACAGAAAAAGCCCCCTGTACAAGAGCAATATTTGGGCCCTTTGCAGCCCAAGATCTCCTAAAGATGCAAAATTGCACCTGCTTGGAAGGTAGAAATGGGCCCCCTTACCTCAGGGGCCCCTGTGCGGCCGCACAGGTTGCACCAATGATACCTCCGCCCCTGGTCTGTGCCTACATTATTTATTACAGGCAGGCAGCACTGTCTGTGCCTACATTATTTATTACAGGGAGTCAGCACTGTCTGTGCCTACATTATGTACAGGGTGCAGTACTTATTTACATAGTAAGGCAGTACTAGCTGTACTTCCATCATTTACTGAGAGGTACAGAGGACAGTGCTAATTATTTAGTAGAGTCAGGACCATCTGTCTCTATATTATTTATAGGGTGGCGGTACTAATCACAGCAAGATTGGGGGAGGCAGCGCTATATGTGCCTATATTATTTATAGGGTGGCGTTGCTGATCACAGGAAGAGTGGGGAAGGCACCTCTATCTGTGCCTATATTATTTATAGGGTGGCGTTACTGATCATAGAAAGAGTGGGGGAGGCAGCACTATCTGTCGCTATATTATTTATAGGGTGGCATTACTGATCACAGGAACAGTGGGGGAGGCAGCACTATCTGTGCTTATATTATTTATAGGATTTGTTACTTATCACAGGAAGAGTGGGGGAGGCAGCGCTATCTGTCCCTATATTATTTATAGAGTGGCGTTACTCATAGGAAGAGTGGGGGAGGCAGCACTATATGTCCCTATATTATTTATAAGGTGGCGTTACTGATCACAGGAAGAGGGGGGGAGGCAGCACTATCTGTGCCTATATTATTTATAGGGTGGCGTTACTTATCACAGGAAAAGTGGGGGAGGCAGCGCTCTCTATGCCTATATTATTTATAGGGTGGCATTACTGATCACAGGAAGAGTGGGGGAGGCAGCACTATCTGTGCCTTTTTTATTTATAGGGTGGCTTTGCCGATCACTGGAAGAGTGGGGAGGCAGCACTATCAGTCCCTATATTATTTATAGGGTGGCGTTATTTATCACAGGAAGAGTGGGGGAGGCAGCACTATCTGTGCCTATATTATTTATAGGGTGGCGTTACTTATCACAGGAAGAGTGGGGAGGCAGCACTATGTCCCTATATTATTTATAGGGTGGCATTATTGATCACAGGAAAAGTGGGGGAGGCAGCACTATCTGTGCCTATATTATTTATAGAGTATCGTTACTGATCATAGAAAGAGTGGAGGAGGCACCTCTATCTGTCCCTATATTATTTATAGGGTGGCATTACTGATCACAGCAATAGTGGGAGAGGCAGCGCTATCAGTGCCTATATTATTTATAGGGTGGCGTTACTGATCACAGGAAGTGGTGGAGGCAGTGCTATCTAGATAGTCCCTATATTATTTATAGGGTCATGTTACTTATCACAGGAAGAGTGGGGGAGGCAGCACTATCTGTGCCTATATTATTTGTAGGGTGGCGTTACTGATCCCAGGAAGAGTGGAGGAGGCAGCGCTATCTGTCCCTATATTATTTATAGGGTGGCGTTGCTAATCACGGGAAGAGTGGGGGAGACAGCGCTATCTGTCCCTATATTATTTATAGGGTGGCATTACTGATCACAGCAAGAGTGGGAGAGGCAGCGCTATCTGTTCCTATATTATTTATAGGGTGGCGTTACTGATCACAGGAAAAGTGGTGGAGGCAGCGCTATCTAGATAGTCCCTATATTATTTATAGGGTCATGTTACTTATCACAGGAAGAGTGGGGGACGCAGCACTATCTGTGCCTATATTATTTGTAGGGTGGCATTACTGATCCCAGGAAGAGTGGAGGAGGCAGCGCTATCTGTCCCTATATTATTTATAGGGTGGCGTTACTAATCACAGGAAGAGTGGGGAAGGCAGCGCTATCTGTCCCTATATTATTTATAGGGTGGCATTACTGATCACAGGAAGAGTGGGGGAGGCAGCGCTATCTGTGCCTATATTATTTATTTTGGTGGCTTTACTGATCACAGGAAGAGTGGGGAGGCAGCACTATCTGTCCCTATATTATTTATAGGGTGGCGTTACTGATCACAGGAAGAGTGGGGGAGGCAGCGCTATCTGTGCCTATATTACTTATAGGGTGGTGTTACTGATCACAGGAAGAGTGGGGGAAGCAGCGCTATCTGTGCCTATATTACTTATAGGGTGGCGTTACTGATCACAGGAAGAGTGGGGGAGGCAGCACTATCTGTGCCTTTATTATTTGTAGGGTGGCGTTACTGATCCCAAGAAGAGTGAGGAGGCAGCGCTATCTGTCCCTATATTATTTAAAGAGTGGCATTACTGATTACAGGAAGAGTGGGGGAGGCAGCGCTATCTGTGCCTATATTATTTATAGCAGTGTTTCTCAACTCCAGTCCTCAGGACCCACCAACAGGTCATGTTTTCAGGATTTCCTTAGTATTGCAAAGGTGATGGAATTAATGCTTGAGCAGGTGATAAAATTATCACCTGTGCAATACTAAGGAAATCCTGAAAACATGACCTGTTGGTGGGTCCTGAGGACTGGAGTTGAGAAACTCTGATTTATAGGGTGGCGTTACTGATCACAGGAAGAGTGGGGGAGGCAGCACTATCTGTCCCTATATTATTTATAGGGTGGCATTACTGATCACAGGAAGAGTGGGGGAGGCAGCGCTATCTGTGACTATATTCTTTATAGGATGGTCTTACTGATCATTGGAAGAGTGGGGGAGGCAGCGCTATCTGTGCCTATATTACTTATAGGGTGGCGTTACTGATCACAGTAAGAGTGGAGGAGGCAGCGCTCTCTGTGCCTATATTTATAGGGTAGCATTACTGATCATAGGAAGAGTGGGGGAGGCAGCGCTATCTGTCTCTATATTATTTATAGGGTCGTGTTACTTATCACAGGAAGATTGGGGTGGCAGCGCTATCTGTGCCTATATTATTTATAGGGTGGCGTTACTGATCACAGGAAGATTGGGGGAGGCAGCACTATCTGTGCCTATATTATTTATAGGGTGGCTTTACTGATCACAGGAAAAGTGGGGCAGGCAGCGCTATCTGTGCCTATATTATTTATAGGGTGGCGTTACTGATCACAGGAAAAGTGGGGGAGGCAGCACTATCTGTCCCTATATTTTATAGGGTGGCGTTATTGATCACAGGAAGAGTGGGGAGGCAGCACTATCTGTACCTATATTATTTGTAGGGTGGTGTTACTGATCACAGGAACAGTGGGGGAGGCTGCACTATCTGTACCTATATTATTATAGGGTGGCGTTACTGATCATAAAAGAGTGGGGGAGGCAGTACTATCTGTAGCCTATAATATAGGGTGGATGTTACCGATTTAGGAAGAGTGGGGGAGGCAGCAATATCTGTGCCTATGTTATTTATAGGATGGCGTTACTGATCACAGGAAGAGTGGGGATGCAGCACTATATGTTGCTTTATTATCTATAGGGTGGTGTTACTGATCATTGGAAGAGTGGGGAATGCAGCTGTTACTGTGCCTATGTAATTTATAAGGTGGCGTTACTCATCACAGGAAGAGTGGGGGAGGCAGCACTATCTGTCCTTATTATTATAGGGTGGTGTTACTGATCACAAGAAGAGTGGGGAAGGCACTATCTGTGCCTATATTATTTATAGGTGGAGTTCTGATCATGGGAAGAGTGGGGGAGACAGCACTATTTGTGCCTATATTATTTACAGGTTGGCGTTACTTATCACAGGAAGAGTGGAGGAGGCAGTACTTCTGTCCTATATTATTTATAGGGTGGCGTTACTTATCACAGGAAGATTTGGGGAGGCAGCACTATCTGTGCCTATATTATTTATAGAGTTGCGTTACTGATCATAGAAAGAGTGGGGGAGACTGCACTATCTGTGCCTATATTATTTATAGGGTGGCGTTACTTATCACAGGAAGAGTTGCGGAGGTAGTACTATCTGTCCCTATATTATTTATACTGGGTGGCGTTACTTATCATAGGAAGAGTAGGGGAGGCAGCACTATCTGTGATATATTATTTATAGGGTGGCGTTACTGATCACAGTAAGAGTGGAGGAGGCAGCCTCTCTGTGCCTATATTTATAGGGTGGCGTTACTGATCATAGGAAGAGTGGGGAGGCAGCGCTATCTGTCTCTATATTATTTATAGGGTCGTGTTACTTATCACAGGAAGATTGGGGTGGCAGCGCTATCTGTCTCTATATTATTTATAGGGTCGTTACTGATCACAGGAAGATTGGGGGAGGCAGCGCTATCTATGCCTGTATTATTTATAGGGTGGCGTTACTGATCACTGGAAGAGTGGGGGAGGCAGCGCTATCTGTGCCTATATTATTTTATAGGGTGGCGTTACTGATCACAGGAAGATTGGGGAGGCAGCCTATCTATGCCTTATTAATTATAGGGTGACGTTACTGATCAGGAAGAGTGGGGGAGGCAGCACTATCTGTCCCTATATATTTATAGGGTGGGTTACTGATCACAGGAAGATGGGGAGGCAGCGCTATCTGTGCCTATATTATTTATAGGGTGGCGTTACTGATCGCAGGAAGAGTGGGGGAGGCAGCACTATCTGTCCCTATAATATTTATAGGGTGGTGTTACTGATCACAGGAAGAGTGGGGCAGGCAGCGCTATCTGTGCCTATATTATTTATAGGGTGGCGTTACTCATCACAGGAAGAGTGGGGGAGGCATCACTATCTGTCCCTATATTATTTATAGGGTGGCGTTACTGATCATAGGAAGAGCGGGGGATGCAGCACTTACTGTGCCTACATTATTTATAGGGTGGCGTAACTGATCATAGGAAGAGTAGGGAGGCAGCGCTATCTGTGCCTATATTAATTATAGGGTGACGTTACTGATTACAGGAAGAGTGGGGAGGCAGCAGTATCTGTCCCTATATTTTTTATAGGGTGGCGTTACTGATCGCAGGAAGAGTGGGGGAGGCAGCACTATCTGTCCCTATAATATTTATAGGGTTCTTATCGACCCGTGTAATAAGGCCATAAGTGCAGCCATATTGACATTGAAAAACCAGTGATCATATAACGCCTCTGGCCATGGTCATTTTCATAAAAATAAAATGACTTCCAGAACAAGACGAAAATATGAATCAAAACCTACTGCTCCCCTTGTTACTGATCACAGGAAGAGTGGGGCAGGCAGCGCTATCTGTGCCTATATTATTTATAGGGTGGCGTTACTCATCACAGGAAGAGTGGGGGAGGCATCACTATCTGTCCCTATATTATTTATAGGGTGGCGTTACTGATCATAGGAAGAGCGGGGGATGCAGCACTTACTGTGCCTACATTATTTATAGGGTGGCGTTACTGATCATAGGAAGAGTGGGGGCAGCACTATGGCATGGGACGTACTATTTGTAGCCTTAGTACATTATTTATAGGGTGCGTTACTGATCATAGGAAGAGTGGGGGAGGCAGCACTATCTGTGCCTATATTATTTATAGGTTGGCGTTACTGATTACAGGAAGAGTGGGGGAGGCGGTACTATCTGTCCCTATATTATTTATAGGGTGGTGTTACTGATCACACTAAGAGTGGGGGAGGCACCACTATCTGCCTATATTATTTATAGGGTGGCGTTACTGATCATTGGAAGAGTGGGGGAGGCAGCACTATCTGTGATATTATTTATAGGGTGGCGTTACTGATCACAGTAAGAGTGGAGGAGGCAGCGCTATCTGTCCTTATTTTATTTATAGGGTCGTGTTACTTATCACAGGAAGATTGGGGAGGCAGCGCTATCTGTGCCTATATTATTTATACGGTGGCGTTACTTATCACAGGAAGAGTTGCGGAGATTGTACTATCTGTCCCTATATTATTTATACTGGGTGGCGTTACTTATCATAGGAAGAGTGGGGGAGGCAGCACTATCTGTGATAATTATTTATAGGGTGGCGTTACTGATCACAAGAAGAGTGGGAAGGCACTATCTGTGCCTATATTATTTATAGGGTGGAGTTTCTGATCATGGGAAGAGTGGGGGAGACAGCACTATTTGTGCCTATATTATTTATAGGGTGGCGTTACTGATCACAGGAAGAGTGGGGGAGGGAGCGCTATCTGTGTTTATATTATTTATTAGGTGGCATTACTGATCACTGGAAGTGGGAGAGGCAGCACTATCTGTGATAATATTATTTATAGGGTGGTGTTACTGATCACAGTAAGAGTGGGGGAGGCAGCACTATCTGTGATATTATTTATAGGGTGGCGTTACTGATCAAAGGAAGAGTGGGGGAGGCAGCACTATCTGTGCCTATAATACTGTGCTGCTTACTGGGTTAGTGTCAGGAGACGCGTCCTACAGCTGCTGTTTCTGACCTTAGACTGCGCTGTCCTGGAAGGATTCCTACAGTAATTAGCTCTGTCAGTGCTGTCATTGGGGCTAGTGCTGACGAATAACGCTGCCGAGCTCCTCTACTGCCCATGTCAGCACAAGCGAGAGTGTCTGCATCTGACAGAGACAAGGGGTAAATCCATCAAACCTGGCGCAGACACCAAGGGGAGCAGTAGGTTTTGATTCATATTTTCGTCTTGTTCTGGAAGTCATTTTATTTTTATGAAAATGACCATGGCCAGAGGCGTTATATGATCACTGGTTTTTCAATGTCAATATGGCTGCACTTATGGCCTTATTACACGGGTCGATAAGAACGCTCATTCCCAACTATCGGTCCTTGTAAACCCGTCACCAATGAACAAACAATCACAATCAGAGTGTTGATGGTGGGACACAAATCATCGTCTGCAGCGGTCGCCCGGTGTAATCCGGGGTTGCTGTATGGGGACAGAACGCGTTAACCAGTCCTCTTCTCCATACAGTTTGTTTCTCGGTCCATGTGAACAAGCACCTTATCTTGTATATAGTCAAACCCCAATGGTTAACGGGACAAAATTGTTCCATCTAAGGGCGCAGTCAGCCATATAAATGGGAGTGCGGCACACGGACCGGCCAGCGTGACAGCTGCATAGAAAAGCATGAAGCAGTCACACTCGGGTCGGGAGAGCCGACAGCCAGTCTGTGCACTGCAATCCCATTTATATGGCCGTCTGACTGTGCCCTGGGTTACCTTCACACAACTACTTTTTCGAGTGGGGAAAAAAAGAAGAAAAGGCCAATCCAAAAAAAACATAGTAGACTGCACAATTACTCCATACGCCCTTCTGGGAATGTACTAATAGTCATATTCATGATTGCTAAAAATGTGTAAAAATAGATGGAAAACAAGATAAAAGGTAAAAAATTTGAAAAATTGACAGTGTGGTGGAGAGCGGGGTCCTCCTTTTTCCAACCAGCAGAAGTGATCACTTCCCTATCCCCCGATTTACCTCTTCTTTCCCCATGTCCCAGGCTAGGTTGGCAGGGATTTGGGAAATATTCAGGAGTATTTTCCACATCTAAATCCAGGCGAGGGGAGCATTATTATTTTCATTTTTTATTCATTCATGGTCCAGTGACTTACTTGCCCTATGTGACACTTTTATCTATTTTTTTTTTAGTCTTCTGCCCTTTTTCACCTTGTTTATCAAGAGGAAGAGCCGTTAGGAATTGTTCCTTTTGTTTGGCGTTTTGTTAATATGAAGCATTTTTTTGTGTTTTCCCAGAGTTTTTGTTTCCTCTTTTTTTTTTATATATATAAATTGCTGATACTGAAAAATCGCTTATAAAAACCACCCAGTTGTCTCTTGAGCAGAATTAAATGTGTTGTGCAGCCCCTGTCGCTTCTGCGTTGGGATGTGACATTTCACGTGTGTTGCCAGGTGTGGTGCACACCCAGTGGGGGTCACGCTCTGCAGTAGGATGTATGCATGACCTATGGAAGATGGCATCGGCTCCATGACAGTCCCTCTATTCTTTGCAAGGCTCGGAATATTAGTGGAGAATTGTGTATGCATTATGAAGTCATTTGGACATTAATGAGGGTGGGGGGTCCTTGACCACCATCGGTGAGCCAAAATGAAGAATGGCTCTCGTTCTGTTTCACATGCATCTACCAGATGGTCTCTCCAGGCTCCTGGTAGGTGTATGACCCACCCAACTTTAAAGCGGGTCATCAATATCCGATGTATGGAGTTATCAGCTCCAGGAGCGGCTGGATATAAGAGTCAACAGGGCGGATCAGCACAGCATGGCTTTTGGGTTCTGCAGTTCAGCTCACGTTCACTTGAATAGGAGCTGAGCTGCAGTACCTGAGAACAGCCACTACACAGGGAGTGGAGCTGTGCCGTTACCACTCCATACACGATTTACAGCTGACCAGAGCCGATCACAGCTCATCGGTGCCGGACACCCACCCATCTCAAATTGATGACTTACGCTAAGGATAGGTCAGCAAGATCAGAGGTCCGGAGGACCCCTCAAATAAAACAACGTCTGCATCATGGTTGAATGGAGCTTCGGTGTAAGACTGAAGGCCGCTACTTCACATATTCAGGCAATTTCTCTTTTTTCTTTCCTCAGATGCATTTTATTTTCTCGGACCATGTGACCCTGTTGTTCGACTTCTGGACGGTCCAGACCTTGGCAGGTAGGAGGAGTTGTGATTAAGTCCGGTTCTGGGTGCGGTCTGGAAACGATGTTTGCCGGTGGTTTTTAATGGATGATTGTGCGCTCTGCACCCGGGGGACTAACGCCGCTTTCTTCATTGCCGCTTGTAGTATGTACCGGTGATGAAAACAACTGATCATCCTCCTGGAAGTCTCCTCACCTTGCAATGTTGTTCCTAATTTTCTTTTTTTTTTAATCCCGGAGTATTTTGGACCATTTTGATTCTGAATGGGCTTTTTAATAATAAAGGCACGACTGACTAGGACTAGTGATGAGTGAGCGTGCTGGGATAAGGTGTTATCTGAGCATGCCCGGGTGCTAATCCAGTATCTGCGGCGTGGTCGGATAATATATTCGAGTCCCAGCGGCTGCATGTCTCATGGCTGTTTGACAGCCGCAGCACATGCAGGGATTGCCTAACAGCCATGAGACATGCAACCGCAGAGGCTCAAATATTTTTTTAGAGCGTTGATTAGCACCTGAGTATTATCAGATAACACCTTATCCCGGCACAGGCACTTGTCACTAACGTCCACTCATTATTGGGTGACTGTGAAACTGACGTGAAAATACTTCTGCAAAATCCACATCAGACGTCACTCAGGGCCGCAGTCTTATGATTAGAAGAATCACTTCCTTTTTCTGTGAATTTGCATTTTGGAGAATAAAACAACATCCTTATGACAGAACATCGTTTGCTTTAGGCCAGGTTCACACAACGCAGCTCTGATGGTGGCTGTAATGAGCCAACCAAAACAGCCGAAGGATTTGGTTCTGCAGACCCATGAGCTGTACCAGGCCAAGGAGCCAAGTTCAGAGTTCAGAGATCCAGTTGTCACAGTTTGGCTATACTGGGTCCATGTATTTTTTGGATGGTTTCCTTACATATAGTAGTAAGAGTGCTCTGCCGGATCCATAGAAGAATCGTGCAAGGCAGCGTCTTATTTAATGCCAGTGCCTCCAAGTATGTGCCCAGATAGTGTTTCGCTGCTCCGCATTGCACCTCTGGAGCTGTGAAGAAATGTAGACGTGCCCACTGAATGTAGCAGACGTGACTGGCTCCAGCTGCAGGAGCTACCTGCCGTGTACATACACTAGTCTGGTCCTTAAATTACACCGGAATATCACATTGCTGGGATTTTTTTTCTTTTTCAGAAGGACCTGAGCTTAATAATAGTTCACTTGAGAATGAAGGAAAGTTAACCTATCATACACTGATACAACCTAGGCCAAGTTCACACTTTGTTTTATTGCCTCTGATGAATGCACATGCTGGATAAAGCATCCGACGTTTGCATTCCAGGGATCTGCCAGCACAAACTGGCGAGGATGAATGGTTCGGTGCACCTTCCCACCTTACTTATAGAGCGAAGATATGTTAATAAATAAATCGGGGAAAAAAAAAATAGAGACTGTGTTTGTTTGGGGAGGTGGTGCGGGTTTCAGAAAAACATCCATCCGAAACCAACCTAAGGCCGGGGTCACACTTGCGAGATACTCGCACCTCAATACCTGTCACTGCCGCCGGCACTCGGGACCGGAGCGTTCAGCTACACAGAAATACATGTAGCCGCACACTGCGGTCCGAGTGCCGGGTATTGAGGTGCGAGACTCGTGCAAGATTCTTGTGACCCCGGGTAAGGGTCTGTCTTGTGACTGTGGGCAGCTGCAGAGAACATTGCTCAGTCTTCCCCGGTGTGACATGTTGTGTCTTCTTCCTCCAGGTCTCGTGCTTTCCTTTGTGGTCGTCTTGCTCCTCACGGTTCTCTATGAGCTTTCGAAGGTCTGGAAATCAAACCTCCTCACCCGGGTCATCCAGACCTGCCAGTGACCCCGGATTCTGCCTTTACCCCCCGCTCATCTCTGACCCAGAGAGTAACTCGCCATTGAGCTCTGACACCTTGCTCACCCCCGATCCTTTGTTTCCTGAGGCGACCCCCGTTCCTTCTGTGCAGTTTTCATCTTCTACTTGTCGGTAAGTGACCATTATGCCACGTTCTCCATATTTGTAGTTTTTTTGTTATGTACACCATTCAAAGCGCTCTCTACACACAGGTGGTGGCTCCTGCACTCTTTTCTTGCCCTCCTGCACACCGCCCAGGTTTTCCTTGGATACGCATTGATGTTGTGCGTCATGACCTACAACGCCGCCATCTTTATTGCCGTCATTCTCGGCTCTGCCCTTGGATACTACGTGGCTTTTCCTTTTCTTGCCAAATACCCAAAGCCTCACAGTTTATAGAGGACCGAGCCGCGATGAGTAAGAAAAAGTCTTCCAAACATGGCCGCCAAAGCAGTTCTGGATAACTCTTCCTCCATATCCCGCCTGTGGATCTGAGCTTTTCCTCCCTCATCGTCAGGCAAGCTGCCACGCCTCGACAGTAACCAGTATAACCAGTTAATGTGTTGCTCACTGCTTTCTCTGTACGGGTGTGGGTCTTCGATTTGGTGGCCTTCCACTTTTAAGATTGCACTTTTTGCTCAGCAAAAATTAAATTTATATGTTTTTACGATGCAGACGCCCCTTTAAAAGGTGATTTTATCATTTACAGGCTGTATGTACTCTTACAATTTATTTATTTTTTTCTCCTGCCAGTGCAGAAATTTTTATTAGTATCATTGGTCTCCATAGAGCTGGAATGCAAAAGGATATTTTTCAATTCGGAACCATTGCAAAGGTTTTGTTTACCTTTTTTATGCATTTAAGTTGCAGAGGTCGACAGCCTATCAGGGATTTTTTTTCTCATGCATTGCATTGTCTCATCTAGTTAGGAAAATCTGCAGAGTATTACACTCACACTGCTAAGAAAATGTACAAAACAATTTGAGCAATGCTTGAGATTTGGAATCCGCAGCGTTGTTAATGTAGGCGGTGGGCTTTCCCCCTTTTGCAACACAGAGCGTAAAGTGTATGGAAATTTGCAGCGTATTTCTCTGCGAAAATTCAAAGGATGTGTCCAACGGGAGCAAACCCTAAAGCCTCCCTCCCAAATCTCCCATACACAGGAGCGCGCCTATGTTCTTTTTGAAAGAGCCGCCGTCAGACATCTCTGGTGACGGCTTATCTCAGAGAACAAAGGATAAACAGTCTGAAAATCGGACAGGCTGGGTCCTTTTCTGCCCCTCAACATAATCAGGTCCAAGGACTCCCATACACAGACTATCAGCCGAACCTATCTCGGTGGTTTTGGCTGACGTTAGGGCCCCGTCTCACATAGCGAGATCGCTGCTGAGTCACAAATTTTGTGACACAACAGCGATCTCAGAAGCGATCTCGCCAAGTTTGACATGCAGCGACGATTAGCCCCCTGCTGGGTATCGCTGATCGTCGCTGAATGTCCTGGACTTTTCTTTGATTGTTGGTCTCCCGCTGGCCAGCGCGCATCGCTGCGTGTGACAGGTGGGAGACCAGTGATCAGCGAGCTGAAGCTGGTAACCAAGGTAAACATCGGGTTTCTAGGCGCCGTGTGCCGCCTAGAAACCCGATGTTTACGTTAGATACCAGCACGCTGGTGCAGGGGAGCTGGTAACCAAGGTACACATTGGGTTTAGAAACCCGATGTGTACCTTGGTTACCAGCTCCCTGCACCAGAGCGCTGGTAAGCCGGTAACTAAGCGACATGCATCGCTTGTTACCGGCGTACTCGCTGTCCTGATCGCTGCTGAGATCTGCCTGTTTGGCAGCTCAGCAGCGATCATGTAGCGACTCAGCAGCGATCCTGACAAGTTCATATCGTTGTCGGGATCGCTGGTGAGTCGCTATGTGAGACAAAGCCCTTAGAAACAAGAGTACAGAACTGGTGGAGCCAATTGTGCGCATATGGCGTTATCGTTCCTCTTGAATACAACACTGACGCAATGTGTCCTTATACAGTTATTTCTCCAGCTTTATTCTTTGTGGTTGATGGTTTATCCATTTTACACTGGACTAAAATGTCTCTTTCTCAGGATACGGGGTGTAATCCACGTCCATAAAAATGCACAGAAAATGTTTCATACGCCTCTGAATTTCTTATAATAAAGTATTTATTAATAATTAGAAGCTTTTTTTTGGTTTCTTCTTTAAAACATTTAAAAGTTTTAATAAAATATAATAGAGAGAAGAAAATCCGCAGGTGTGGATTGAGATTAAAAAAAGGCACTGCTCGGCTTAAAACATCGGTTGCCCCATATTGGCGTGCAAGGAGTGGGATTGCTCCCCCGTGTCTCTGTCTCCTCCATGTGTGGACTGGGCGGTAGGTCCCTACTCCTGCCCTTCATGGAAGGCTAAACTAACATGTCCCCAATCCAGCTTCTCTCGCGTTGCTTACCTGTGCAAAGGTTAGGACTTCACTGGAGCTGGTCTTCTATGGCCAGTTCACATAGCAAGTTTTGATTTGACACAGGCCAGCACAAAGAATCGGGGACGTGCAAAGATACCTCAAGCATGAAGATAGGTAAGAGTGACTTTTGCAATATCATATGGTTGGAGTGTTTGAGCTGGTGCAAATCGATGCACAGGACCCCGTCCAACGCGAGGGCCGTAATCCCGTACCTGCAACTGGCTCTGATTTTGATTAGCTGTCCTGGCACAACGTCACATGTGCAAACATGATGCCACGCCATTCCGAATAATCAAAAGAAGAGCCACTGGCTGCTGGCAAGAGGCTCCACTTCTGGTTCTTAGGGCTCACGTCCAGCGCTGGTATGAGTCATGCGAATCGATTAGCAACAACTCTACGGCGTGTTAAATATTAGTTCATACCCAGATTTTTTTTCTAAGGGCAAAACTTAAGTGATAGGTGTAACTTTCTCAGTCTTGTGTCAAACCACTGTTGCATCCTCTGACCCTTCCACAAGGGGGAGACACTGAGGGTGGATGCTTGGGTTAGTGTTTATACAAGTGTGTGCGGTCACTGGCAGATAACGTGTATACAGGAGGTGGCAGTAATGGAAGTGTGGAAGAGGGGACATTAGTTAATGAAGCTCTAGAACTGTGATCTGCGTCAGCTCAAGACTCAAATTCCCCTCAGGTTGGCTGTAAATGAGATTTAGTGGCGGAGATGGGGAATCGGTGTTGCCTGATGGGCGAGGATACAGCAGCAGTGTAATCGTGGAGTGCAGTGACGTGTACTGGTGATCATTGAAAACACTGAAAATGGAGAGGGAAAAAAAAAAAAAAAAGCAAAAATATCGGTCCTGGCATAGCGGAGAATAGCAGAGCCAAAAAGCATTTAAATAAGTAGTTTTGTGCCAAAAGGAAGGAGCTCGGCGCCACTTCTGCCCTCCATAGAAGTTCACTGTACAACCTCAGTCCCTTATTACTGCTACTCAGAATTGGGTGATGGCCTCACCACCCTTCCTTGGCGCAGGTACAGGGATTTCTCTGAACCCCTCACCACCTTCCTCTTCCTCCTCACTTAGGGGTGACTGGAATCCGCTATCGTCGGGAGTGCAATGTACTATGTGCGTCACCGGAGATTGTGGAGACACTGCCTGGCATTCTTCTGTGGGTGTGACGAAGGAAGAGGTTTCCTCCTGCGGAGACTGGGGTGGGTTATTCCTTGTACTGTACGCTCTTCTGCTTCAGTCTCATTGTGTTCTGGACTTGCACGATCTATTACGAGTTCCAGTGGAGGGGCCATGCTGTCGTGAACTGCAAATTTCTCTTCCGGAGCTAAATGGTCATTGGGCTGTAGTGGCCATTCGTCCTGTGCAGAATGCTCATCTTCTTCCTCTAAGATGTCTGTTACATGGTGGTATTCTTTGACTTGGTGATTTTCTGGATCGGCCTCTACACTGTGCACAGCTGGTATGTTGTATTGTGGCGGTATTTCCTCTGGCCGACTGTGATCTGGCGTATCTGCATAGTGCTCAAGCGGTTCGGCACACATTTCCGGCTGCGACTCGGCTGGCGGCACTTGCTCTGTGTGTGTCTGGATCACATGTGTCACCGGCTCTTCTTCAGGTCGTACTTCGTCAGATTGCTCTGTAACGTCCTTTACTGGAACTTCAACATCAAACTGTTTGACGAGCATGTTACGGATGGTGTGCACGTCGCTGGAGCCCGGCTCCTCGGGGATGTCGTCATTGGCTGGTACTTCTTGGCACGATTCCAAGTATTCTGGTACTTCATCATCTTGAATAATGGAGACCACTTGGCGAGCTCTGGCATGTCGATTTCCAGACACGTCAGTACTATTGGCATATTCATTAGTCCAGTTGATAGGAGGCCCCTCACCGAGGAGATGAAGATTGGGGTCACTGTTATTCATCACCATACTATCCCGGTACAGGTTGTGCTTACGCTGAGTGGCAGCGTCTTTAACAGCTGGAAACAGATGAAAAATACATACATTATAAAGGGAACCGTATGCCACCCTCACCGCCACAGCGGGTCCGATATCTGCTCCGTCCTTACCTTGCACAATATCTCTCATTACAGTTTGCAGTACAACTTCTTCATAAATATTCTCCAGCAGCACAAACCGGGACAACTCCTCAAATATAAGTTCCTGGTAACGGGGCAATTCCTGTAGAAGACAGAGAACAGAGCCATAAAGCTTAAATGCAGCAAGTCTTGTAGGAGCAGCCCATGTAATGCAGGCGCTGGCTTCCAGGCTCCTCTCTGGGAGAACAATGTGATCGGCAGTCCGAAACAAGACATTCCCGATCAGCATCTCCCCCGACCATCAGTCGGTCGCCCCCATACTCAGACTGTCAATATCATTGGTTTTAGCCAACATTCGTCTACTGTGTATGAGGAGATCGCAAGTGTCAAACATCCTTTGATCCAATCCAGCAAGCAATACTGCTTTCCTAAAGGCCCCATACATTAGAGAAAGGTCGATTAAACATTCGGATGACCGCTCTCTCCCAACTCAAGCTCGGCCAGTTCCTGCATTCTCTTTGCAAGAGCCGCTGCCAGACTCCATGTTTCAGGGGGTGAATAAAAATTTTAGCAGCTGAAATTCAGCCAGCTGGATCCTTCTTGCCCCTGACATCTGTCAGTAGAGTCCCCCTCCCCCCGTTCACACTAGATTATAGTCTGGTCATCCGAAACCTGAAGGTTTGGCAATCTGATGTGTATGGGGTCTTTCGGACTATCTGATGACAGATTATGTCAGGGGGAAGAGAAGGATCAGGCAGTTGGAGTTTCTTCACCCGATCTTTGTGTCTTCATGAGAGATGAGCCACTGTTGGACGTGTTCGGTAGCCATCTCCGCTCTCTCCCGGTTGAAAATGTGGCAGGACTGAGCTCTCATGTATAGGAGAGAGTCAAGAGACTGGCAAATGCACATTAGGGTGACGGTAATCTCTCAGGTATGGCCAGCCTGACGCTATGTTCACACGTAAAGAAGCTGGAGAAAAAAAAAAGCAGGTTTTGCTTGGTTCTTCTTGCGTTTTTGTCATGCTACATTTGTCTCTGATGCATGCTGATCAAGTTTAGTGACAAAAAAAAAAAATCTACGTATTCTACTTCTTAAGATTTTGGCACAAAAAAAAACGCAGCAAAACCTGATACCTGTGTACTTTCAAGGGGTGAAAAACGCTGAAAGAAGTGACATGCTCTATTCTGCAAAAACCAAGCTGTGTGAAACGCAGCTGAAAATTTGCATTAAAAAAACGCAGCAAAAACTCCATGTGTGAACATAGCCTTAGATTAAAAAAATCTGCCCACATATAATATTATTCCTTACTAGATAAGGACTGCAGAAGGATATGTGCACAGGGTGGACAATGCTCCAGGAATACGCAGCAGACACTGTCACCGAGTCCACTTTTCCAGCACGTTCATTTTCAATACATTTATGTCAGAAAGCCGTCGTGTCGCAATAAGACGGAATTATCAATGTGCTTGAGGGTAACTTCTGTAACACCAGTCACAGACTTCCGCTTTCTGTGACCTCTCCCCTCCGTCATGTGTCACACCTCTCATAACTGCTGACACCAGCTTCCTTTACTCGTTCTGCAGCCCGTCCCAACATCCCCTGGTTTCCGCCCGTCCCACCATCCCCCGGTTTCCGCCCGTCCCACCATGTCCCGGTTTCCTCCCGTCCCACCATCCCCCGGTTTCCTCCCGTCCCACCATGCCCCGGTTTCCTCCCGTCCCACCATCCCCTGGTTTCCGCCCGTCCCACCATGCCCCGGTTTCCTCCCGTCCCACCATCCCCTGGTTTTCGCCCGTCCCACCATGCCCCGGTTTCCTCCCGTCCCACCATCCCCTGGTTTCCGTCATCCGCCCGTCCCACCATGCCCCGGTTTCCTCCCGTCCCACCATCCCCGGTTTCCTCCCGTCCCACCATGCCCTGTTTCCGCCCGTCCCACCATGCCCCGGTTTCCTCCCGTCCCACCATCCCCTGGTTTCCGCCCGTCCCACCATGCCCTGGTTTCCGCCGTCCCACCATGCCCGGTTCCGCCCGTCCCACCATCCCTGGTTTCCGCCTGTCCACCATCCCCTGGTTTCCTCCGTCCCACCATCCCCCGGTTTCCTCCCTTCGCCTCGCACTCACAGATTTGCAGGTTGGAGCCAACTTCTTCAGTAGAAATGGGATGATAATTTGTAGTAACGCTTCTTGGAAGAACTTCTTGCGGACAGTGCTGCTGTCGTAATCGTATTTCTGTGAAATACATTAGTCATTAATGCTTTCATACCATGAATTCAATCTTCCAGAAATATTTACAGAGTTTTTTTTTTCCATGTGGTCATATGGTATTAATAAAGCACTTGGTAATGTCAGTATGACCATCTAGCCGCCACGGCAGAGGGAAACTCTGGGCTCGTGCATTGCTACCGCTATGGACACTCGTGCAATAATTCACACATGCCTGTAAACTCCACCAAAGCCTTGTCTGCAAATTGCAGAGGTGATTGCACCCGCGTGCGGCTCCGTGCGATCGTCCACATTGTGGAGAGGCGCAATAGTTATCCCTCGCACAGTACATGTGAAACTAGGAAAGTCGCATCTGCAAAACACGATTACTGACCGACATTACGCAAGTCTGATCGTACGAGAATGCAGCTTTACTCCACTAAGGAGAAAATAAGAAATCACTGCTAGAAACCTCTCCTAAGGAAACAAAGAATCAGACATGTTGAAGTCTATATGCCCAACCCTTCGTTCCCCACATAGCTGCCTTTAGGGAACAATAGGGTCTCACAATATACATTACACTGCTGCTATTATCCCCAGGCCTGGATGTAATATCGTGTGTGGTCGGCTTTAAACCCTACACCGCTCCCTTAAAGAGGACCTGTCACTTGCTGAAAAAATTTAGGTACCTAAATACCTTGTAAAAAAAAAAAAAATTCTCAAGCTCCCCCAATTTTGCCGTTTTTTGTCAGTTTTTGAGCTGTGTCACTTTGCAGAGATATCCACATTTGTTGCTTCTAGAGTGCAGTATGTGAAATCTCTGTTTTGTAGACCAAGAGGGCATATCTTCAGTCTTCTCTGAGGTGGGGGTGCTTTCACCCCTACAAAACAATGCCAATCACATCATGGCAGCATCTGAGACTACTATGATTGGCAGCCTTTGGGAGGGAGGGATGAAAGCACACCCCCCAGAGAAGACTCTGCTTTTCAGTCCAATTGCTAGTTTCTTCAGAGATTTCACATACTGTGATCCAGAAGAAACGTGGATATCTCTGCAATGAAGCGGCACAGCCAAAAAAAAGTGAGAATCAAGGATTTTTACAATGTATTTGATGCAATTTTTTGAGCAAGTGACAGATCCTCTTTAAATAACTACAGACCCCTATTAAAGAAGCACTCCTGCATTATTATTTAACCATTCAGTGCAGCATAGGCCATTTTTAAATAATAATGTAGAGGCTTTTGTGAATGCCTTTTAGTCGATTTAAAGTGTGTATCCTATGCGATGTGTAAGGCAGGGTCTCAGTGTATCCTACGCGATGTATAAGGCAGGGTCTCAGTGTATCCTACGCAATGTATACGGCAGAGTGTCAGTGTATCCTACGCGATGTATACGGCAGAGTCTCAGTGTATCCTACGCGATGTATACGGCAGAGTGTCAATGTATCCTACACGATGTATACGGCAGAGTCTGTGTATCCTATGCGATGTATACGGCAGGGTCTCAGTGTATCCTATGCGATGTATACGGCAGAGTCTCAGTGTATCCTATGCGATGTATACGGCAGGGTCTCAGTGTATCCTATGCGATGTATACGGCAGAGTCTCAGTGTATCCTATGCGATGTATACGGCAGGGTCTCAGTGTATCCTACGCAATGTATACGGCAGAGTCTCAGTGTATCCTACGCGGTTGTATATGGCAGAGTCTCAGTGTATCCTATGCGATGTATACGGCAGGGTCTCAGTGTATCCTATGCGATGTATACGGCAGAGTCTCAGTGTATCCTACGCAATGTATACGGCAGAGTCTCAGTGTATCCTACGCGATGTATACGGCAGAATCTCAGTGTATCCTACGCGATGTATACGGCAGAGTGTCAGTGTATCCTACATGATGTATACGTCAGAGTCTGTGTATCCTATGCGATGTATACGGCAGGGTCTCAGTGTATCCTATGCGATGCATACGGCAGAGTCTCAGTGTATCCTATGCGATGTATATGGCAGGGTCTCAGTGTATCCTATGCGATGTATACGGCAGGGTCTCAGTGTATCCTACGCGATGTATAAGGCAGGGTCTCAGTGTATCCTACGCGATGTATACGGCAGAGTCTCAGTGTATCGTATGCGATTTACACGGCAGAGTCTCCGTGTATCCTACGCGATGTATAAGGCAGGGTCTCAGTGTATCCTACGCGATGTATACGGCAGAGTCTTAGTGTATCCTACGTGATGTATACGGCAGTGTCAGTGTATCCTACGCGATGTATACGGCCGAGTCTCAGTGTATCCTACGTGATGTATACGGCAGTGTCAGTGTATCCTACGCGATGTATACGACAGAGTCTCAGTGTATCCTATGTGATGTATACGGCAGAGTCACCATGTATTCTATGCGATGTATACGGCAGAGTCTCAGTGTATCCTATGCGATGTATACGGCAGAGTCTCAGTGTATCCTACGCGATGTATATGGCAGAGTCTCAGTGTATCCTACGCGATGTATACGGCAGAGTGTCAGTGTATCCTACGCGATGTATACGGCAGAGTGTCAGAGTATCCTACGCAATGTATACGGCAGAGTGTCAGTGTATCCTACGCAATGTATACGGCAGAGTGTCAGTGTATCCTACGCAATGTATACGGCAGAGTCTCGGTGTATCCTACGCGATGTATACGGCAGAGTCTCGGTGTATCCTACGCGATGTATATGGCAGATTCTCAGTGTATCCTATGCAATGTATATGGCAGAGTCTCAGTGTATCCTATGAGATGTATATGGCAGAGGGTCACCAACTATTTTAAAGTTCTTTTGTTTTTTCAAATTAGAAATTATAGTGGCAGATTTGGGAGACTGTATAGATGTAACGGAGCTGGAATTAAATAAATTACCGTAAACAGAGAAAAGACAATATACATGTAAAAGCACCTTAAAACCCATGACTAAAAAAAACCCAGAGTGCTCACAGAGCCTGTATAACAGCAATCGTGAGCGTGCCTACTGACAGACACCTACACATCTTACATGTCACTCAGAAAACGTCAAACTTTCCCTTTACTGTAATTATTCTACTCGGGGTGACATAAGGTACAAACGGGCTCTACTGACAATCACACGGGTCATAGACTGTTCAAGGGATTTTCTGTTAATAGGTTTTCATCCACAGATGTTTGCTGTCCCGGCCTTTATTGACAGGCTGCAAAGGTGATGAGTACAGCGCACATGACCACTGCTCCCCATCACTGCTCCCTGCGTTAATTCCGATATTGCAGAAGACCGCTGAGGACAGTGATCAGCAGCATAGGTCACGTGTGCTGTAGTCCTGATGTCAACAAACATCGGGGGCCGCGGCAGAGTGCGAGTAAAGTGGATGTTATTTATTTATTTCCCAGAACAAGCATATAAGGATAGCAGAATTACTAAGGATAAAACCTAACTCTTACATTTATGCATTAACAATGTTAGCAGCAATATTTAGATTTAAAGGGGTTGCACCAAGTTTGGAAGTTATTCTCTATAGGGTAAAGGATCACTTCCGATTCCTAGGGGTCTGACCGATGCCAAGACCAGGGGTGTGAACAGAGGGATGATTGACTATGCAGTCTCTGATCCATTCATTCCTAATGGGAGTGCAGAGAACCAGACAAATGCAGCGCTCAGCTATCGCAGGTGGTCCCATAGAGAATGAATGGAGCAGCAGTGTACATGACTGACCACCCTTGGTTTTTGGGATCGGTGTTGGTCCCTGCAGTCCTAATTATAATAGATAACTTCTAAACTTGGAACAAACCCCTTTAAATATTCAGGAGTCAGTGAAAGCTTACAGGCAGGATGGAGCCTGTGGTCTTCGCTCTCCTGAGGGTCCTCACATATACACCCCAGTATATTAGCTGGGTCGTAAGCAGACATGGTTGTATTTGCAGATTCCTGTAAGATGAAAGCTATACGGATGTAGGTATGGTCTTACCTTAAGGACACGTTCCAGTATGCGCTGGATGTCTCGGCACAGGTTCTCCGTTCCTTCAGACTTGCCCAGCTCCTGATGGATCAGTTGCTCAAAGGTGAAAACAGCATTGTCTGTTTGCTACAAAGAACAGGTGTACAATAATAAATTATATTGTGGTACCGTGTTAGCCAGAAAAATCGATGTGAATACTTTTCCGTCCAATTATGACAAGAGTATTCTTAGAGTGATACCTTTATTGGCTAACCAGAAAATTATATGTTCGCAAGCTTTCAGAGCGCAGAGGCTCCTTCTTCAGGCAAGATTACATTTGGATTAATAAGAAAAAGACACATTTGAGGCTTACTACAGTGGGAAATTTGTTCAAGAGGTGGGAGGTGTGATGCCTTTCTGTAGTAAGCCTCAAATGTGTCTTTCTTATTCCAAATGTAATCTTGCCTGAAGAAGGAGCCTCTGCGCTCTGAAAGCTTGCGAACATATAATTTTCTGGTTAGCCAATAAAGGTATCACTCTAAGAATACTCTTGTCATAATTGGACGGAAAGTATTCACATCTACAAAGAAAAGAAATCGCGTTATCTGTCATCCACCAGAGATGGTCAGAGAATACAACCGTAATTGTCTGCATTTTATTATTACGTTACCATTTCTGAGGCCGGGAACAGAAGTTAGATTTAGTGAGAGGTCGCTACCAGATTTAGGCTGCATCGATCAGAGGATCGCCATCACGCCAAAATTTTGATATGGTACATGTAACATCAGTCAGGCTACAGAAAACCTGACACAGTTGGTAAAACCCAACATATTTGTGCCCTTTGTCTGCAACTATTTTACAGCCGTTTGGTCATTTAAAAAATAGATGGCAGATAAGACAAGTCCCTACTGCAAACAACTTGCATCGGAGACAAGGACGGCAAAGTCCTTGCACCCAAAAAGTTTGGATTTTTTTTGCAATGACGATCACTACGTGGGGTGTCATGATGAGACACGGCGATCTTCACACCGATCAGACCGAGCTTTATCCTATTGGCGTAAAGGGTCTACTCCGCAAACGGAGGTTGTGTGTTGTGCAGGAATCCACTGCAAAATGCGGACACATTAGAAATTATCTCGGTGTAGAAAGACTAGCAAGGGTTCACAAAATGACACGCCATTACAAAAGACCACTAGATGGAGCCACTGAGTCGCTGATTGCAAAATACAGCTTTGCCTTTTAAACCCCACCACCACCTCCCAAAAGGGTTTTTCCAAGATATAGCATTTCTTTTGCTATCTGCAAACTGCATGGAATTCTCTAAAATAAAAATAAACATTACCCACAGGTTCAACACCCCTCTTTCCCCACGCTCTGGTGGTTCCCCGGCTGACTCCATTTATTTCCCTTCCCTGCAGCAATCACATGCCATCTACTCCAGCATCACTGCGGACGCCGGTGATTTGGTTGCAGAAGTGTATGGCACAAGAGCAGCGCTCCTCATGTGATCAATGCAGGGAAGTTAACAGACCGGCGGGAAGCACCAAAGCTCCTGCGCATTGGTTTACATGAGTTATTTTATTTTTTAAAGCGTTTCCTATAGTTAGGTTATAAAAACACAACTCATGTACATTTTTTTTTACATTGAGCAGTTTTAAAAACGAATGCATCATCAGAAAATGACCTATTCTTTAAAATCTTTGTGGGTGGGAGGAGTTGTTATATCTGCAGTATGTTAAAACATTTTTGGCAATTTTTTTTTAACCCAATCTGTAGTAAATATATTAAGTATATTATATTAAATTAATAATATTGCAATTTTAGACTCACTTCCTGTCCTTTCAGGAAGAGTTTTCAGCAGGATCCTTATCAGCACAGGCAGGATTACATGTCTTGTAGTTTATATTTATTAATCTAGACTGTGATTTGCATTTTAACCTCTTAAAACTCCTTAAGAACAGAGGATTTCTTAATTCTATAGTTTAGTGCATGTTGCCTAGGCTGCCTACCACCTATGCAGTGTATCAGGTCTTGGCTATACAGCTTGTAAGAGCAGTTCTGAAGGTGGACGGATGGCTGGATCCGGCCAGCCTCAATCCCCTACACTTCTGTGATGCTGCAGACATGCAGCTACCCCACCCATCGTGCCACGTGGAAGAGCACACAGTTCGGACCAGCAGTATGGTCACACCGCTCGTCTCGAACTGTAAAGTTCGGGGTTCATACCGCCCTACTGGTGTTCAGTACTGAACTCCAAACACTGACTTCTCCTGGAAGTTGGTTTTACAGTTTGGCAGTTGGCAGAGAGCGCTCGGGGAAGAGTAGAGGGTGTGCGCGGGGAAGAGGAAGAGAGCGCGTGCGGGGAAGAGGAGAGAACGCACGCGGGAAAGAGGAGAGAGCGCGTGAGGGGAAGAGGAGAGAACGCGCGCGGGGAAGAGAGAGCGTGTGAGGGGAAGAGGAGGAGAACGAACGCGCGGGGAAGAGGAGAGAACCGCGCGGGGAAGAGGAGAGAGCGTGATTTTCCAGCTCCAAAGTTTGGGTCAACATTCCTATGGCGTTCGGGTACAGAACCTGATGAATCCTAACTTCCACGGCTCCGCTCATCCCTACAGCCCTTCTTCTGTCTTTACCCCTAGATGCTAAGGTCACTATTAACTGCGGCATCTAAGGGTTTAAACGTCCTGGATTGGAGCTAGTAACTGCTTCTGTCCAGCCCACACTGTAACAGACTCCCCCTGCACCATTCACAGTAATATCTTTAGTGTTTCATGCCAAGACTGGAAATGTACAGCCCAGGGTGGGAAACAAAAGCTTAGTTTATTAGTTCTGTTCCCACTGTGTGCAGAGTTTTTGCCTCGTGACTCTGTGGCTTTGATGATGCATACAACTGAACATTTCCTACTCTTATCTACTGTAGATGGTTGATAATTGATATGTACATGAATGCAGTCCCCATATCTTATAGATGTGCCGTAAGCACAGAAGCTGTAGTCAAACAAGTGGTTACATCATTATTGTGTGCATTATGGAAATCTATAATGCTTCCATACTATGCATTGAAATGCAGCCTGAAATTAGAGGCACGAGACCACCGTACAGAGCCATTTGAGGCTTGTAACCCAGTAAGCGTTTACTCACCTCTCGCATTAGAATTTGTGCCCTTTGCTTGAAAACAGACGGACTTCCCACATCAAACCTCTGCTGCAGGCCTTCTAGGTTCAGGAGATCCATCTTCTCGTAGCACTGCTGCATTTTAACAGGATGATAGGCCAGCTGGGATATTTTCTCCATATGCTGGTGGAAATATACAATTAAAAGTTAGATTAACAGTCCCCATAAATCAATAGTAAACATGAAAATAAGAAACTTTGTAACATATCTTATCAGATAAATTTGCTTCTTTCTCCTCCAGGACTGATATTTCACTCTCAATTCACAGGTAAAAATGGGTCTTCAGTGAATTAGACTTTCCCATTACCGAGGAAGGAGAGGAGATTTGGTGCTGATAAAGTTCTCTGGAGCACTTGCAGTAGAGTGTCGGTGTCTCCCTCCAGTTCCTCCGTAGAGAGTTTTATGAGCACCGACTGCCTTCCCTTATTTCTGTAATGGGAATGTCTGTCTTCACAGAATACAGATTTTACCCATGAGTTGAGAATGAAAGAACAGTCCAGAATTCTCTGATAAGATATGTTACAGAAGTTTTGTGACGGCTTGTCTTTAACGATAAGAGCCACCGCGTGCGCCTCAGCCTGGCACCATCGTTCTCCCCTTACCTCACCCAGCTTGTCCCGTCCTCCCTCATTCACCAAGTTCTTGTTCATTTCTGTGGACTCGGTAAAGACTAGTTCTCGTACTTCAGAAAACCCTGACTTGTTGGCACCATCAGAGCCTCCAGAATAGACGGGATGTGGGACTGGACGTGGTTTCTCACGCACAGCTCCGCTTTGGGCAGCACTGCCGCTGTTAGATAAAACATATGATTCAGGATCAAGCATGAATAAAGTAATCACTTATCAGTCATGTATAGTAAGTGAGATCATCATTAATGGGGCTTTCTTGTGGGCCCCCATCAGCCATTGTACAAGGCACCTGTCAATCAGAAACCATTGTCTTTAATGCCCGATAAAATGTAATTCTTCGCGCTAAGGGCACATGGTCAAAATATACACAGTAAATGGAGATTTAAGAGAAATAAATCTATGAAATGCATCTAAATTATCAGTTCCTCCTGTACCTCTAATCTTGTTGGACACGTGTTCCTTGCAGGCAATGATCTGGTCCATGTCCGTTCTGATCTGCCCCTCCATCTGTGCTCTCCTGTCACCACATTGCTTTTCCAGCCCCTCATAAAACATACGTGCCTGCTCGTGGACCATCCGGTACACCGTATCAGAAATCTGTAAAAAAAAAAAATTGTTTTAGGAGCATATCTATCTTATTACAGCCCAGCCCAAAGCTTTCTACAGACGTCTTTCATAATCTTGCAGGTTCAGCAAGCAGACGAGGGTGGAGCGCAGCCAGACAAATGTGGAGTCTGCTTATCTCAGGGGGAAACAATAAAGATTGTATAGAAAATCCAATAGAGATTTCCCTGAAAGAAACTAACCAGACGGACATCACCCATAGTAGTGACCGAAAGCCCACACACTAGATGGCTGTCAGCTCGCAACCATCTTGCCAGGCTGTCCCACACACAAGCGCTCTGCTGAACACTCCTGTGTTCTCTTCGAGAGCGCTGCGAGACATCTGTCTCTTAAACAAAAAGATCGGCCATACGACATCGGCACCCATACATACTGACTGTTAGCCGAACGCATCAATATCAGTGGGTACAGCAGGTGTGGTGGTGGTCCATTGGATCGCCCAATTCGATCCCCAGTTTAAACATGAGAGTGTGAAGGAGAACAGATCATGTCTGTTGGGCAAAGAAAATGGCTCTAAAGGGGGAACATATATGAAAGTCCACTTTACAACGCGTTTCGGCTCCAAGACACATAAGCCTTTATCAGGCACCTGATGACCGCTCGTCTATCTCAGAGCCTATTTCCCATGGAGCATCACTTCACAGGCAGGATCCATTTTCCTCCATTAGTAAATCAGAAGTTAGACACTCACTTGCTAATATATCTGCGTTTTTCTGGTGTTTTTGCAGGGGCCAATTTGCAAAATGACAATTTGGAGTAAAAATTTCTTTCAAAAATTGACGTTAAAAAATCTCTCCGTCAATGATGAATAAGGTGATGAAAAGGAAAAATGGATTGTTAGTTTGTGACAAAAGTGTACGCAAGGTCAATATGGCCACACTTCCTATTTTAGGAAGTAGAAAACAGAACAGTAACAGTATCGGTAACTTCTGATCTACTAATAAATGGCCCTTATACATTTTCTGTGCATGGTCAATTCTCTATTACGTATGGCCAACGTAAAGTTCCATATGACTGGGATTTATTTGGGGCAGTGATACGGGTCCGCAGCCTCGTCTTGCCGATTCTCCCTCTATGATACACGTTGTATCTGGTGTCAGTGAAGTGTTTCCTCTGCGCTTATCTCACTTATGCACTTGGGTTACAGATAATAACTGGCAAATACTTCAGCTTCACACCGGCTATCAGAGGGAAGGGAGCAGTCTCAGGAAATAAAGTGACGGCCTTAATCGAGACTTCACAGCCGACTAATAAATGGCAGATGCTACGTTATGTGCATCAGACCTTATATACAGCACATTTTTATAATACACCACTCCTCCATATGTCGGTAATGTCAGCAGCTCATCTTACGCCCCCCATACACAGCCTAGGTGCTTTAATGCAGAAATCTCCCAGCATGCACTGGGCAAAGATTTAAAGTGGTTGTCTGGAGCCGCGTTTGCACATACTGCAGGGAGCACGGGAAGTAATCAGATGTAGAAAGTAAAGGGTATGCCACACTAAGCGAGATCGCTAACGAGATCACTACTGCATCACCATTTATGACGCAGTAGCGATCTCGTTAGCGACTTAGCTGTGTGATTCCAAACACAACTCATCAGCGATCTGTATAACGACCTCTGCGGTCGTTGGGAAAACCTAGTCCCACCGACGCTGGTGAAGTCGTTCATAAAGGGTGTCACACTCAGCGATTCAGGCTCACCAGCGGGACACCAACGACCAAAAAAAAGGCTCAGAACGTTCATAAGTCGCTAACGAGATCGCTACTGCGTCATAAATGGTGACGCAGTAGCGATCTCGCTTGGTGGGCATACCCTTAAAACTAACTACTGCTCCCTCATAGGAGCTCGGCTGATCTGCTAGGGAAACGTGACAACAAACTTCTGGACAGTTTCTGACGACAACAAGCAAAATTGTATCTGCAGGCTGTGGATTCAGAATCCATAAAATATACGTAATGGAATTTCAGGCTTGGTTTTATCTGTGTTGTGGCTTTGGTTTACAACGGAAGCCACAACAGCAGATCTTTTACATTATAGACCCCAGCGGTACCAACAGACCCCACTGAATTAGAATGGGGTCCATCATTCTGACATGGGGAAAATATAGCAGCAAAAGTGTCTCTAAAACAGATCTAGTCCTAACTATATACAGACTTAGTGACAGGTTGAACTCCCCTATCTTACAGAAATTCGCCCGCAGTTTCCTCCAATTGACTGTCACAGGAGAAATCTTTTGTATGCTGAAAAATAGAACAAAGGCCAAATACCCTGTGTGAGCGGCTCCTGGAGAGCCAGAAGACTTGTGCATACAGTACTCTGTGACCCCATACTCCGTAGGCTGACTTCAGACATACGTATTCTCAGTCTGTGTGCTCATTGTATACACGACTGCCCTCGGACTAGTGAAGGTCCGCGGCACCGTTCAGACTGCCCGTGGACTAACGAAGGTCCGCGGTGACTGCCCGTGCACTAACGAAGGTCCGCGGCACCGTTCTGACTGCCCATGGACTAACGAAGGTCCGCGGCACCGTTCAGACTGCCCGTGGACTAACGAAGGTCCGCTGCACTGTTCAGACTGCACGTGGACTAACAAAGGTCTGCGGCGACTGCCGTGGACTAACGAAGGTTTGCAGCACCGTTCAGACTGCCTGTGGACTAACGAAGGTCCGCGGCGACTGCCCGTGCACTAACAAAGGTCCGCGGCACTATTCAGACTGCCCATAGACTAACGAAGGTCCGCGGCACCGTTCAGACTGCCCGTGGACTGACGAAGGTCCGCGCGACCGTTCAGACTGCCCGTGGACTAACGAAGGTCCGCGGCACCGTTCAGACTGCCGTGGACTAACGAAGGTCTGCGGCACCGTTCAGACTGCCCGTGGACTAACGAAGGGTCCGCGGCACGTTCAGACTGCCCGTGGACTAACGAAGGTCCGTGGCGACTGCCGTGGACTAACGAAGGTCCGCGGCACCGTTCAGACTGCCTGTGGACTAACGAAGGTCCGCGGCGACTGCCCGTGCACTAACGAAGGTCCGGGCACTGTTCAGACTGCCCGTGGACTAACAGAGGGTACAGTAAGCATAAAAAATGCTGC
>JARQOD010000008.1:138030546-138085310 GCA_033576555.1 Oophaga sylvatica
AAGGGTTAAAAAGACCAAAGTTTGACATAACTGAATACCACAAGCTCAGGTACCTCACAAAACCTGACCATGCGATGAGTGGCGATGCGGAAAGGCCGTAGAGCGCTGACCTCAGCTCAGAAACTCACTTATCAGAGCGAGCCGCGCTGCATCTGAAACAACACCTTCGCCTTTTGGGAGGGGAAGTGTCCCCCTTGCTTCCTTTGCTGAAAAGAATTTTACAGGTAAGTTTTTAAACCAAAATTCGTATTTCAGCTGCAGATGGAAGAAAGGGGGACACTTCATTACTTCTGGGATGTCCCAAAGCAGTACAAAAACCAAAGGGTGGGAAAAAACCTTAAACAGGCAGAAGCCAACACCTTGATACATGCGCAACGGGCCCGCAACATAAACTTAATAGAAGTTTTAAAAAATACAGCCGCCTGAGGACTTGCGTCCTAAGGCCGCATCAGCGGAGGCACTGCGTCCACCTTATAAAACTTTGTAAAGGTGTGAACAGAACGCCAAGTCGCTGCTCGACAGAGCTGGGCTGCCGAAAGCCCCTTGATGAAGGCCCACGAAGAGCCCACAGCTCTCGTGGAATGAGCCCGAATATTAATCGGCAAGGTTCGTCCATAACCCCGGTAAGCTTCCAAAATAGCTGACCGGATCCAACGAGCTATAGTATCTTTAGAAGCTCGTTGACCACGACGACGACCTGCTGGAATCACAAAAAGAGAATCCGACTTCCGGAAACTCTGCGTAACTAACAAGTAAAACTTCAATGCCCGCACTAAGTCCAATGAGTGCAAGGCCCGCTCCTTCGCATTCTTTGGTTCTGAGCAAAGCGAAGGCAACACAATATCTTGATTGACATGGAATTGAGATACCACTTTAGGGAGAAAATCATGTCGCGTGCGAAGAACAACACGATCCGGGAAAAATTCCAAGAAAGGTGGCGAACATGAAAGAGCCGCCAACTCGGAAACCCGTCTCAAGAAAGTGACCGCCACTAGGAAGGCAACCTTCCAAGAAAGCAAAGAAAGATTAATAGCATCCATAGGCTCGAAAGGAGCACTTTGAAGAGCTTTCAAAACCAGATTAAGCCGCCAAGGCGACACAGGAGTTTTCCTTGGAGGAAACTGACGGGCTGCTCCGCGAAAAAAAGGCATATAAGTCCCTACGCGAGGCAATAGCTTTACGAAAAAGCACCGACAGGGCAGACACCTGACCCTTCAGGGTACTGATTGCCAAACCCTTATCCAGCCCGTGCTGCAAAAAAACCAACAAGTTGGGTAATGAAAATTTCTTTGGATTCCTGGAAGAACCCAAACACCATGAAAAGAAGGATTCCCAAATCCTGTAGTAAATCCTAGTCGTAGCCGGACTTCTTGACGCTCTCATGGTGGCAATGACCTTTTCTGAAAACCCTTGACGGGTTAAAATCTCGGTCTCAAGAGCCAAGCCGTCAAACGCAGAGACCTCAGGCCCGGATGACACACGGGACCCTGAGTGAGCAAGTCCGGTCGAAGAGGCAGAGGAAAAGGAGGCGCCGCCAGAAGCGACGTCAGTGTGGAAGACCACGTCCTTCTCGGCCAATCTGGGGCTATCAGAATAGCCGGAAACCCTCTCCAGCCTGACCCGACGTAACACAAGCGGCAGCAAGGATATCGGTGGGAATACATAAACCAGCTGGTATTGGCTCCACGGAACCACCAGCGCATCCACTTCCACCGCGGTCGGATCCCTGTATCTGGACATGAAAGTTGGTAACTTGGCATTGATCCTGGAGGCCATCAAGTCTACTTGAGGAGTCCCCCATCGGGAGCACAGAAGTGCAAAGATTTCCGGATGAAGACTCCATTCTCCTGAATCCATCCTCTCTCGGCTGAGAAAGTCTGCCTGGATATTCTGAACTCCGGGTATGTGAATCGCAGAAATGGCCGGCACATGAGCCTCGGCCCATATCAGAATCCGAGATACCTCCGACATGAGTCTGGAGCTCCTCGTCCCGCCTTGATGGTTGATATACGCAACCGCCGTAGCGTTGTCCGTCTGAACACGAACTGGTAATCCGCTCAAAGGGACCGTCCAATGTTGGAGGCAAAGAAAAATTGCCCTCAATTCCAGGATGTTGATCGGTAACACCGATTCTTCCGGTGACCAAACTCCCTGAATCCAGAGATTGTTCCAAACTCCCCCCCAGCCCGTCAGGCTGGCATCGGTGGTCAAGACCGACCATGACAGGGGAAGAAAAGATTTTCCCAGGAAAAACCGTTCCGGACGTAACCACCAGTCCAGAGACTCTCGCACTTTGCGGGAGATTAAAACCCTGCAATCCAGTGTTTCCTGTGCACGATTCCATCTCTTCAAAATGAAGCTTTGAAGCGTTCTGCAATGGAACTGAGCAAACGGAAGAGCTTCCATCGAAGCGACCATTAACCCCAGAAGGCGCATACATCTTCGAAGGGATACTGTCGTTGAGGACTGCACAGTCTGTGCCAGACAATGGATACTGGTTTGCTTGTCCTTTGGCAGAAAAACTACCACTTTCGCTGTGTCGAAAATCATGCCCAAAAACAGGACTGACTGAAAAGGCTCCAGGGATGACTTCTCCCAGTTGATCAGCCACCCGAAATCCTCCAGGAGCTGAAGGGATAAATCGCGAGCCGTCACTGCCTCCTCCTTTGAGGATGCCACAATCAGAAGATCGTCCAGATAAGGAAGTATCATGATCCCTTGTCTCCGAAGCATTGCCATAAGAGGTGCCAGCACCTTTGTAAAAACTCGGGGTGCCGAAGCCAACCCGAAAGGGAGGGCCACAAACTGGTAACGGTCCTGACCTATGGCAAAGCGCAGAAAGCGCTGATGAGATCTTCCGATGGGAACGTGTAAATAGACGTCGCAAATATCTATGGACACCAGAAAATTGTTCTGTGACAGGGCAGTCACCACTGAGCGAAGCGACTCCAAGCGGAACTTTTGGGTGTAAACATGCCGATTTAACCTCTTGAGATCCAGAATGGGACGAAACTTTCCCTCCTTTTTGGGGACCACAAAGAGGTTGGAATAAAATCCCCTTCCCCGGTCTTCCGGAGGAACTGACACTACTACACCCTTTGTAGTAAGGAATCGACTTCCTGCCGCAGAGCGGTCAATAAGTCGGGATCTGACGGCACGCGAGACTGACAGAATCTTTCTGGAGGGCGAGAGAGAAACTCTATGAAATAGCCTGCCGACATTATTCGTGTCACCCTGGAGTCTGAGACGCGGGAGACCCAAACCGCTTGAAACAGGAGCAGGCGCCCCCCCACTCGAGAATCCTCGAGTGAACTTCTGGCGTCAGTCCGTTTTGGCGGGCTTTTAGTCAGATTCCCGCTTGTCATTGCGCGGGTATTGTTTCCAAGAAGCGTTAGACTTTTGCCCCCTGCCACGAAAAAACCGCCGGTTACCGTAGGAACCGGTCCTGCCAAAAGCAGCCGTAGCTGCCCTACGCTGAGGCAACGCTGACTCCTTAGCCTTAGCCTTAGCAATCAATTCCGTGAGGTCAGAGCCGAAAAGCTGACCACCTTTGTAAGGCAAAGATAGCAAACCTTGTTTGGAGACCGCATCTCCAGTCCACTGTTTAAGCCACAACGCTCTTCTAACAGTGATTGTAGAAGCCTGAGCTCTGGATATTAGGGAAGCCATATCCAAAAGAGCGTCACAGACATATTGGTCTGATTCTTCTATTAACTTAATGATCTCATCTATTGCCTGTAAAGACGACCCATCTTGCAGGGATATCCGCAGGCGAGCTGTCCAACCCATGGAAGCTCTAGAAGCACAATAGGAAGATTAAGCCACTCTAAAGGCCTGACCAACAGCTTCATAGCCGGCCTTGGCCGCCATCTCTGACTTTTTGTCCAGCGCATCCTGCAAAGTAGCTTTCCCTTTGACGGGAAGCATAGTAGCTTTGTTAAGCTTAGATAAAGAAATATCCACCTCAGGGGACGGAATCCAGCTAGCAAATAGGTCTGCTGGACAAGGATACAAGGTTTCAAACAACCTTGTCCCCTGAAAACGCTTATCTGGACAAACGCGTTCCTTTTCTACTTTCTTAGAAAACTCACTCATAGCTGGCATCGCTAAACGTGATCTTTGCGACCCATGGTACCATCTGGGTATACCTTCATCATCATTCATCTCCTCAGGTACTTGCAGTACCTCTCGTATGGCCCTGACAAAAGCATCTACACGGCCCGACAAGGAAGCAGAGTGCTCCTGAAAATCCTCCCTGCCCGAATCAGAACATTCTCCCTCAGAAACTGAAGGAGAACTCCCCCTCGCAGACAAATCTGAGTCACTTAGTGGGGAGGGCATAGCAAACCTGGGACGCTTTTTGCTATGAGAAGGTCTAGAGGATACCCACTGACCCAAGAGGTCAGAAAGCCCACTAATAGCAGTAGCGAGCATATCAAACTTGGCATCATAGCGACCTCCAATAGCAGCGCTAGAAGGTGCAGAGGATTCCATCGTGTCAGAAACGCGGGCTGGTCCTGGAGAGGACGAGGAAGACGATCAGCCTCCTGACTCAAATCTGACATGCCGGTTATTGAGATGGTATAGTGATGAGAATAACCAGAGCAGTGTGGTCTCACACAGTAGCAAAACGCTGAAGGGTTAACTTCTTTTAAAAGCAAAAGAATACCCCAGCAGTGAAAAACGGCGCCCCCCCCCCCCCGCTGCAGACAGCTCACAGACCGTTACTGAGGGATACAATGTCCCAATGATCAGAAAACTGCAGCGCTGCGCTAGAGAGCGCAAACAGCAAAAACAAATGCTGCGGGAGGCTAAAGGGTTAAGCTGCTACCTAAGCGATAGCAGCGACTCACCCGTCTGGCTTGGTGTTGTCTCAAATGCCTGTGTACAGAAACGGAGGAGAGGAGACCAGGAGAGCTGTAATGGCTGCCGCAGAGAGCAGGAAGAGAAGGAGCCAGTCACTTCCTGTAATCAGAAAGCTGGGAAAGCCCGAAGCCACGCCCCCTCTCTGCTCAGTCAAAAAAGTGCGGGAAATCTTTTGCACTCCTCTCCCTGTACACTGTAACGGCGCTGCAGCGCCGAAAACACACAGCACATATTAAATAAAAAATCGCTTTTTTTTTTTTTTTTTTTTTTAAAATGCCCAATCATGAGCAAATAGTGGGAAACACCAATAACAGTCAGCGCTGTCACCGCAGACGCTGTAATCACTCGCATATATCAAAATATAATGCAGAGTACTCACCAGCCAAAAACGCCACAGGGACCCTCCACGGATATGTGACGCTGTGCCCATTGCTTCCCCATGAGGACAAGGAACGCAGTGACCCAGAACGTGGTGTGCGTCCTGTCAGGGATAGGCACCTCTTCCCCCCGGGCCGGCAAGAAAATGCAATGACCACCATTTAGGGAATACATTTCTGCCAGGGGAGAGGATGGGGTCCAGCAGCGCCGGTACCCCTGATCCTCTAGACATAAAGTCCAGGACCCTGTCCGAGTAAAATAATAAACTCTTCTGAGGTGATTTCTGAGGAGCTGCATTAGCAGCCGTCCTTCCTACTTGGACCTCAAGTCGAAACTGGAGTGTACGGCAGGAGGAGCCAGAGCCGGAGGGGCCGGACAACACCCATTTTTAGAACCTGAGGTTAGTCCTACTATCTGGCTCCGCCCTACCCAGAAGTAAAGAAGTGTCCCCCTTGCTTCCATCTGCAGCTGAAAAATAATGTAGGTAAAGACAGTGCTGCCTTCCTGTAATAAACGGGTAAAGACAGTGTTGCCTTCCTGTAATAAATAATGTAGGTAAAGACAGTGCTGCCTTCCTGTAATAAATTGTGGTAAAGACAGTGTTGCCTTCCTGTAATAAATAATGTAGGTAAAGACAGTGCTGCCTTCCTGTAATAAACGGGCACAGACAGTGCTGCCTTCCTGTAATAAATAATGTAGGCACAGACAGTGCTGTCTTCCTGTAATAAATAATGTAGGCAAGACATTGCTGCCTCCCCTGTAATAAATAATGTAGGCACAGACAGTGCTGCCTGCCAGTAATAAATAATGTAGGCACAGACGATGATGCCTTCCTGTAATAAATAATGTAGGCACAGACAGTGCTGCCTGCCAGTAATAAATAATGTAGGCACAGACAATGCTGCCTGCCTGTAATAAATAATGTAGGCACAGACAGTGCTGCCTGCCTTAATAAATAATGTAGGCACAGACAGTGCTGCATGCCTGTAATAAATAATGTAGGCATAGACACTGCTGCCTGCCTGTAATAAATAATGTAGGCACAGACAGTGCTGCCTTCCTGCAATAAATAATGTAGGCACAGACAGTGCTGCCTTCCTGTAATAAATAATGTAGGCAAAGACAGTGCTGCCTCCGTAATAAATAATGTAGGCACAGACAGTGCTGCCTGCCAGTAATAATGTAGGCACAGACACTGCTGCCTGCCTGTAATAAATAATGTAGGCACAGACAGTGCTGCCTGCCTGTAATAAATAATGTAGGCACAGACACTGCTGCCTGCCTGTAATAAATAATGTAGGCACAGACATGCTGCCTCCTGTAATAAATAATGTAGGCACAGACAGTGCTGCCTTCCTGTAATAAATAATGTAGGCACAGACAGTGCTGCCTTCCTGTAATAAATAATGTAGGCACAGACAGTGCAGCCTCCTGTAATAAATAACGTAGGCACATACAGTGCTGCCTTCCTGTAATAAATAATGTAGGCACAGACAGTGCTGCCTTCCTGTAATAAATAATGTAGGCAAGACAGTGCTGCCTCCCGTAATAAATAATGTAGGCAAGACAGTGCTGCCTCCCGTAATAAATAATGTAGGCACAGACAGTGCTGCCTCCTGTAATAAATAATGTAGGCAAAGACAGTGCTGCCTTCCTGTAATAAATAATGTAGGCAAAGACAGTGCTGCCTTCCTGTAAATAAATAATGTAGGCACAGACAGTGCTGCCTTCCTGTAAAAAAATGTAGGCACAGTCACGTGCTGCCTCCTGTAATAAATGTAGGCACAGACAGTGCTGCCTTCCTGTAATAAATAATGTAGGCACAGACAGTGCTGCATGCCTGTAAAAATAATGTAGGCACAGACAGTGCTGCCTCCTGTAATAAATAATGTAGGCACAGACAGTGCTGCCTCCTGTAATAAATAATGTAGGCACAGACAGTGCTGCTCCTGTAATAAATAATGTAGGCACAGACAGTGCTGCCTCCTGTAATAAATAATGTAGGCACAGACAGTGTGCCTTTAAATTAGGACAGACAGTGCTGCCTGTAATAATTAGGCCACAGGTGCCTGTATAAATAATGTAGGCACAGAATGCTGCTATAAATTAGCACGCAGGCTGCTGAAAAATAATGTAGCCAGAGTGCTGCTAATAAATAATGTAGCACAGACAGTGCCTTATAAATATGTAGGCACAACAGTGCCTGTAATAAATATGTAGGCACAACGTGCTGCCTGTATAATAATTAGGCACAGAAGTGCTGCTCCTGTATAAATAATGTAGCACAGACAGTGCTGCTCGTAATAAATAATGTAGGCACAGACAGTGCTGCCTCCGTAATAAAAAGTAGGCACAGACAGTGCTGCCTGAATAAATAATGTAGCACAGCATGCTGCCTCGTAATAAATAATGTAGGCACAGACATGCTGCCTGCTAAAATAATGTAGGCACAGACAGTGCTGCCTCCGTAATAAATAATGTAGGCACAGCAGGCTGCCTCCTGATAAATAATGTAGCACAGACAGTGCTGCCTGTAATAATATGTAGCACAGACAGTGCCTCCTTAATAAATAATTAGGCACGACAGTGTGCCTTAAAATAATGTAGGCACAGACATGTGCCTCCTGTAATAAATAATGTAGCACAGACAGTGCTGCCTCGTATAAATAATGTAGGCACAGACGGCTGCCTCTGTAATAATAATGTAGGCACAGACGTCTGCCTCGTAATAAATAATGTAGGCACAGACAGTGCGCCTCTGTAATAATAATGTAGGCACAGACGTGCTGCCTCCTGTAAAATAATGTAGGCACAGACAGTGCTGCCTTCTGTAATAAATATGTAGGCACAGACAGTGCTGCCTCCTAATAATAATGTAGGCACAGACTTCTGTAAAAAGGCAAGAAGTTGCTCTTATAATGTAGAGACAGTCTGCCTCCGTAAATGTAAACAGCTCTATAATGAGACAGACATGCGCTGCTGTATAAAATGTAAACTGCCTCCTGTATAAATAATGTAGCACAGACAGTCTGCTCCGTAATAAATAAGTAGGACAGACTCTGCTTCCTGTAATAATGGCAAGACAGTGTGCTGCCTGTAATAATATGGCAGACAGTGCTCTTAAAATGTAGCACAGACGTGCGCTTCTGTATAATACACAGACACCTCTTATATAATGAGCACAGAAGTGTCTATAAATATGAGCACAACAGTGCTGCCTCTGTAATAAAATGGCCAGACAGTGCCTCTAAAATAATTACAAACAGCTGCCGTAAATAATGTAGCACAGACAAGCTCTGTATAAATATAGGCAAACAGTGCTGCCTGTAAAATGAGGCCAACAGCTGCGCCTGAATAAAATGTACACAGACAGTGCTGCTCCTGAATAAAAAGCGACATGCTGCCTCCGTAATAAATAATGTAGCACAGACAGTGCTGCCTCAATAAATAATGTAGGCACAGACAGTGCTGCCTTCCTGTAATAAATAATGTAGGCACAGACATGCGCTCCTGTAATAAATAATGTAGGCACAGACAGTGCTGCCTCCGTAATAAAATGTAGCACAGACAGTGCTGCCTCCTGTAATAAATATGTAGCACAGACAGTGCTGCCTTAATAATAATTAACACAGACAGTGCTGCCTGTATAATAATGTAGGCACAGACAGTGCTGCCTGTAATAAATAATGTAGCACAGACACGCTGCCTGCCTGTAATAAATAATGTAGGCACAGACAGTGCTGCCTTCCTGTAATAAATAATGAGGCACAGACAGTGCTGCCTCCTGTAATAAATAATGTAGCACAGACAGTGCTGCCTCCTGTAAAAATAATGTAGCACAGACAGTGCTGCCTCCTGTAATAAATAATGTAGGCACAGACAGTGCGCCTACCTGTAATAAATAATGTAATAAATAATGTAGGCACAGACAGTGCTGCCTCCTGTATAAAAATATGTAGGCACAGACAGTGCTGCCTCCTGTAATAAATAATGTAGGCACAGACAGTGCTGCCTGCTGTATAATTAATTTGTAGGCACAGACAGTGCTGCCTCGTATAATAATGTAGGCACAGACAGTGCTGCCTGCTGTAATAAATAATGTAGGCACAGACAGTGCTGCCTTCCTGTAATAAATAATGTAGGCACAGACAGTGCTGCCTACCCGTAATAAATAATGTAGGCACAGACAGTGCTGCCTTCTGTAATAAATAATGTAGGCACAGACAGTGCTGCCTGCCTGTAATAATAATGTAGGCACAGACAGTGCTGCCCTGTAATAAATAATGTAGGCACAGACAGTGCTGCCTGCCTGTAATAAATAATGTAGGCACAGACAGTGCTGCCTCCTGTAATAAATAATGTAGGCACAGACAGTGCTGCCTTCCTGTAATAAATAATGTAGGCACAGACAGTGCTGCTCCTGTAATAAATAATGTAGGCACAGACAGTGCTGCCTCCTGTAATAAATATGTAGGCACAGACAGTGCTGCCTGTCTGTAATAAATAATGTAGGCACAGACAGTGCTGCCTCCTGTAATAAATAATGTAGGCACAGACAGTGCTGCCTTCCTGTAATAAATAATGTAGGCACAGACAGTGCTGCCTGCCGTAATAAATAATGTAGGCACAGACAGTGCTGCCTCCTGTAATAAATAATGTAGGCACAGACAGTGCTGCCTTCTGTAATAAATAATGTAGGCACAGACAGTGCTGCCTCCTGTAATAAATAATGTAGGCACAGACAGTGCTGCCTCCTGTAATATAATAATGTAGGCACAGACAGTGCTGCCTTCCTGTAATAAATAATGTAGGCACAGACAGTGCTGCCTCCTGTAATAAATAATGTAGGCACAGACAGTGCTGCCTCCTGTAATAAATAATGTAGGCACAGACAGTGCTGCCTTGTGTGCCTCCTGTAATAAATAATGTAGGCACAGACAGTGCTGCCTCCCTGTAATAAATAATGTAGGCACAGACAGTGCTGCCTCCTGTAATAAATAATGTAGCACAGACAGTGGCTCCTGTAATAATAATGTAGGCAAGACAGTGCTGCCTCCTGTAATAAATAATGTAGGCACAGACAGTGCTGCCTCCTTAATAAATAATGTAGGCACAGACAGTGCTGCTCCTGTAATAAATAATGTAGGCACAGACAGTGCTGCCTCCTGTAATAATAATGTAGGCACAGACAGTGCTGCCTCCTAATAAATATGTAGGACAGACATGCGCCTCCTGTAATAAATAATGTAGGCACAGACAGTGCTGCCTCCCTGTAATAAATAATGTAGGCACAGACAGTGCTGCCTTCCTGTAATAAATAATGTAGGCACAGACAGTGCTGCCTCCCTTTAATAAATAATGTAGGCACAGACAGTGCTGCCTCCCTGTAATAAATAATGTAGGCACAGACAGTGCTGCCTTCCTGAAATAAATAATGTAGGCACAGACAGTGCTGCCTGCCTGTAATAAATAATGTAGGCACAGACAGTGCTGCCTACCTGTAATAAATAATGTAGGCACAGACAGTACTGCCTGCCTGTAATAAATAATGTAGGCACAGACAGTGCTGCCTGCCTGTAATAAATAATGTAGGCACAGACAGTGCTGTCTGTAATAAATAATGTTGTAAGGTTCTTTGTATATGTTCTTGAAACTCAGTTTTAAGTCAGCCATTTTGCTTTCTGTCTTGCTGCAGCTATCTTGCCCTCAGTCAATATGGAGTTTTCAGCTTTCATGTTCCCGCCCTGATTCTCTCCCTCTTGCTTCTTAAGCAGCCACAGCTGAGCAATCAGTGCTTCTGAATCTAGCCTGCAGTGAACCTGTGACCTGACTCCTGGAAGCCTTGGACTATGTACTCCAGCTATTCCTACTGAGGAACTCTGAACACTTGTGGACTCTGGAACCCTGCTCTTTGAAAGATCCACGTTTGCATGGACTTACGGTAACAGAGAAGAAGATCCTGAACCTGTTGTGGAGAGTGATTGCTGAGCTTAAGTTACTCTGGCCTGCTGTGTCTCCTGCTTCTGTATCTGCAAACTGTGTGACTATTTTTGCCACTTGTATGAAGTAATACAAGACCTTCTATATCAAACCTGTGTTTCATATATTTTCATCGCACCCAAGCACAAGACGCTATATGAACTGTACTACATACATTACAAGATTCAGAAGCCAAAACGTTAGTGTCTGCTGGGTCTGGAAAGGCTGTGTCTGCTGTAACTGTGGATATCAGACGTCCAGTTGTACTTTCTGTGATGACAGTGGTTGTGACTTCTCACAACCATTCCAGGTGAGCAATTCCCTTAAGTTTTTTTTTCTGCAGTGTTACCACGGGTAAACACTATTGTTTTTTTTACTCTTCCCTCTTTTGTGTCTGCTGTAACTGTGGATATCAGATGTCCGGTTGAACTTTCTGTGATGATAGTGGTTGTGACTTCTCACAACAATTCCAGGTGAGCAGTTCCCTTAATTTTTTTTTCTCTTTGCAGTGTTACCACAGGTAAACACTATTGTTTTTTTTTCCTTTTCTCCTCTCCTTCCAGTACTCCTGTCTTAAAAGATCTGGAAAATGGAGGCCCGCATAAAGGAACTTTGCGGAGTGACTGATAATATCCTTGCAGATTTACAGACTATAAAAACCCGTTTTACAAACCTACAGGATCTCACTAATCATAATTTGCAAGTGTTTGGACAGACTGCCCAGGATTTGCGAGCCAGGATTGAGGTTCTAGAGGAGCGAGTCCAGGCTCCTGCCGTAGCCCCAAGTTCTGGGATTCCCAAGTTGCCCCCTTTTCGTTTTGGCGGTGAACGTGAAAAATTCACGGGATTTATTAATCAATGCAATCTGTTTTTTTCTGCACATGCTTCACAATTTCCCACTGAACGATCTAAGGTGCTTACTATAATTATGTTACTTACCAACAAGGCTTTGATGTGGGCAAACCCTCTGATTGAGACTGAGGATGAATGTTTGGATCATCTTGATGCTTTCATTTCAGCCATGGGGCAGGTGTTTGATGACCCCAATCGAGGTGCAACAGCTGAAGCAGCCATGTTAACTTTGCGCCAAGGTAAGCACTCGGTAGCCGAATATGCCTTGGATTTCAGGAGATGGGCCCTTGATACCACCTGGGACAGTTCGCCAAAAAATCTATTTTTCGAAAGGGGTTGTCTCCACTAATTAAGGATGAACTTGCTCGTGCCGACCCTCCCACTGCGTTAGGTGACTTTATTAACTACTGCATCCGTATTGATGCTCGCCTGACTGAACGCAGGCAAGAGAGATGGTTCGAAAGCAATCGCACTAACCTTTTCCTACCTTCCTCCCCAGCTAAGGAACCTTTGAGTAGGATCACACGGGAACCTGAACCTGAACCCATGCAGGTAGACTCTTTACAAAGACGGGTTAGTGATGCACGCAAGGAACATCGTTTTAAGGAAAATCTATGTTTCTATTGTGGTAAGTCAGGGCACTTCATTATAAACTGCCCCAGCCGTTCTCGTAAGACTACTGCAGCACTCATTCACTGTGAGTGTTGCGAGAGGAGATCTGTCAGGTCCGAGCCTCAGGCTCCAGAGAGATCTGCAGCAACAGATCTTGATTTCTCGGACTTAAACTCCGTTACTTCTGAGGACGATGACTGTGTAAATGCTGCAATTTTTCAAGTTTCCTCAGCGGTGTCCCAGCTGAGTTGTAGGAAAAACAATTCTCATTGCTTCCTTTCCATCAAACTCTGGGTTAACTCAGTCTGGGTGTCTAGCTCTGCTATGATCGACTCAGGGGCAAGTGGGAATTTTATGGATGTCTCCTTTGCTCTGAAACAGGGGATACGTTCAGTGAAGAAGGCTACTCCATTACAAATGGAAACTGTGGATGGCTCCCTGCTGACCTCTGGACCAGTGGATCAGGAAACGGAGCCTTTAAGGGTCCTTATGGGTAAAGATCATCAAGAGAAACTGTCCTTTATGCTTATCTCTTCTCCCCACTTTCCCATTATTCTAGGGCTACCATGGCTGCAGGCTCAGAACCCTACCATTAACTGGGAGACCAAGGAATTACACTTTCCAGAGAAACAGATGAGTCCAGAAGTTTCAGCTTGCTCTGTTCCTAAAGGAACCATGTCAGTCCCTGAACTACCAGCTGTATACCAGGACTATGTGGATTTATGTGACAAGAAGAATGCTGACCAGCTTCCCCCTCACCGTCCATATGATTGTCCAATTGAATTATTGCCTGGAGCAGAGATACCTTTTGGTAAGATCTACCCCCTGGCGGGGCCTGAGCTAAAGGCTTTAAAGGATTACATAGACGAAAATCTAGCCAAGGGCTTCATACGCCCCTCTTCATCTCCTGCAGGTGCACCCATCTTCTTTGTGAAGAAGAAAGATGGATCTCTGAGACCCTGCGTAGACTATAGGGAACTCAATAAGGTTACTATTAGAAACCGTTATCCATTGCCTTTAATCCCTGAGTTATTGGAGAGAGTACGGCATGCCAAAATTTTCTCTAAATTGGATCTCCGTGGGGCCTATAACTTGGTCCGTATTAGACCTGGGGATGAGTGGAAGACTGCATTCAGGTCACGCTATGGACACTTTGAATATCTAGTTATGCCTTTTGGTCTGAGTACCGCCCCAGCCACTTTCCAACACTTGGTGAATGACATCTTCAGGGATCTCCTAGATACATTCATGGTGATTTATTTGGATGATATTCTAATTTTTTCTAATTCCACAGAGGAACATCATGGACATGTGAGAATGGTCTTGGAACGTCTAAGACAAAACCATCTTTACATCAAACTTGAAAAGTGTGAATTCCATAGGACCGAAATTCAATTTCTGGGGTATGTACTGTCTACACAAGGAATTAGTATGGATGGAAGCAAGACCCAAGCCATCAAGGATTGGCCAAGTCCTAGAAATGTGAAGGAGGTGCAGCGCTTCATCGGGTTTGCCAACTTCTATAGACGTTTCATTAGGAATTTCTCTGAGGTAGTGTCACCTATCACCCAACTTACCCGGAAAGAGTCTAGGTTCTCCTGGACTCCCCAAGCCCAGGAAGCATTTTCCCGTCTGAAAGATAAATTTACCACTGCACCTATCTTGGTACATCCCAACCCCGAACTTGCCTTCATAATAGAGGTGGATGCTTCAGATTGTGCCGTTGGAGCTATACTCTCTCAAAGAACAGGTGAGAAGAATGTCTTGCATCCCTGTGCCTTCTTTTCCAGCAGTTGTCTTCGGCTGAGAGGAACTACGATGTGGGCAAAAGAGAGTTGTTGGCCATTATTGCCGCCTTCAAAGAATGGAGACACCTTCTTCAGGGAGCTGCACAACAAATAGTCGTCCTGACAGACCATCGTAACCTTGAATTTATCAGGTCGGCTAAATGCCTGACTCCTCGTCAGGCTCGCTGGAATCTTTTCTTAAACCAATTTAATTTTGTTATTTCTTATAGACCAGGATCACGCAATGGAAAGGCTGATGCACTCTCTAGGATTCATTCAGCAGAGACCCGTCCACTTGCTCCTCCTAAGACTATTCTTCCTGACTCTAGATTCCTGGGAGTGATTCATAATCAAGACCTACTTAAGGACATCAAGGAAGCATACCATGCGGATTCCTTGTTGGCACAACCCCAAGGGACGTAAGTCTTGTCTTTAAGAATGGTGTGTGGATTCTGGGACAACGTCTGTATATTCCTGAAACAGTCAGATTGAGAGTATTGCAACTTATTCACGATTCCAAGATAGCTGGGCATAGAGGAATTCTAAAAACACAGGAATTTCTTTCTCGTTTCTTTTGGTGGCCCACTTGCAGGAAGGATGTTTTAAACTATGTCACTTCATGTGAAGTCTGTGCAAGATGCAAAACACCTCGCTCCTCACCAACTGGTCTGTTGCAACCTCTTCCCACCCCGTCCCGCCCGTGGGGATCCATTTCTATGGACTTCATTGTGGAGTTACCAACCTCTCAAGGGAAGAACACCATTCTAGTGGTGGTTGACCGTCTAACAAAAGCAGCTCATTTTATCCCTTGTGTCGGCTTACCCACTGCAAAACAGACATCAGATTTGATGATTAAAGATGTGTTTCGCTTACATGGAGTACCGGATGAGGTTATTTCGGATCGAGGGGTGCAATTCACTTCTAGATTTTGGCAAAATTTCTGTGCAGCATTGGACATTAAAGTAAACCTTTCTTCTGCTTTTCATCCCCAGACTAATGGACAGACCGAACGAACCAATCAAACCCTGGAGCAGTATCTCCGCTGCTTTATCTGCCACCTACAGGATGATTGGGTGGATCTACTTCCATTAGCTGAGTTCTCGTATAACAACTCTCAGAGCGCCTCCACTAAGCAGTCTCCTTTTTACTCCAATCTAGGTTATCATCCTAACATTCTACCACGATTTCCCATAGAAACGCCTTTACCAGTCGTGGCGGAAAGAATCACGTCTTTACAGAAGAATATGGATCTTCTAAAAGAGAATCTGGAATCGGCTCAGGAAAGGTACAAGAAAGCAGCAGATAAATTTCGTAAACCTGCACCAGCTTTCAAGGTAGGAGACCTGGTCTGGCTGTCAACCAGAAATCTTAAGTTAAAGATTCCATCATCTAAATTGGGACATAAGTACATTGGACCCTATAAAATCAGTAAGATTATAAGTGCCGTTGCTTGTCGTCTTCAACTGCCCAGAACTATGAGAATCCACCCTGTCTTTCATGTATCCCTACTAAGGCTGCAACACCCAATACGTTTCCTGGACGTTCTTCTCCTTGCCCTGACCCAGTGCTAGTCGATGGTCAGGAAGAATTTGTGGTGGAAAGGATTCTGGATTCCAGGTTATATAGAAATCAGTTACAATATTTGATTAAATGGCAAGGCTACCCAGTGGAGGACAACTCATGGGAACCAGTTAATAACGTTAATGCTCCTCGTTTGCTCCGCCAGTTTCATCAGAGGTACCCAGACAAGCCTGGTCTGAGGCCATCCGGAGGTTGTCCCTAAGGGGGGAGTAATGTAAGGTTCTTTGTATATGTTCTTGAAACTCAGTTTTCCGTCAGCCATTTTGCTTTCTGTCTTGCTGCAGCTATCTTGCCCTCAGTCAATATGGAGTTTTCAGCTTTCATGTTCCCGCCCTGATTCTCTCCCTCTTGCTTCTTAAGCAGCCACAGCTGAGCAATCAGTGCTTCTGAATCTAGCCTGCAGTGAACCTGTGACCTGACTCCTGGAAGCCTTGGACTATGTACTCCAGCTATTCCTACTGAGGAACTCTGAACACTTGTGGACTCTGGAACCCTGCTCTTTGAAAGATCCACGTTTGCATGGACTTACGGTAACAGAGAAGAAGATCCTGAACCTGTTGTGGAGAGTGATTGCTGAGCTTAAGTTACTCTGGCCTGCTGTGTCTCCTGCTTCTGTATCTGCAAACTGTGTGACTATTTTTGCCACTTGTATGAAGTAATACAAGACCTTCTATATCAAACCTGTGTCTCATGTATTTTCATCGCACCCAAGCACAAGACGCTATATGAACTGTACTACATACATTACAAATGTAGGCACAGACAGTGCTGCCTACATGTAATAAATAATGTAGGCACAGACAGTGCTGCCTTCCTGTAATAAATAATGTAGGCACAGACAGTGCTGCCTTCCTGTAAAAAATAATGTAGGCACAGACAGTGCAGCCTTCCTGTAATAAATAATGTAGGCATAGACAGTGCTGCCTGTAATAAATAATGTAGGCACAGACAGTGCTGCCTGCCTGTAATAAATAATGTAGGCACAGACAGTGCTGCCTGCCTGTAATAAATAATTGTAGGCACAGACAGTGCTGCCTCCCCGTAATAAATAATGTAGGCACAGACAGTGCTGCCTTCCTGTAATAAATAATGTAGGCACAGACAGTGCTGCCTCCCTGTAATAAATAATGTAGGCACAGACAGTGCTGCCTACCCGTAATAAATAATGTAGGCACAGACAGTGCTGCCTTCCTGTAATAAATAATGTAGGCACAGACAGTGCTGCCTGTAATAAATAATGTAGGCACAGACAGTGCTGCCTGTAATAAATAATGTAGGCACAGACACTACTGCTTGCCTGTAATAAATAATGTAGGCACAGACAGTGCTGCCTTCCTGTAATAAATAATGTAGGCACAGACAGTGCTGCCTCCCTGTAATAAATAATGTAGGCACAGACAGTACTGCCTGCCTGTAATAAATAATGTAGGCACAGACAGTGCTGCCTGCCTGTAATAAATAATGTAGGCACAGACAGTGCTGCCTCCTGTAATAAATAATGTAGGCACAGACAGTGCTGCCTTCCTGTAATAAATAATGTAGGCACAGACAGTGCTGCCTGCCTGGAATAAATAATGTAGGCACAGACAGTGCTGCCTCCCTGTAATAAATAATGTAGGCACAGACAGTGCTGCCTTCCTGTAATAAATAATGTAGGCACAGACAGTGCTGCCTGCCTTTAATAAATAATGTAGGCACAGACAGTGCTGCCTCCCTATAAATAATGTAGGCACAGACAGTGCTGCCTTCCTGAAATAAATAATGTAGGCACAGACAGTGCTGCCTGCCTGTAATAAATAATGTAGGCACAGACAGTGCTGCCTACCTGTAATAAATAATGTAGGCACAGACAGTACTGCCTGCCTGTAATAAATAATGTAGGCACAGACAGTGCTGCCTGCCTGTAATAAATAATGTAGGCACAGACAGTGCTGTCTGTAATAAATAATGTAGGCACAGACAGTGCTGCCTACATGTAATAAATAATGTAGGCACAGACAGTGCTGCCTTTCTGTAATAAATAATGTAGGCACAGACAGTGCTGCCTTCCTGTAAAAAATAATGTAGGCACAGACAGTGCAGCCTTCCTGTAATAAATAATGTAGGCATAGACAGTGCTGCCTGTAATAAATAATGTAGGCACAGACAGTGCTGCCTGCCTGTAATAAATAATGTAGGCACAGACAGTGCTGCCTGCCTGTAATAAATAATTGTAGGCACAGACAGTGCTGCCTCCCCGTAATAAATAATGTAGGCACAGACAGTGCTGCCTGCAATAAATAATGTAGGCACAGACAGTGCTGCCTTCCTGTAATAAATAATGTAGGCACAGACAGTGCTGCCTCCCTGTAATAAATAATGTAGGCACAGACAGTGCTGCCTACCCGTAATAAATAATGTAGGCACAGACAGTGCTGCCTTCCTGTAATAAATAATGTAGGCACAGACAGTGCTGCCTGTAATAAATAATGTAGGCACAGACAGTGCTGCCTGTAATAAATAATGTAGGCACAGACAGTGCTGCCTGTAATAAATAATGTAGGCACAGACAGTGCTGCTGTAATAAATAATGTAGCACAGACACTGCTGCCTGCTGTAATAAATAATGTAGGCACAGGCAGTGCTGCCTTCCTGTAATAAATAATGTAGGCACAGACAGTGCTGCCTCCCTGTAATAAATAATGTAGGCACAGACAGTGCTGCCTGCAATAAATAATGTAGGCACAGACAGTGCTGCCTTCCTGTAATAAATAATGTAGGCACAGACAGTGCTGCCTCCCTGTAATAAATAATGTAGGCACAGACAGTGCTGCCTACCCGTAATAAATAATGTAGGCACAGACAGTGCTGCCTTCCTGTAATAAATAATGTAGGCACAGACAGTGCTGCCTGTAATAAATAATGTAGGCACAGACAGTGCTGCCTGTAATAAATAATGTAGGCACAGACAGTGCTGCCTGTAATAAATAATGTAGGCACAGACACTGCTGCCTGCCTGTAATAAATAATGTAGGCACAGACAGTGCTGCCTTCCTGTAATAAATAATGTAGGCACAGACAGTGCTGCCTCCCTGTAATAAATAATGTAGGCACAGACAGTGCTGCCTTCCTGTAATAAATAATGTAGGCACAGACAGTGCTGCCTGCCTTTAATAAATAATGTAGGCACAGACAGTGCTGCCTCCCTGTAATAAAAAATGTAGGCACAGACAGTGCTGCCTTCCTGAAATAAAAATGTAGGCACAGACAGTGCTGCCTTCTGAAATAATAATGTAGGCACAGACAGTGCTGCCTGCGTGCCTGTAATAAATAATGTAGGCACAGACAGTGCTGCCTACCTGTAATAAATAATGTAGGCACAGACAGTACTGCCTGCCTGTAATAAATAATGTAGGCATAGACAGTGCTGCCTGCCTGTAATAAATAATGTAGGCACAGACAGTGCTGCCTGTAATAAATAATGTAGGCACAGACAGTGCTGCCTACATGTAATAAATAATGTAGGCACAGACAGTGCTGCCTTCCTGTAATAAATAATGTAGGCACAGACAGTGCTGCCTTCCTGTAAAAAATAATGTAGGCACAGACAGTGCAGCCTTCCTGTAATAAATAATGTAGGCATAGACAGTGCTGCCTGTAATAAATAATGTAGGCACAGACAGTGCTGCTGTCATGGGTGCATCGCCACGAGGATCGTCGCGATTGCACATTCTGACTTCTCGCAGCTGAGTTGCTGTTACTTTGTGTTTGGGTAATGAGAGAGTTAATTTTACCTAGCTCTTTGCTAAGACTAGTTCCAGCCTCGCCCGGCTGCTTTTGATTATGTTCTAATTAGCTTCCTTTATATCCCTGCCAGTCTGGGTGTTAGATGCCGGTGAAAGCATTCATACAGACTGCAGATAGGATCGGTTCTGAGAAGACTTAAGCTAAGAGCTCTTTTGTTTTTCATCCCCTCCTTGCTTATAGTTTATCTCCTAGACCTTTGGTGTTCCCTCTGTGATTATATGTTGTATGAAAGACAGTATTTACTTTATCCCCTGTCTGTCTCGTTTGTCTATACTGTTTGTTAACCTTTACCTGTCCATTCCCTTTGGTGGTAATCAGGGTCCTTCTAAGGACTAGATTACAGTGGTCAGGGATTAGTAGGAGACAGGGTTTACGCTGGTGGCCTGGACCTCTGTACCATTAACAGTACCTCCAGGTAAAGGGACTAGTCAGGACCCCAGTTTAGGGTCAGCATAGACCCCGGTCCACCTCTAGCCAGAGACAGCGTGAAAAGGATTCAGTATTGACTCACAGGATATTATGTCAGGTAATACTATGCTATATATACATGTTAATGTTACCTACTTATATGTTAGATAGTATGTTGTCCCACTTGATAGATTACTGACATTATATATTTATACATCTGCTAGACAGCGCGACATTTTCACCGGCTATACTAAAAATTCTCCTCAGCCACCATGGATCCAGTAGCCCAGCTTGCCCGGCAGTTGCAGAGGTTGTCCATGGAGCTTATGGATATTAAGTCCAAGGTTTTGTCCCCCCGGAGCAAACCAGATCTGAACCTAAGGTTGCTCTCCCGGACAGGTTCACTGGTGGGCGGGACAAATTTTTTACCTTCCGGGAGGCATGTAAATTATACTTTCGGCTGCGGCCTCGGTCATCGGGGAGTGAGGAGCAGAGGGTGGGAATTGTCATCTCGCTCTTACAAGGGGACCCTCAATCCTGGGCGTTCTCTCTTCCCCCGGGCTCCCCGGCCCTCCAGTCAGTAGATCAATTTTTTGCTGCCCTGGGTTTGGTGTATGATGACCCGGATCGGGTCTCCCTTGCTGAAATGAAGTTACGTAAGATACAGCAGGGAGATCGTCCGGCGGAGGAATTTTCTTCTGAGTTCCGTAGATGGGCCACAGATACTCAGTGGAATGACCCAGCTCTTAGGAGCCAGTTTTGTCAAGGGTTATCTGACAAAGTAAAAGACGTTTTGGCTCAGTATGATTCTCCTCCGTCACTGGAGGCTGCTATGGCTCTTGCCATTCGTATTGATAGACGGCTTCGGGGGAGGTGCGAGGTAACTCCGCCCCCTGTTATGACTCCATCCACTACTAAAGTCCCTGATGTTGAGATTCCCCTGGTCTGTTCTGAGGAACCTATGCAGTTGGGAGGGACATCAATTTGTCGGAGGGAATCAGCGGTGCGCCGCAAGACAAGAAGGTGTTTCTTCTGCGGGAGAGAGGGCATTTTGTTGGGGGGTGTCCCTCCCGTGCCTCATTGAGCAAAGGAGTCACCGAAAAACTGTTAATCCCAGGTTGTGTGGTGGACGACAACCTGGGAGTAGGTATTTCGTCCCGGGTCCGTCTCAATTTCTCGTGCCTGCGGAGGTGGTGGTTGGTGCGAGAGTTGAGAGGATTTCTGTTCTTCTTGATAGTGGGTCTGGGGCTAATATGGTGGACGCTCGGTTTGCCCAGGTGCAAGGTATGCAACTGAGTGTATTGGCCAAACCGATCCCTATACTTTCTATTGACGCCAGACCTCTCGGTCAAGGTAGCTTTGTACAAGCTGTTCATAGCATAGACCTTCGAGTAGGGGCAATACATAAAGAACGGTTGTCTTGTTATGTGTTGGAGGGTCTTCCTACTCCTATTGTGTTGGGACTTCCTTGGTTGACTAAACATAACCAGTGATTGATTGGCAATCCAGAAAGATAAGCCAGTGGGGTGAATTTTGCAAGAATAACTGCATGAACACGGTCATCGGTGCGGTCGTGCCTAAGACTTTGCCTCCTTTTCTGGAGGACTTTGGGGAGATGTTCTCAGAGGAGGGGTGTCAAGAGTTACCTCCTCATCGCACGTATGACTGCTCAATAAATTGCTTCCTGATGCCTTATCTCATAGTGTCCCAGGGGCCGGAAAGACGGATGGCCCGGTTCCTATCATGCAGGAGGGAGTGGTGGTGTCGGCTGTGTGCTCTGAGCTTGAGGAGGAGGTGTTGGAGGCTCAGGGGGACACTCCTGTAGGACCTCCAGGGAGACTGTTTGTTCCTAATCAGTTAAGACAAAAAGTTATCGAGGCACATCATAGTTCTGCTTTAGCAGGACATCCAGGGAGTAAAGCAACTGTGGATCTCCTTTCTCGCCGATTTTGGTGGCCTAACTTAAATAAAGAGGTAATAAAATTTGTCACGTCCTGTGGAGTTTGTGCTCGCTCTAAGACCCCACAAACCCGTCCATCTGGGGTTCCTGAGGAGGAACGATTCTCGTCGTCACTTGCTTCAGTTTGGAGAGGAGTGCTGAATGGTCTGAGTGCTATGGGGAACCGTTACAAGCGGAGGTCTGATAGGAGGAGAGTGTTTGGTCCGGACCTAGGTGTGAACGATCTGGTGTGGTTGTCTACCAAGAATATAAAACTCAAGGTTCCCTCCTGGAAACTGGGTCCCAGGTTCATCGGTCCATACAGGATCAGTTCCATAGTTAATCCTGTGGCATTTCGTCTGGACCTCCCTCCTATGTTGAAAATCCACAATGTGTTCCACAAATCGTTGCTTAAAAGGTACGTGCGCCAGTTATACCGTCGCCTCTGCCTCCTCCTCCGGTGGTGGTCAATGGTAGCTTGGAGTTTCAGGTGTTGAAGATCATTGACTCACGTCTGAATCGTCGGTCCCTTCAGTACCTGGTTCATTGGAAGGGGTATGGTCCTGAGGAGAGGACGTGGGTCCCTGCGTCGGAGGTTAACGCAGATCGATTGGTTCGGACCTTCCACACAACTTACCCGGGCAGACCTGGCCCTGAGGGTCCGGAGGCCCCTCGTAGAAGGGGGGGTACTGTCATGGGTGCATCGCCACGAGGATCGTCGCGATTGCACATTCTGACTTCTCGCAGCTGAGTTGCTGTTACTTTGTGTTTGGTAATGAGAGAGTTAATTTTACCTAGCTCTTTGCTAAGACTAGGTCCAGCCTCGCCCGGCTGCTTTTGATTATGTTCTAATTAGCTTTCTTTATATCCCTGCCAGTCTGGGTGTTAGATGCCGGTGAAAACATTCATACAGACTGCAGATAGGATCGGTTCTGAGAAGACTTAAGCTAAGAGCTCTTTTGTTGTTCATCCCCTCCTTGCTTATAGTTTAGCTCCTAGACCTTTGGTGTTCCCTCTGTGTTTATATGTTGTATGAAAGACAGTATTTACTTTATCCCCTGTCTGTCTCATTTGTCTATACTGTTTGTTAACCTTTACCTGTCCATTCCCTTTGGTGGTAATCAGGGTCCTTCTAAGGACTAGATTACAGTGGTCAGGGATTAGTAGGAGACAGGGTTTACGCTGGTGGCCTGGACCTCTGTACCATTAACAGTACCTCCAGGTAGAGGGACTAGTCAGGACCCCAGTTTAGGGTCAGCATAGACCCCGGTCCACCTCTAGCCAGAGACAGCGTGAAAAGGATTCAGTATTGACTCACAGGATATTATGTCAAGTAATACTATGCTATATATACATGTTAATGTTACCTATTTATATGTTAGATAGTATGTTGTCCCACTTGATAGATTACTGACATTATATATTTATACATCTGCTAGACAGCGCGACAGCTGCCTGCCTGTAATAAATAATTGTAGGCACAGACAGTGCTGCCTCCCCGTAATAAATAATGTAGGCACAGACAGTGCTGCCTTCCTGTAATAAATAATGTAGGCACAGACAGTGCTGCCTCCCTGTAATAAATAATGTAGGCACAGACAGTGCTGCCTACCCGTAATAAATAATGTAGGCACAGACAGTGCTGCCTTCCTGTAATAAATAATGTAGGCACAGACAGTGCTGCCTTCCTGTAATAAATAATGTAGGCACAGACAGTGCTGCCTGTAATAAATAATGTAGGCACAGACAGTGCTGCCTGTAATAAATAATGTAGGCACAGACACTGCTGCCTGCCTGTAATAAATAATGTAGGCACAGACAGTGCTGCCTCCTGTAATAAATAATGTAGGCACAGACAGTGCTGCTCCCTGTAATAAATAATGTAGACACAGACAGTGCTGCCTGCCTTAATAAATAATGTAGACACAGACAGTGCTGCTGCCTGTAATAATAATGTAGAGCACAGACAGTGCTGCCTCCCTGTAATAAAATGTAGGCACAGACAGTGCTGCCTTCCTGTAATAAATAATGTAGGCACAGACAGTGCTGCCTCTGCCTGTAAAAAATGTAGGCACAGACAGTACTGCCTGCCTGTAATAAATAATGTAGGCACAGACAGTGCTGCCTTCCTGAAATAAATAATGTAGGCACAGACAGTGCTGCCTGCCTGTAATAAATAATGTAGGCACAGACAGTACTGCTGCCTGTAATAAATAATGTAAGCACAGACAGTGCTGCCTGCCTGTAATAAACAATGTAGGCACAGACAGTGCTGCCTGCCTGTAATAAATAATGTAGGCACAGACAGTGCTGCCTTCTTGAATAAATAATGTAGGCACAGACAGTGCTGCCTGCCTGTAATAAATAATGTAGGCACAGACAGTGCTGCTCCCTGTAATAAAATAAGTAGGCACAGACAGTACTGCCTGCCTGTAATAAATAATGTAGGCACAGACAGTGCTGCCTGCCTGTAATAAATAATGTAGGCACAGACAGTGCTGCCTCCTGTAATAAATAATGTAGGCACAGACAGTGCTGCCTTCCTGTAATAAAATAATGTAGGCACAGACAGTGCTGCCTGCCTGTAATAAATAATGTAGGCACAGACAGTGCTGCCTCCCTGTAATAAATAATGTAGGCACAGACAGTGCTGCCTTCCTGAAATAAATAATGTAGGCACAGACAGTGCTGCCTACCTGTAATAAATAATGTAGGCACAGACAGTACTGCCTGCCTGTAATAAATAATGTAGGCACAGACAGTGCTGCCTGCCTGTAATAAATAATGTAGGCACAGACAGTGCTGCCTCCCTGTAATAAATAATGTAGGCACAGACAGTGCTGCCTTCCTGTAATAAATAATGTAGGCACAGACAGTGCTGCCTGCCTGTAATAAATAATGTAGGCACAGACAGTGCTGCCTTCCTGTAATAAATAATGTAGGCACAGACAGTACTGCCTGCCTGCAATAAATAATGTAGGCACAGACAGTGCTGCCTACCTGTAATAAATAATGTAGGCACAGACAGTACTGCCTTCCTGTAATAAATAATGTAGGCACATAAATAATGTGGAAGTTCCCGACATGGAAACTTCACAGGATCATCATCTATCACTTTTTAGTACTTCTCGCGTCAGAGCTCCGGTGACTATCAAGCGCAGCTTTTATTCCTCCAACACACCTGTAAGCATGAAAGCTGCACTGTGATTGGTTACTACGGGCACACTGGTCGGACGAATGCGATCACCCACAGAGGCCACAGTATATTTTACGTTAACGGCTGCACTGCTCTTGCAAGTCATGCTGGGAGTTGTAGTTCTACAACACTTGATTCACAGGTTACGAGTGACGAACAGGCGTTGCTTCCCTGACAGGAGGGAGACCGCTGGCAGCGCGGGCAGGACGGGGGTGACGTACCTGCATGGCACCGGGCGCACGAACCAGCTGCTCCCAGCACCCAGAAGCATTTGGAGTTCTGAAATCAGCTGACCGTGGGCAGAGCGGAGCCTGACGGGAACGCAGGGCAGGAAAGGGGCGTGGCCTCAGCAGTCATGTGACTGAGCCGCTTGGCGCGCACGCGCTGCAGTAGTGACGTCTGTGCGCGCTGCTGCTTCCGCAGAGTTCCGCCATATTATCGCGTTAGGTCACGGGTCGCGACGCAGCAAGCGTTACTTGTGCGGCTTTTGCTATATAAATTAAAAAAAAATATGGCAGTTTTTTTTCTACGGGATGAGCGCCCCCGCCAGTGCCGCAGAGGCAGTGCACTGTATAGCAGGCAGGGATGATGGTGGTGGGGGGAAGTCTGCTGAGAAACTGCAAGAACGGAACGCGGTGGCCAGATGGAGGAGCCCCCCGCGTATAGGCAGTCCTATGTAAGAGGGCAGATGACAGGGACCACTGGCCACATCAGGACCTGCAGAACTACAGCAGCTGCCGCCATCGCGCCCCTCCAGGCAGAAGAGGGCAGAGTGGCCCGGGGCCACAGACGCGGCTACGGGCCTCACCGTCCTGGGAATAGATCTGCTCATCCCCATTAGGCGGCACTTACCGCTCCTGGCAGGAGACAAACTCCTCAGCGGTTCCTATACTGGACGTTCAGGTTCTGCCGGTAACTTGTCGTCTTAGGCTGTTTCACACATCCGTTTTTCCCTTGCGGCGCCCCCGGCATTTTTTTCGCAGCGCCGCATCACAAAACCGTATGCGCCGCATGCGGTTTTTTTCCCATTGACTTTTATTAGCGCCGCATGTCACTGCGGCGCTTCCGGTTGGTGCCGCATGCGGTGTCTGGTCACCGTACGGTGTCTGGAAAAAAACGTTGCATGTAACGTTTTTTGTCTGCGGCGAAAAAGCGCATGCGCCGGATGCGGCGCATGCGGTTCTTTTTTACAATGAAAGTCTATGGACACCGCAATGCGCCGCATCGCCGCATCCGGTAGCCGCATCGGTTTGTTAATTGATATACCAGCCCACATCAAACAGATACAAGGAAGTACCACCCCTCAGCAAACATATAAAAAAAAAATTGGGTGGGACATCAGACACGCCACAGAAGCCACAGGAGCCACAGGAGCCACAGAAGCACAGAGAGACGAGAGACACAGAAAGCAGCCACCGACGCAGCCACCGGACTCGCAGCCAGGATCCGTACCATGGAGCGCCAGGAAAACAGACGGTAAATATGAACCACCCACCCCCAAATTCAAAAATGTAAAAATACATATGTCACCAATGCTGTGTGAGCTGATGTTTATTTTTTGTGGCCTGGTACATTATATATTTAATGTTTTTTCTGTGATGGGGATTGGTTCCCCAGGTATTTAATGAAAATTAAATTGCCGATGATGGGGTGGGTCCCCGAGTTTAAAATGCATTTGTTTGGGAACTTTATTGTGTATTCACTGCTACTGTTGTGAATGTTGATAATGTAGATCTACTGGTACTGTTTTTTAGCAGTGATGTGCTTGGTCTCCCTGCGACAATCTGAAATGTGGATGTATTTGTGTATCAAATTTTTTTTTATTTTTAAAAAAGTATTAATTTTTTTGGCCAGTGATGTCGTTATTTATGCTACTATCTGAAATGTGCATGTGTTTACTATGGTAATGTTTCTCTCCATTTTTTTTGCCAATGTTTATTTTTGTTTTGGCCTGTCACGGTTTTATCTACTCATGGTCTGTTGAATTGTTTGACTATGCTAATGTTTTTTTGTTTGCAATATTTGCTCTTTGTGGCCTGTCATGGTTTTATCTACTCATGGTCTGTTGAATTGTATGACTATGCTAATGTTTTTTTGTTTGCAATCTTTGTTCTTTGTGGCTTGTCACGGTTTTATCTACTCATGCTGCTATTATTTTCCTGTGTTTAGTATACAAATGTTGATGTACTTTTCTTTTTGTTGCAATGTTATTTTTTTGGCTGCCTCTGACCTTAGCTACTCATGCTCTTATGTGAATTTCCATGTTTTTATTATCATATTGTTTTTTTTTGGCCAGGGATACGGTTTACCCTGGTACTGTTGATGGCTACAAAAAATGATTGCATGTGGTCGGAATAATGTCGTTGTTTGAATGTTATATTTTAAAACAGGGACAATCAAAACATATAAACCAATTTTTTTTGGTCTGTTAATTTCACAGCAGAAGAATTGATGCTGGCGATGAAAGGGCGCAGGACATCCTGGATGCAAGGAGGCAAGCAAGTAGAAAGTAAATGTCATCCCCCATGTCCCTAAAAATTTAATGTTGTTTTTCTCTTTCAGCCAGGGACAAGGAATCCACATATATTCACTGTCCCTTTTTGTGTCCTAACAGCAGAAGAATTCAACGAGCGGTGGCGGCGGCTGAAGCTCAAGTTCAGCAGAGGGGAGGAGAGGACCTCCAAGCTAGGAGGCTAGCAAGCAGAAAGTAAGTATTACAGCACACATTTTGCTCTAAATTACATGTTTGTTTTTTCTCTTTCAGCCAGGGGAAAGGAATACCCATATATTCACTGTCCGTTTTTGTGGTCCTTATTCAACAGCCGAAGACTTCACCGGGCGGCAGCGGCTGAAGCCCAAGTTCAGCAGAGGGGAGCAGAGGACCTCCAAGCTAGGAGGATAGCAATCAGAAAGTAAGTATTACAGCACACATTTTGCTATAAATTACATGTTTGTTTTTTATTTCAGCCATGGACAAGGAATCTCAAATTTACAGTACCTTTTTACTTTAACAGTAGAAGACGTCAACAAGAGGGGGAGGCGGCGCCTGGAGATAGAAGAGAACAGGAGGAGAGGCGGGCAAGGAGGGAAGCCAGAAGAAAGTAAAGATTACACCCCCCCCCATTTCAATAAAATACATGTTTGGTTTTCTCTTTCAGACAGGGCCAAGAAATATACAAATATATTGACTGTCCCTTTTTGTTTCTTCCACAGCAGAGAACATCAAACAGCTGCTGCAGCTGCAGCAATGGCGGTGTTGGCGGAGGAAGCAGCGGCTGAAGCGGCGGCGGCAGCACCACCGGCATCGCCATCTCCTCCCTCACAGCAGAGGCAGAGCCAGAGCCGCCACAGCAGGAACAGCAGGACACATCTTCTGGGAGCCCTCCTACCCATCGTCAGAAATTGGCGGTAAAAATATCTATATTTTTTTTTTCTATCCACAATCCATCTGTGGGCTATATGTCTTGATTGTGTTATTTTAATAACAGGAATCTGAAGATGACGAGGAGCTCCCAGAGGAAGAAGGACGGGGTGGAGAGATACCCAGAGTGGGCTCACAATTCATAAGTATCCTACATCAATCGCAGAAACACAACATCACAGTACACACAACACATAGAAAAACATTTAGTGTATACTACACACAGGGCCAACACCTGCCAATATCCTAATTTTTATTTTCATTTTTAGTCTCTCGCATCTGGGGGCCAGAGGGTTTCTCCAGCGCCTCCCAGAGTCGTCGTGAGACTGTCGGCGTTCTCAACGTGTAAGTATTTTTTTTTTTTTTTTTTTGCCATGTTATATAATTTATGCTTTTTAAAAAACGTGTTATCTACAAATGTTTTGTGCATTAATTTTCCCATTGTAACATGTATAATTTTTACAAATTAAAACCATGTATCTGATAATTTTTTTTTTTTTTCATTGTTCATTTCACAGGCTTCACAGCGTGCTCCCGACTCGGACACGGAGGAGGGATTGGACGTTGAGTTGATGAAAGACCTGGTCCGAGAAAGGGAGCCGCTGTGGAACATGGGGGACCGCCAGCATGCGGATCAAATTGTGACACGACGGCTCTGGACGGAAGTGGCAGCAGCAATGATGCACCGCTGGAGGACCTCAATCCTAGGTCCCAGAATAAATACCGTAAGTATAGTTCATGTTGCTGACTGTAAAGGTGTTTTTAAAAAAATTCTGTCCTTGTGTAACCAACGCTTCATGTTTTCATGATTTCCTTTTGTGAAACACTATGGAAACAATGATAACATGAACTCTGGGGGACACGAGGACTAAAGTGTGGTTGTTGTATAGTAACCAATGTGTGCTTTCTCGTTTCAGGGGAGGAGAATTATGAAGCGGTGGCGGTCTGTGAGGGATCGCTTTAAGAAAGAATTCAATAAGGAAATGCGGGCCCCGAGTGGATCTTCAGGACGCCAGAGTAAGTACAAATATGCACAAGCTCTGGCGTTCCTGCGTGAAACAATGGTCACCAGAAGGTAAATATAACCATAAAAATGTTAACTTTTTTTCTTTTACAGCCAGGGCCATTCCACATCTGTATATTAATTTTATGTTTTTGTTTCTTCCACAGCACGGTGAGCAGCACTCGGGCGCCCGCAGAGTTGGAGCCTTCTAGAGCGATCCCTCAGGAGACCGACACCGGGGACACTTTGACCAACCCTCCACATCTGACCCTTCCCAGACTTCACACACACACACGATCCCGCTGTCCCTTCCACCAGCGCTGGAGCAGGTGGCCGCCTGCAATGCATGAATCTGCTGGTCAGGATATAGCCTTCCCTTTACCCCACCCTTCTGACCCTGCCACCTCTAGTACAGCTGCGGGTACTGGCAGCGTCAGAAGGGTCAGGAAAAGTACTATGCGCCCGAGTTCTTACACATGAACGCATCTTTCCAGAACTGCCTTAAGTTGCTATCTGAACAAGTTGCCGCAGGCATCGTCAGATAACCACACTAGTTGGTGAGGTCAAGACATTCTGGAAACTGTGCGTTCTGAGATAAGAGCACCACCGAACTACAGCTTTTTTAGGTCGGTTGCGGAGCGCATAGATCCGCTATCTTATGACCAGCAGATGTATGTGATGCACACGTGCCACGCTGCTGTAGTGCAGGTTGTCTCCCATCCTCAATCCACCCCAGTCATTCCACCTCCCCCCCCCTACAGCCGCCGTCCATCTTCCCCCCCCTCCACCTGCCATACCGCCTTCCCCTCCTATTCAATACCAAACCACCTCCCCAGGTACAACAACCACCCCAGTACCAACCACCTCCCCAGGTCCAACCACCTACCCAGTACCAACCACCTCCCCAGGTCAACCACCTCCCCAGGTCCAACCACCTCCCTAGTACCAACAACCTACCCACTACCAGCCACCTACCCTCTACCACACTTCTACTTACCAATCTCCTTCCCCTTCCAAATACCTACTATGTCACCTGCTACTCCTGCACAACCTCCACTCCACCACCACCCACAGTTCTGCATTGTCTTCCCATTCTTTTTTGTCTTTCCACCCCTTCACCTCTTCCTGTTCCTTCCCCACCACCATCCCGTTCGTCCCTCCACACTCCCACGGTCGAAGTGTCCCGCAGCCCCTCCAGCAGTATTTCCACCCCACACTACACAGACCTTTAAATCTGTTTTTGTTTTTCATTTGTTTAATGAAATAAAAAAAAAAAAGTTAATAAAAAAAGTTGAATCAAAAATAAAGTGTAAGAAAAAAATTTAGTTACATTTTAAAATTTTTTATTTATATGTGAAACATTTGGCCTAAAGGCCTAATTTAATAAAAATTATATTAAAAAATATATTTTTAAATAAACTGTTCATTGGTTTAACATTGTTGTCTGTCTTTAATTTATACGATGTTAAGTTTTAAAATTGTTTTACAGGTACACCTAACTTTGGCTAAAAGGTTCGTAAATGCAACCTTTTTGGCAAAGTTATGTCCTGGGTTGTGTAGTATGCAAAGTGTATTCTCTTTTTAATAAAAATGTGTACTTTTTTAGATTATCCCCTACCCCAGTTTTCCCCTACTCCAGTACTCCAGGCCCACCAAAAACATATCATGTTTTCAGTATTTCCTTTGTATTGCACAGGTGAGGCAATTATCACCTGAGCAATACAAAGTAAAGACTGAAAAGTTGACATGTTGGTGGACCTTGAGGACTGGAGTAGGGGAAACATAATGTACACTTTTTGTAGGACAAATGGTGAAATACTTTTGTTAATACAATTTACCTTTTGTCCTTAAAAGGGTACATTGTAGGCAATGTGTCACCAAATCCAGTCATCAAGGCCTAACAACAGGTATTGTTTTCAGTATTTCCTTTGTATTGCACAGGTGAGCCAATTATCACCTGAGCAATACAAAGGAAAGACTGAAAACTTGACATGTTGGTGGGCCTTGAGGACTGGAGTTGGGGAAACATGGCCTACAATGTACACTTTTTTGGACAAAAGGTGACAGCCATGGACACAACAATGGCAAAAAGGTTATAGTAGAAAACACACAAGAAGGTAGACAAGTAAACTATTAAAGGTTTATTGTGGGTAAAGAAAATTATTAAAATAAACAATACATTTATCACACTCTGTCATCCTGCCAGTCAACACTACCTTCCGGTGACACAAAGTATTGAGCAAACTGGTCCTCATTCTGGAAACCGCGACTGTACTGCGAGTGGTAATGTTGGTGTAGTCGTGCAAAGTTGTTTCTTGATTGTGGTCCTCCAGAGAAATTGGTTCCTTGGTTAGGACAAAATTATGGAGGACCACGCACGCTTTCACTACATCATCAACAGTCTCGGTCTTCAAGTTTATTGCAGTCAAAAGGACACGCCATTTTGCTGTCATAATGCCAAAGGCACACTCCACCATCCGTCTGGCTCTTGTGAGGCGGTAGTTAAATACCCGCTTTGTATGTGTCAATTCTCTGCTGGCATACGGCTTCAATAGGTGTTGGGACAGCTGGAATGCTCATCACCTACACAAACGAATGGCATTGGTGGGCCTGAGGTTTGAGGCAGTGGCCTAGGGGGGGGAAACTGAAAACTGTTTCCATACAATTTACGTCCCATAGCAGATATTTTAAACACTTGGGAGTCATTAGACCGTCCATAAGACCCAATGTCCACCGCGATAAACTTGTAGTGCGCATCTGCAATAGCCATCAGGACGACAGAGAAATATTTCTTATAGTTAAAGAATTCAGATCCAGTTCCTTTTGGCTTTTGAATGCGGATGTGCTTTCCATCAACGGCCCCCAGGCAATTGGGGAACTGGCAGATGAGTAGAAACTGGTCCGCTATTTCAAGCCACCGCTGTGTTGTTGGCTCTGGAATAAATTCTCCAACCAAACTATCCCACAGAGCACGACAAGTATACTTTATTATGCCGGATAGTGTGGAGATTCCAATCCGATACTGAAAATGGAGCGATGATAGAGTTTCGCCAGTTGCCAGAAATCTGAAAACAAATTAGAAAATACAAATTATTTCAGAAACGCAGCATTACATACCAGAACTCAGCTACGACTATTGGAGATACCAAAAATAATAATATCTAGGAGAAAGACTGTTTTATAACTAGATTTGGGGATACTCATATGGTTTCCTAGTTGGCCTGTGATGTTCAATTAATGATAAAATTACAAGTGCGCTCAAGCAAACAGATCCAATACATATAGCTTACCTTATAGTCACCATGAGACGCTCCGCCGGAGATATCGGAACCGACAGTAGGTGTCCGATTTTTTAATTTTGTCTCCAACACGCTCCAGCAAATCATCAAAGTTTTCTATATTCATCCGCAGATAGGCAAAGAACTTCTCTGGATTTAGTCGCAGCTCCATGTTCAGTGTGGAATAGACACCACGAGTTAATCTCTGTGACGTGATGGGGTGGATCCACATACGGCGGCGACTTCGCAGGCGCTGACGCCGCTGCTCCTCAAACTTTAGCTCCTTCTCCAGAACGATAAACCTCAATCGATTCATCTCCGCAGTAAAATCAACAAGATTCCTGAAGATATTGCCGATAATGGGTTCCATGTTCGCCAATCACTTGCTACTTGCTCTTCTCTCCAAACTGCACTTTCTCCTCTACAACCTGTCAAAGAAGGGATGTAGGAGCAGTGTATATATAGGATTACAGTAGCCAATCATATTTGGAACCCCAAAAAGGGCCCCAAAAAAGGCGTGCTTAAAAGCCGGATCCGGCGCATTACGGCGTCAACGGATGCCAACCGTATACACCGGATGAGACGTATGCGGTTTTTTGCCGCATTCGTGAACAGGATGCGGCGAAAAACCGGATGCGGCACATCCGTTGTTCAGAGAAAATACCGCATGCGGCGCTGCGGCTAAATGCCGGGGGCGCCGTTTAGGCGCCCGCCGGATGTGTGAAAGAGGCCTTACCCCTCACAGCCGATCACAACCAGAACAGTCACTGCTTTCTGTAACAAGCAGCTCATACTGCGCCTGTCCTCCATCCTCAGAGGGGACCGGTCCTGTAGGACATGGCGTCTCACCTGCAGCAAGAGGCGCTGATCATACTGCCCCTGTCCTCCATCCTCAGAGGGGACCGGTCCTGTAGGACATGGTGTCTCACCTGCAGCAGGAGGCGCTGATCATACTGCGCCTGTCCTCCATCCTCAGAGGGGACCGGTCCTGTAGGACATGGCGTCTCACCTGCAGCAGGAGGCGCTGATCATACTGCGCCTGTCCTCCATCCTCAGAGGGGACCGGTCCTGTAGGACATGGCGTCTCACCTGCAGCAGGAGGCGCTGATCATACTGCGCCTGTCCTCCATCCTCAGAGGGGACCGGTCCTGTAGACATGGCGTCTCACCTGCAGCAGGAGGCGCTGATCATACTGCGCCTGTCCTCCATCCTCAGAGGGGACCGGTCCTGTAGGACATGGCCTCTCACCTGCAGCAGGAGGCGCTGATCATACTGCGCCTGTCCTCCATCCTCAGAGGGGACCGGTCTTGTAGGACATGGCGTCTCACCTGCAGCAGGAGGCGCTGATCATACTGCGCCTGTCCTCCATCCTCAGAGGGGACCGGTCCTGTAGTACATGGCGTCTCACCTGCAGCAGGAGGCGCTGATCATACTGCGCCTGTCCTCCATCCTCAGAGGGGACCGGTCCTGTAGGACATGGCGTCTCACCTGCAGCAGGAGGCGCTGATCATACTGCGCCTGTCCTCCATCCTCAGAGGGGACCGGTCCTGTAGTACATGGCGTCTCACCTGCAGCAGGAGGCGCTGATCATACTGCGCCTGTACTCCATCCTCAGAGGGGACCGGTCCTGTAGGACATGGCGTCTCACCTGCAGCAGGAGGCGCTGATCATACTGCGCCTATCCTCCATCCTCAGAGGGGACCGGTCCTGTAGGACATGGCCTCTCACCTGCAGCAGGAGGCGCTGATCATACTGCCCCTGTCCTCCATCCTCAGAGGGGACCGGTCCTGTAGGACATGGCCTCTCACCTGCAGCAGGAGGCGCTGATCATACTGCGCCTATCCTCCATCCTCAGAGGGGACCGGTCCTGTAGGACATGGCCTCTCACCTGCAGCAGGAGGCGCTGATCATACTGCCCCTGTCCTCCATCCTCAGAGGGGACCGGTCCTGTAGGACATGGCGTCTCACCTGCAGCAGGAGGCGCTGATTATACTGCGCCTGTCCTCCATCCTCAGAGGGGACCGGTTCTGTAGGACATGGCGTCTCACCTGCAGCAGGAGGCGCTGATCATACTGCGCCTGTCCTCCATCCTCAGAGGGGACCGGTCCTGTAGGACATGGCTCTCACCTGCAGCAGGAGGCGCTGATCATACTGCCCTGTCCTCCATCCTCAGAGGGGACCGGTCCTGTAGGACATGGCCTCACCTGCAGCAGGAGGCGCTGATCATACTGCGCCTATCCTCCATCCTCAGAGGGGACCGGTCCTGTAGGACATGGCCTCTCACCTGCAGCAGGAGGCGCTGATCATACTGCGCCTGTCCTCCATCCTCAGAGGGGACCGGTCCTGTAGGACATGGCGTCTCACCTGCAGCAGGAGGCGCTGATTATACTGCCCTGTCCTCCATCCTCAGAGGGGACCGGTTCTGTAGGACATGGCGTCTCACCTGCAGCAGGAGGCGCTGATCATACTGCGCCTGTCTCCATCCTCAGAGGGGACCGGTCCTGTAGGACATGGCTCTCACCTGCAGCAGGAGGCGCTGATCATACTGCCCCTGTCCTCCATCCTCAGAGGGGACCGGTCCTGTAGGACATGGCCTCTCACCTGCAGCAGGAGGCGCTGATCATACTGCCCCTGTCCTCCGTCCTCAGAGGGGACCGGTCCTGTAGGACATGGCCTCTCACCTGCAGCAGGAGGCGCTGATCATACTGCGCCTGTCCTCCATCCTCAGAGGGACCGGTCCTGTAGGACATGGTGTCTCACCTGCAGCAGGAGGCGCTGATCATACTGCCCCTGTCGTCCATCCTCAGAGGGGACCGGTCCTGTAGGACATGGCGTTTTACCTGCAGCAGGAGGCGCTGATCATACTGCGCCTGTCCTCCATCCTCAGAGGGGACCGGTCCTGTAGGACATGGCGTCTCACCTGCAGCAGGAGGCGCTGATCATACTGCCCTGTCCTCCATCCTCAGAGGGGACCGGTCCTGTAGGACATGGTGTCTCACCTGCAGCAGGAGGTGCTGATATACTGCGCCTGTCATCCATCCTCAGAGGGGACCGGTCCTGTAGGACATGGCGTCTCACCTGCAGCAGGAGGCGCTGATCATACTGCCCTGTCCTCCATCCTCAGAGGGGACCGGTCCTGTAGGACATGGGTCTCACCTGCAGCAGGAGGCGCTGATCAGATTCCAGCAAAATTGGCAGTGGTGATATCCCTGGTGTTTTTATGTAGGAGTCCAGTGGGCGGGGCTACTCAGATGGTCAATTTTCTGTTTGACGGTATCTAAGGATAACTGTCAATCACTAGTAGAACCGCCACTGGACTCCTACATAAACACCAATGATAATGGAAAAGTACAAGTTCTATACAGATTTCTGGGACTAGTTTCAGCATAATTCTGCTCCGCTTCTTGCTGACACCACGCGCCCCACAGATCACACTGGATGCACGACGCGACAGGTTCCCTCTAAGAATGGAGAAGTACCGTACTTATGATGAACAGCTTTCCATGCACAGTATGATACCCACAGTCACCCCCTCACACAGATTGTGCCCTCATGGGCCTATGGAGGTGACAAATACTGTGATGCCATTACAATGACCGCCACAAGGAATGATGGACTTAAAAAACAAAAAAAAAAAAAACCCTCACTTAGCCTCGTTCCCCTAACGCACTGTTCCTGCTAAACGAGACTCAGACACGCAGTGTGAATGGTGGCACAGAGCCGACTGCTCCTTCCTCCACCATCGCGGAGGATGCAAATGCCGTTAATACGGAGACGGGTGCTGGGACGGCCACATGACGCAATACACCACCATTTCCAACGCTCTGGTTGTCCTGATCTGCGTACTTGACAGGAACAGCCAAGGGGCCAGATGTGTCCTACGGTCCGCAGCGTGCCTAGGTCTGACCTAAACACTGATGTGACAGCCGTATGTTCCTGTATAGTCCCAGAATAGACGGTTCCTAATAGAGCCCCAGTCCAGAAGTCCCCTTTAAGGATCACTCCGTTAGACTCCCGCAGCTCAGTCGCCTTTTCTGTATCATGAAACCATATACAACGATAATTCTTCACCCAAGTTCTAAGCATGCAGGGGTCTTGCCTTTCAGAAGTCTATCCCCCATGTCACTAGACAATTTAGGTGAACTTCCCCTTTAAAAAAAAAAAAAAAAAGTGCGCTCGTACTAACAAACACAAGGCATAACTTTTTTTTGGCTTTTCAAACTAAACCTTTATTGAACCATTTCAGCCACTCCTTCCTTCTGAGCAGTCACGAGGACACAAGTGCATTATATGTTGTGCACAGCATGTGAGGGGGCGCTAGGGACGACTAGCATGTAAGGAGGTGGGGGAAATCTTAAAAAGAAGGGGACAATATCGCCAGGCTCCTCCCTCCACGCTTTACAGCCATGGCAGCCACATCTCCCCCCCAGCATTTTAGAACTTGCAGCAAAAATGCCTATTAGTAAAGTCAGTTCTTCATTAATTTTTTTTCCTTTTATTTTATGAGAAATTCCAAAAAAAAAAAACCAAACATCCAAAAACAGAAAATCCTAGCAATCCAAACCCAAAATCATGATGGGAGAGCAAATGAATAAATATCAGGGGTAAGGAAGAGGGCGGGGGGATATAAACCTAGGCTGGACCATATGATATCTATTTGTACACTGTACTGTCCCACTGTAAGTGCCGCACTGCATCCTATAATGCAATTTTCTGTTCTCTCTAGGATGATGGAGGGGCATTTGCAGAGTCTATACACGGCGTATTTTACCAGTAGCCGCTGGGGTGTTACTGAACCTCATATGAGGCATTTGCACCTACAACTCGAATCCATTTTTTTTTCTCCCCTTTGCTATTCCTTCGTCCACCACCAGAGGGCGTGAAATAAAAACTGTATTGATCGGGTATTTCCTTTCAATGGTTTATTTACAGGTAAACACCTCAGTACTTTAATTGAAGCTGAAAAAAAAAATAATAATAATAATAATAATAGCGTTGGAATAGTGGCTATTTCTTAATGAGTGCTCTAGTTTTTCCTTCTTCTTTCGCTGGTTCTTTGCATTTTTTTCACATATTTATAGAACTCTTAAACCATTTCACCTGCTTCTCTACCCTGCATCTGGAGGTTTGTTTGTACTTTTTTTTTTTGTTTCTTTCAGAAGAGTCAAACTCTTCTTCTTTAGGCAGAACTGAAGAAAAGCAAAAAAAAAGAAAAAAATATATTTATATACTATATCATTTCCCCCCTGCTCCTCTCCGTTCTCTACATTCCTCAGAGCAGTGATTCAAGTCTCAGCGCGGCCGGTTCGCCGTTGGAAGGGAACTCGGAGACACGTGGCAGCTTTCAGAAGGCAAGTCCCTCTTTATCGGCGCCAGCAGGGTGAGCGAGATAGATGCATGGCTTGGTTTTTGCTCTCTCTTTTTAATGTCCAACAGTAGAAAAAAAACATATGCGACGGGGTAAATCCTAGGCAAGGCCGAACCCCTCAGAGCACTCCTGAATCGCCAAAAGCAGCATGTGACGTAGCTTCTCGTAGCTCTCATACGCCGGAAGGTCCAATTGGTTAAAACTAGAGAGGAAAAGGTAATAAAAGTAATTATTAAAAAGGGGTTATGCCCATCTTCTAGCATAGATACAGTAAAAACAAGCACTTTTGCAATTTAATGCTCATTAAAATTCTCAGCCGTTCCTAGCATATTAACACATTTGTTAGTTTATAGCTTGTTGCCTTGGAGACAGACCACCGCTGTTTACAGCAGCAGTGGTCAAGCATGAGCAGTGCTTACAAGTTCTTTTCTATGGAGCCTGTAAGCTTGCCAGCGTCATGTCGTTATCAGACAAGCTCGGGTGTGTTCAGGGTTGGAATCACCTGACCCTGGTGAGCTTCAGCCCAGTGTTTGCAAGCTAGGCAGCAGTGGTGGTCGGTTGTCCTAGGCAACGAGCTTTAAAACGTTAATATCTCAAGAACTGCTGCAAGTTTTAACAAACAGTAAATTGCAAAAGTGCTCATTTCTATAAGCCCTTTCCAACAATCCATTCATGAAGACTGGAATAACCCAACCCCTTAAGTGTATTATATAGGCACAAGTTAAGCTATAGCACTAGAAATTAGGCAGGTGTGTTTGTGACATCACTGTATTGCTGCGCCAACTCTTACCACGTGTGGGCCGATGGCAGCCTGTCCGTAGAGCGGTCATCTCGATGTATTTGGAATTTCTGAATGCCGTTCATTCCCTCCAGAGCTGCAAAGCCCTGCAAGGGAACCTTGGATGTTCCAGTGACAAACTGAAGAAACTTTGCTCTGTCTGCTTGGTCAAAGGAGCGCAACGCTCTCCAGAACCACTGAATCTATGAAAAATCAAAGCAGCGAGGTAAGTGAGCAGTACTTGTATATTTCAGTCCCACAAGAGATACATGGCGGACATTCATTCAGCAGCCATCTCTCCAGACGTCTCCATAAACATGAGCACTGGGGCTCTCTTCTGGTGGTGACTGATTTCAGACCGGCAATCTTTTGGTTCTTAGCAAGATAAGTCATGCCAGATTCCTTATCACCTCCGATTGGAGGGGCAGAGCTGAGAGGCCCCATACACAATAGACCATCGGCCAATATTAGTCTATTAGGTATGGGGGTAAGGGGCCAGGACAGAAGATTTGGGCTGCTCCCCTGAGGTGCCAATAAACTATCCTCACCTGTATGGAGTTAGACTGATACTTGTGATACTCAGTGTTGGATTTCAAGTCATCAATATCAATGGTGGGCAAACCAGAAATGAGTAACTCCAGTTCCTGCTCTGTAAAGATGGAGATGAGACGCTTGGGGATAATTTCATAAAATCCCTCTAGGAAAGCTGCCAACTGCTTTCGGATTGCACCTTAAAAAGACGGGAGACCAAAAGGAGTTTGTTAAATGCACAGAACTTGTGGACATCAATATGTATAACAGGCATTAGCCAATGCACAGTAATGGCTGCATGCGAAGTACCTGTCATCTTCATCTGGCACACAAGGTGAACGTATTCTTTCTTGTTGTCTTCCGTAACCAGGATATTTGCACCGTTCGGCTTTAAGTCACGGACTTCACAGACACCAAATTCCTGAACCTAAAATTAACAAAGGAGAAATGTCTGGAACTATTCAAACAAGAACTACTAATTTGCATTAAAAAAAAGACTAAAGTTAAGAAGTCTGTTGAACTTTTTAAAGTATAAAGTCTGGAACCACCCAAAATTGCATAAAACATTTCCTAATTCCCTATACAGAAATGGCGTTCTCAAAGATGGCCAGTGCACTCGTACTGAAACTCAGGTCTAGACTAAGGAGGAGTTTTGTTTTTTTTTAGGGGAGATTTCCCTGTATTTCTTAATCTATTGATTAATGTTCTTGAATGTGAAAGCTGTACACAGGTCATACGTCCCAATGTATGAAGCCGGAGGCTACCGAGAGGAATTAAGTTCATTTTCTCTTGGTGGTTGCGCTTTTGCATGGTAACACTATTTACCTGCAAATTCATAGAATTTGTGGACATGACGGTTCCCTTTAAGCTGCCAAAAGCATGGAAATCAAAACAGGTCCCCTATAAGTGGAGCAAATCCATAGTTGCCACTTTGGTGGCCACAAGAGCTGTAAGGCTACAGACTACACATCTAAATGAGGAGCCAACGTAAGCGGCCTCATATCTAGTTACTCACCTCAGTGCTGAAAGTTAAGTCGTATCCCAGTGTGGAGACATCGTTCTCAAGCAAGTATACTAATCCCTGGTAGAAGTGATAATCCTCACTCTCCATGTCAGTGTATCTGCAAGGCAAGCAGACAAAATGGCTTTAGCAGAAAGCACCTGACAGATGAAAAGGAAAAATCACCGTCCGCTTAAACTGCACATCCCTGCATAGGTGCTGCACACACAAAACGGGGGACTATTATGCAAAGGTGGACGCTACCTTACACCGCTATTACTACCATAGTTCTGTATGACAGGGCACTACAGAAGTTAGGTGCTGGCTGAAGCGGGGTACCAAGTATGACCGCCTACCTGACAGATTTGCCCAAAATGTGCTTGTAGAACGACCGAGTGAAGTAGCACTCCAGGAGCCTGTTGTCGTACACAGCTTTAGCGACTATCCGCCCGACAAACTTGAAGTAGCTGAGGTGGTTGGGGTTGCAGTGAGAGGAAGGGTTGATTGTGTAGGTGACTCTGTCCCCAGGTGACGTGCGGAACAGAGCATACATGGGATTGAACATTTCCCTGGAGATGATCATGTACCACTCTCGGAGAAGCCCACCCGCGTCCTGGCCTTCTTCTCCCTCAAACACTATGTACCTATGGTGAGAGAGGAAATATTCAACATTTCTCTACATCCCCCTGTCCAATGAATTATCCACCTGTGGTTACTTACAGTCTGTTTTTCATCTCTTCCGGGGATTTCCTGTGCAGTTCTCGGTACGAGTCTTCAAACACATGGTCCCGTCTCACATGAACGGCCATATCCTCTTTCCGCAATCCTTCATCTAGTCGCTCGAGCTCCTGGCGGAAATATCTAAAATTTTGCCAAAGGAGAATTATTTAAATGAGGAATAAACCAACTTCAGTAGGTTCTGTACATTATATAACAAATTTATTGGGGTCGTCCAGTGCTATGATGCTGCAAGATGTGTCATCATTATCGGCTGTGTGGCGGTCCGGTACCCCCCCACTGATCACCTGTTACTAGCATCTTTGGGATCATACGTACTTGCGTTTAACATCGAAGTCCAGGACCCTAATGTAGTCGACAAGAACAGCAAAGGGTCCATCAGCCAAGTGAGTGGTAGACTGCCTGAGGATCTGATTTAACACAGTGCGATGTGTCTCTGGGGAAAGGGGAAAAAAAAATAAAAAAATACATTTCTGTACGTATCCAAGAAAAGCGCAACATATCCCACATAAGGGATGAAGAGAGACCACACTTTTTTCCATCGTTTTTGCACAGACTGAATAGTTGCTTTCACATTGAGTAAACATAACTGGAGATAAAAGAGAATCTGACATTTATTTCTATTTTATGATATATTTATATATATCTTATCAGAGAAATCTGCTTCTTTCTCCTTCTGGACTGATATTTCATCCTCAATTCATGGGAAAAAAAAACTGTAAAATCTGCATTCAGTGAGGGCAGTTATTCACATATCAGATGAGACAATAGTTGGTGTTTATAAAATTCTATGTAAGAGGGAGGAGCTAGAGGCCGACAGACATCGTACTGCATCTTCTCCTGAAACCAGTTACAGTTCTCCATAGAATGTTATAAGCACCAACTGTTATCTCCCATCTCAGTAATGCGAAAGTCTGTATTCACTAAATACATATTTTACCTGTGAATTGAGAATGATCGATCAGTCCAGGAGGCGGGGAGGGGAGGAATTGCTCAGATAAGATCTACTATTGATTTGTTAGAAAAATACTTATTACTTCAAAAGGGGTATGTTGTATGTCGCTTACCCCATGTGCAGGGCATTGCAGTAGCTTAGGTGTCCATGGCTACAACCACTAACAACTAATTTTCACTATGAGTGGTCGTAACCATGGATATCTAAGCTACTGCAATGCCTGCACATGGGGCAAGCGGCAGTCATTTAATGTTAGGTGCTACCATACATGTTCTGCAAATCTGTGGGGGTCCAGGTCCTAAGACCACCACCAGTCACTCAAAACACGGATTTTGGTAAGAACTTACCTGTAAAATCCTTTTCAGCGAAGGAAGGAAGAGAGACACAGTATTCATTACTGATGGGTAGGCGGAGCCCCAGATCAGGATGTCACCTCAGATCAAAAGAGTGCTGACTGGCTGGCCCCTCCAGCTCGGGCTCCTCCTACTCAGCTCCAGTCGTACCAAAGCTTTTAGGAAAAGAGCCAAGATCACCAGCGGAGCAACATAACCCCTTCTGAAGGAACTTCAGAGAAAAAACACAAGGATACAGGTTATGCATGCAAAGAAAGCCAAAAACCACAGAGTTCCAGGTACTACTCACGGAAGCTGACTACTGCGATGAGCTGGCGATGCTGGAACAGAGCCTTAGCGTGCTGACCTCAGCCCAGATAATCGCTATCAGATAAGGGTCGCGCTGCATCTGAAAACATCAACACACTTCTGCCTTGGGAGGGTGCTGTGTCTCTCTTCCTTCCTTCGCTGAAAAGGATTTTACAGGTAAGTTCTTACCAAAATCCGTGTTTCAGCTGCAGATGGAAGGAAGAGAGCCACAGTATTCATTACTGATGGGACGTCCCAAAGCAGTTCAAAAATAAGGGTGGGAAAAAAACCAACAAGAGGCAGAAACCCAACAACCTTAACAACAAAGCGCAACCAGCGCTAAACACAAGTTCATCCAGAACTTTAAACTACAGCTGCCTGCAGGACCCTACGTCCGAGGGCTGCATCAGCGGAAGCACTGACGTCCACTTTATAAAACTTCGTAAACGTGTGGACAGAGCGCCAAGTCGCCGCCCGGCAGAGCTGCACTGCCGAAGCACCTTGGTGAAAAGCCCACGATGAAGCCACAGCCCTCGTGGAATGGGCTTGAATCTTAATCGGGCAAGATTCACCCTGAAGACGGTAAGCTTCCAATATAGCTGACCGAATCCAACGAGCTATAGAATCCTTGGAAGCTCGTTGACCACGCCGACGACCGACTGGAACCACAAATAGGGAGTCCGTCTTACGAAAACCTTGAGAAATAGATAGATAAAACTTCAAGGCCCGCACTAAATCCAATGTGTGTAAAGCACGCTCTTTCACATTCTTCGGATCCGGGCAGAATGAAGGCAACACAATATCCTGGTTGACATGAAATTGTGACACCACTTTAGGCAAAAAATCACCCCGAGTGCGAAGCACTACACGATCCGGAAAAAACTCCAGAAAAGGAGGCGAACAAGAAAGAGCTGCCAACTCAGAAACTCTCCTCAAGGAAGTGACTGCAACAAGGAAAGCCACCTTCCAAGAAAGTAAAGAAAGGCTAGCAGAAACCATAGGCTCAAAAGGTTTATGCTGAAGAGCCTCCAAAACAAGGTTGAGCCGCCAAGGAGACACGGGTGCCTTCCGCGGCGGGAACTTACGAGATATACCTCGGAAAAAGGAGAGCACGTCTCTATTTGAAGCAATGGTTCTCCGGAACAATAAGGACAGAGCAGAAATCTGACCTTTCAGGGTGCTGACTGCCAAACCCTTGTCTAGCCCATGCTGCAGAAAAGCCAACAGGTTGGGAATGGAAAATTTTCTCGGGTTCCGAGAGGACCCCAAACACCACGAAAAGAAGGTTTCCCAAATTTTGTGGTAAATCCTAGTAGTAGCCGGACTTCTTGCAGCACGAAGGGTAGCAATGACCTCGGCTGAGAAACCTCTACGGGTCAAGATTTCGGTCTCAAGAGCCACGCCGTCAAACGCAGGGACATCAAGTCCGGATGACAAACGGGCCCCTGAGTCAACAAGTCCGGTTGAAGAGGGAGTGGAAAAGGAGGTGCCGCCAACAGCGACATTATTGTCGAGAACCACACCCTTCTTGGCCAGTCTGGAGCTATCAAAATAGCTGGAATTCTCTCTAGTCTGATCCGACGCAGTACTAGAGGAAGTAAGGATATCGGCGGGAATACATAGATCAGCTCGAACTGATCCCACTGAGCCACTAGAGCATCCACCGCCACAGCCTTCGGGTCCTTGTACCTGGACATGAACGTCGGTAACTTGGCATTGGACCTGGATGCCATCAAATCCACTTGTGGGGTTCCCCAGCGAGAGCACAGTAGTGCAAAAACTTCCGGGTGGAGGCTCCATTCCCCGGGATCCATCCTTCTGCGACTGAGAAAGTCCGCTGTAATATTCTGAACCCCTGGAATGTGAATCGCCGAAATGGCTGGTACACTGGCCTCTGCCCAAATCAGAATTCGGGACACCTCTACCATGAGTCTGGAACTCCTTGTCCCACCTTGGTGATTGATATACGCGACAGCCGTCGCATTGTCTGTCTGCACTCGGACTGGCAGACCGCTCAAAGGGACCGTCCAATGTTGGAGGCAAAGGAAAAATCGCCCTCAATTCCAGGATGTTGATCGGAAGAACAGACTCTTCCGATGACCATACCTCCTGAATCCAGAGATTGTTCCAAACACCCCCCCAGCCCGTCAGGCTGGCATCGGTGGTTATGACTGACCACTTCGGAGGGAGGAAAGACTTCCCCAGGGAGAATGCCCCTGGACGTAACCACCATTCTAGAGAATCCCGCACCGCGCGAGAAATGGTGACACTGCAATCCAGCGATTGCGACTGGTTCCACCGACTCAAGATGAACCTTTGGAGAGTCCTGGAATGGAACTGGGCAAAAGGAATTGCCTCCATGGACGCCACCATCAGTCCCAGAAGACGCATACACTTCCGTAGGGACATTGCCGTTGAGGATTTCATAATCTGTACATGTCGAAGAAGACATGACTGTTTGTCTGGTGGTAGGGAAACTACCGACCGAAACGTGTCGAGATGCATTCCCAAAAAGAGGATTGTCCTCGATGGTTCCAGGGATCGACTTCTCCCAATTGACCAGCCAACCGAAGTCCTTCAGAAACTGAAGAGACAAATCCCGAGCCGTCAACGCCTCCTCCTCCGAGGAAGCCACGATCAAAAGATCGTCCAGATAAGGGAGAATCGTAATCCCCTGTCTTCGAAGGATTGCCATGAGGGGCGCCAGAATTTTTGTAAAGACCCTTGGCGCTGAGGCTAAGCCGAACGGCAGAGCCACGAACTGGTAATGATTCTGACCTATGGCAAATCGAAGAAAGCGCTGATGAGCCTTTCCGATGGGAATATGCAAATAGGCGTCGCGAATGTCGATTGACACCAGAAAATCGTTCTGTGACAGAGCTGCCACAACGGAACGAAGCGACTCCATGCGAAATTTCCGGGCATGGACATGCCGGTTTAATCGCTTGAGATCCAGAATCGGGCGAAATTTGTTCTCCTTTTTGGGAACTATAAAAAGGTTGGAATAAAAACCTTTCCCTCGGTCCTCTGACGGAACCGGTATCACTACACCCTTTTGTAGCAGAGATTCGACCTCTCGCTGTAGAGCGACAACAAGCTCGGGTTCCGACGGAACGTGAGATTGACAAAAAACATTTGGGGGTCGAGAAGCAAACTCTATGAAATAGCCTGCCGACACTATCCGCGTTACCCAGGAATCTGGAACGCGAGCCATCCAAGTCTCCTTGAAAAGAAGCAGGCGACCCCCCACTCGAGAATCCTCGAGTGGACCCCTGGCGTCAATCCGACTTTGCGGGCTTCTTGTCAAGTTCCCGCTTGTCCTGGCGGAAACTCTGCTTCCAGGGAGTACGAGTTTTCTGAGAGGATTTCTTTCCTGAGAAGGAAGGACGACCCGATCCCCACGAGGAGTGACTAGATCGTCCTCGGCCCCGAAAGGACCGCCGACCACTATAGACACCAGGCTTACTGGACACCGAGGCCATGGCCCTACGCTGTGGTAATGCTGATTCCTTCGCCTTAGCCTTGGAAATCAGCTCTGTGAGGTCGGATCCAAAAAGATGGCCACCCTTGTAAGGTAAGGCCAACAACCCTTGTTTGGAAACTGCGTCCCCGGCCCACTGTCTGAGCCATAAAGCTCTTCTGACTGTGACCGCTGAAGCTTGCGCTTTGGCCAGCAGAGATGCCGTATCCAGACCGGCATCAAATATATAACAGGCTGCCGTTTCTAACCATTCACAAGTTTCCCGTATCTCAGATAACGGAGATTCATTTTGCAACTCCGTCTTCAGACGTGCCAACCAGCCTAGAGAAGCTCTAGCAGCACACATGGATCCTAGCACCGCTCGGAATCCATGACCCGCAGCCTCATAGCTTGCTTTTGCCGCCAATTCTGCTTTTCTATCCAAAGGCTCCTGTAAGCTCGCTTTTCCCTTAATAGGGAGTAGTGAGGATTTACTAAGCTGAGATAAAGACACATCCACTTCAGGAGCAGAAGTCCAATTAGCCTTTAACTCCGCAGAGCAAGGATAAAGTGTATCAAAGAAATGCGTTCCATGAAAACGCTTATCTGGACACAGACGTTCCTCCTCTATTACACTATTAAGCTCATCCAGAGCTGGCAATGTTGTACGCGAAGCACGGGACTCCTGGAACATGCGTGCTGATTTACCAGGACGACTAGTTACCTCCTCCGGTAACTGTAATATATCTCTCATGGCTTCAATTAATGCCTCCGTACGCTTCGCCATAGAGGAACGCCCCTGCGGCTCGTCCGCATCTGAATCGGATATTTCTCCATCCGAATTTAAAGGGGAACTCTGCCCAATATCAGATACATCTGACTCGCTCCGTGTAGAGGCCGGTAACGGCCTGCGTCGCTTCCTCTGAGAGGAATTAGCAGACACATATTGACCTAAAAGGTCAGACAAGTTGTTGATCGATCGAGCGATATCGTCCAATTTTCCACCGCTGTCGACCGCAGCGCTAGACGCTGTGGAGGTCTGCGTATCTGATTGCCGTAATGGCACTGGGACATGGTCCGCGGCATCTGAACTCTGTTCAGACATGTCTCACCTGTATGAGCAGGTCAAAGCGGTAATACCAGCAAAAACTATGCGGTTTTTTTTTTTTTTTTTAAACGCTGAAGGGTTAACGCTCCACCAAGCAGGGTTACCCCAGCGGTATTCAGTCAAAAAATTTAGCTGGTAGAAATAACCCTCAGAGGGGTTAATATTGCAAACTCACCACAATATATATATTTGTGAGCCCCAGCCAATTTTTATGTCTCTAATGAGACTGCAGCTGCAGGATAGCGATCGCTGAGCTGCGGGGTGAGGAATCAGCACTCACCCAGCTGGCCGTGGTGTCTTATGAGGAGAGGAGCGGTCTGAGGAGCCCAGGAGCCTGTGTAATGGCCGCCACAGTGAGGGAGTCGCAGGAGAAACGCCAGAGCGCGCGTCTTCCTGCTCAGAAGACCGGGAATAGTTAGGCCACGCCCCCCGCCAGCTTGAATATTGAGCGCGAACTCCCCCGCTCCTGCTCCCTCTCTGTCCTGCAGGTATCTGCCTGCGGACAAAAAATCACCACATCTACTTGTAACAGCGCTGTCACAGCAGCGCTGAAGCATACTGACATACAAGTAATAGCGCTGCTCACTCAGACGCTAAAGCACTCACACATAATTATAATAAAGAATTTGTGTGGAGTACTCACCAGCCAAGGCGCCACAGGGACCCTCAGGGGTTTCTGGCGCTGTGCCCATGCTTCCCCCCAGGGCGAGGAACGCAGTGACCGCACGTGTGGTTTGCGTCCCGCCAGGGAAGCTCTCCTCATCCCCCAGGGCCGGCAAGGATTCTGCAGGGACTTTAAGTAAATACAGATCCGCCAAGGGAGAGGTTGGGGTACAGCAGCGCTGGTACCCCTGAGACCTCTAGACCAACTAGTGATCCAAGTCTCCTGTCCGAATATAAAATAATAAAATCTTCTGAGGAGCTGCATTAGCAGCGACCATCCTCTGGACCTCAAATCTTAGACTGGAGCTGAGTAGGAGGAGCCCGAGCTGGAGGGGCCAGCCAGTCAGCACTCTTTGATCTGAGGTGACATCCTGATCTGGGGCTCCGCCTACCCATCAGTAATGAATACTGTGGCTCTCTTCCTTCCATCTGCAGCTGAAAAGAAGCGTGTGAAGAAAGGTGTTCAGGCTTAAGAGAAAGTCTATAATTATATACAAATCTTTAATGGCGACTTTTAGAGCAATCAATGTTAGGACGTGAAACTGCACTGATCTGAAGAATCTATGATAGTAAAAAAAATATAAAGGATACTCTAACTACAGCGTTACCTGCAAATCGTAGAAACTTCTGAGTGTCAGGAGGCAGGCTGGAGGAGATGTGCATAGCTGAGGGCTCCCTTGAAAAGAAGGGATCTAAGGAAGAAGGTGTAGCGGGAGTGAGGGGTGCTGGCGATAATGGAGGTGGCTCATCTTTTATGTGAGCCAGTTGGCTCTCCCGTGTGTCCCGCACAGGAGGTTTGCTCTCTCTTTCTGTTGCATGGACCAAGAAGAACGCCTCTACGGCCGGCTGGAGAACTGCAGAACAACAGACAAGAAGAGAGGACATTAAATATCAGCAGAAATATAGAAAAGTCAGAGTGAAGCCTGCAGCCCATGGTCCTGGTACCTAGCACTGCGTGTTGATCATGAGACTCTTCCAGCTCCTTTAGACATTCTCCCAACATGTCCCACAATTCGTCCAGGCTCAGCTGCTCGCTCAGCAGGGGCAGCTCCGGGAGTCGCTCTTCCTCTTTCTTTTCAGCAGCCTGAGATGCTTCAGAGCCTAGAAATATAAGACCCAAGGGTTATCAAACGAAGAAACAGGCGCAACCTGTTACCCACGCACACTACTCATCCGAATACCGACCAACAGACGGGGTATCTTGTGTGGCTGGTGAGGGTTGGTCAACATCCATAGGAGATTCCTCCCTCCGAGCGGAGCCTTCTGCCTGAACAAACGAATAAACTAGTCATATTTGTGCGAAGGGCAGAGACGTGGAAGTGTAAGGAGACTAGTAATGATAGGAGGATGGAGGATACACCAAAGCAGCACAAGAGTATGAGATGCCATGCCAACCATGTAGACAACACACGCTTTGTCTGCAAAAGCAAGGCGCTTCTGTTAATGAACCATGCACGAAACAGGGATGTAGAGAGGATAGACGTAGCCGCGAGGCTATGGACACACAGGACGGTGGAAAAGTGGGGAAACACATGTGAATAGAAACAGATTAATTAAAAGAAAAATAAATAAAACTATGAGAGAGAGGAACAAACTAAGGATGAATGCTCTGCCAGCGCCAGTCATCATGCTAACCGTTGCAGTTTGCAGCTGTCTCCGCGCCCTTTGACCCTCACGTACCATTTGTATAATGGCATCAGCCTCAGCCTCCAGCTGCTGCACAGCGGCCTGGATGCTGCTAGCCGAGGCCAGACTGGCAGCCCCTGCAAGAAGACGACAGCCGTAAGATAAAAAAAAAACATTGTCCGGCGACATGCACTGGGTGCAGAACGAAGGCTGGCCTAACCTTACATGGCAAGGCTCATTAGTAACCTTTACCCATTTGTCCATATGAGTTATTTAATTTTTTTTTATTAATTTCACAGCATGCTTGGCTCATGAGGGTTTAATGGCTCAAAAGCGACGTCTGACACCGCTCTGCTATTTGCTTCAACAAACGACTTTTTGAACCAAATTATCTAATAGTCCTATCTGCTGGTGCTGCGAGAAATACATCTTGGCATCCTTCAGGAGCACACGGTGCTTTCTTCATCATTGCAGAGGTTTACAGATTGCATGTTTTACAGGGAGTCTGCAAAGTGACTGTTCAAACCAAGCTCAATGCATCCTAGCTGTGGCCAGGTAGTTCAGTGGCTCTATGCCGCCCTCCTCTTTGGATTGACAGCTATGCGTTATAGGTGGCAAAGAAGGGCTGAGCGATAGTATCAAGACGGTGCACTGAAAATCAGAGCAGCGCTAAGGGTAATTTGAGCGCTTGTGCTTGGTTTGAGCAGTCTGTTTTCTGTTTGGCAGGACCGCAACACATAAGTTGCAAAACGTTCTACCAGATTTGGATTTCTCGCAACCTCCGTATAGTGATAAGTTGATGGTTGCAATCAGATTTGGGCAGATCAGTGCTCAGTGACCGCTGGACAGTAGGCTCATGAATCTCTTACCTTCTGGGATTCCTGGTGCGACTGTTAATTAGCCAGGCTGGTGCAATGCTTATCTCTTATTTGACATCACACCATACTGGTTCATAAAAAGCCGTGCCAAGACTTCTGGAAGGTAAGAGATTCGAGAGCAAATCTGCAAGTGTGCACAGACTCTAAAAGGGAAAAACATGCCCACCTAGTCTGCTGGTTTGCTTGGCCTTTTTGTTGGCTCTTCTGGTGTCATCTCTGAGCTGAATGATGACCTGTAGTACTCGCAGGAAGAATTTTTGCGTGGAGGTCTTGGACGTCAGCATGGACATTGACGGTAACTGGAGTTCTCTACCCCCTAGAGGTCTCTTCTGTGAAGCTACGATGATCACGTTCTCTGCGATGTCAAACCTGGATCGCAGAGATGGAGTGGGGAGAGACCTGACACTTTAGATTGAATTATGCCCAAAAGGAGAAATAAGTAATTTGTGGCCCTAAAATAATTACAGACGTGACACTTACCTGCTCTGCATCTTGCCCTTTGCCTTGGTGTTATGAGGCTGCTCCTCCGGCATGCCGTCTGGAGAAAGGGCCTCGCACTGAATGCGCCTCTGCTGATCCAGGTTATACTCTCGCAGCTCTGCCAACAACGTACCTAGGAAAGAATATGGAAGAAAAATCAATGACCGCACAAAACTAGACCCAAATCCACAAGGGGTCCAACAAAATATTCCTTACCTATCTGTTTGCACAGAGTATATCCTAGATGGTGGGCCCCACTCAGCAGCAGCTTTAATACAGTATCCCGGGTCCCAGGGTCTCCTCTGGAAAGCTGAAGCAACACGTTGGCGGCATCCTCCAAGCCTTCTTCTGAGCATGAATGAGATGTTAACACCTGGAGAGTAAGAAAGACACGTAGTACTGGGGAAGTCATGTATCTCCACAGAAAAAAAAAAAAAAAAAAAAAGAATTGTTCTCAGTGCCGTTGTATCTACATTTTTGTCAACAATTTCTTAAAATCACAGTGGAGAAGGAGAAAAAAAATTTATAAATGAAATATTTGTATTTAATTTTTATTATAAAAATAGTGCAAAATGTTTTCTTTTTTCTTGGTACCATTCAGTATGTTTTTGTAATATCTAAAATACAAAAAAAATTTGTTCTATATTTCTTTAATTTTCTTATAATAAATTAAAAAAATATATTTCTATTTATTATACAAAATACTAGTAGTAACATTAAAAAAAGTTATATTATAAAAACAAAACTAGTTACAATAAAGTCTTATTTAAAAAATAAATATATATGTATTTATGTTGATATATTTGATTTTGGCAACGAGCTACAATGAGATCTCTCGTTCAGGCAAACACGATCTGTCTATAGGGTCAAAGTCAGAAAGGCGGCAGAAAAAGATGAAATGAAAGGTTTACTAGTCTACCACGGACATATTTACCTCCACAGAAAGCTGCAGCTGTTTCTCCGTGAGTCCGGAAGCGGCCATTTTGTCCGATGCGCTGGGCTCACTGGACTTCGCTGTAGACTTCATACTTTTCACGACAGCTTTAAAAGTAAAACAAAAAAATAATAATTTTGTATAGTAAGTTCCTATTCGTGTTCCGTAACCTACAGCTCAATGTAGTGCAGTTTAGATGACAAAAGTGCTTTGGCAAAGGGGGAATATGTCTGGGCCTGGGCCCTTGGAACTGATTTTGTAGGATCATAGTTCTGATGCCCTAAACTTAGGGAAGAGTCAGACGGCCGTCTTAACTCAGACAGGGTCCCAATACAATGCTCGGACTGGCTGGCGGCTCTGCCGACAGTAGCATGACAGTATTTCTATGCAGCCGTCATGCTCTGGTGGGGAGAGCCGCTGGCCAGTCTGAGCATTGCGTTGTGATCCCCCATCCATGATATACAGCCATCTGACTCTTTCCTTAGGATAGAGCATTTACTCAGAGGGTACGACTCTTCTCTTGAAATAGCTGATGAGAGAGGGTGCAGAGACGCCCGTGTGAGCACTGCCTTGTTTGCTGCAATGTCCATTCCGTACCATTGGTAAGACAATAGAGGCGCGTGATGAAAAAAATCCACAGGGTCCCAATTTGGATTGAGCGGTTGCATTAATACTTACTGGACACAACACTTGTGTTGGCAACTGTTGGCACAGTTACAGCAGGTACAGGAAGAGGTAATGGTGCTGTCGCGGGCGTTGGGGCAGGGGCTGGTGCAATTGCATTAGTGGCATTAGCCAAACTGTCTGGTAATTTGTTATCAGGCAAGGCAATGGATATAAGGGAGAGGAGTCGGAGCAATTTTTCCGTAAGCAGCGAACTCCGTCGAATGACCGGATGAGATAACATATTCATGAGCTGTCCCAAAGGAGAGGTCTCCAGGCTGCACTGCAAGCTTTCCGCTTCTCCTCCAGCGCTCACAGGCACAGACTTTATAGACGTCTTCCCCTTACGGCTCACATTCATATTGTCTAACTTAACTAACAAGTCCCAGAAGTCTGTGGAGATGTTGCTTGCCCCGCTGTTACCAGACTGAGAGGGGCAGGGGCTACAAGTCAATTTTATGCTCCTCTCCTTATTTTCGCTGTTTTCTACATTGCACTCTTTGGTCCGCTGCTGTGTGAAATGGCTCGGAAACACCTGAGGAGGAGGAAAGAGGAAAAACTGTAAGATAAAAAAATGATAAAATTCCTGAACGCCATTAAAACAACAAACCACGTCTACGATCAGGCCTGAAATGCAAAGCCCTCTTCCTATGGTAACAAAATACACTGCTCAAAAAAATAAAAGGGAACACTCAAATAACACATCCTAGATCTGAATGAATGAAATATTCTCATTGAATACTTTGTTCTGTACAAAGTTGAATGTGCTGACAACAAAATCACACAAAAATAATCCATCGAAATCAAATTTATTAACCAATGGAGGCCTGGATTTGGAGTCACCCACAAAATTAAAGTTGAATATAATGTCCTTAAACCAAGCCAAAATGATGCTCAGTATTGTGTGTGGCCTCCACGTGCCTGTATGACCTCCCTACAATGCCTGGGCATGCTCCTGATAAGGTTGCAGATGATCTCCTGAGGGATCTCCTACTAGACCTGGACTAAAGCATCCGTCAACTCCTGGACAGTCTGTGGTGCAATGTGAGTTGGTGGATGGAGTTAGACATGATGTCCCAGATGTGCTCAATCGGATTCAGGTCTGGGGAACGGGGGGCCAGTCCAAAGCTTCAATGCCTTCATCTTGCAGGAACTGCTGACACACTCCAGCCACATGAGATCTGGCATTGTCCTACACTAGGAGGAACCCGGGGCCAACCGCACCAGCATATGGTCTCAGGCTATGTGCACACATTGCGGAATTGCCATGGAAATTTCCGCGGCAATTCCGCACCTCCCTGCCGCGGGAAATACGCATATTACAGGTATGCGTATTCCCGCTAAAAACTAGCGTTTTGCAAGCGTAATTAGCTTGCAGAAAACTAGCGTTTTACAAGCGATCTGACAGATTGGTCACACGAGTCAAACAAGTGTTTGACACGTGTGACCAACTTTTTACTATTGATGCCGCCTATGTCGCATCAATAGTAAAAAGATCTAATGTAAAAATAAAAAAAATAATAAATAATGATATTCTCACCTTCCGGCGGCCCCCGCAGCTTTCCCGCCTCTCAGCGACGCTCCCGGCCAATCCTGTTCCCAGGAGTCCTTTGCGACAATCATCCCGATGACGTAGCATCACGCGAGACCGCTACATCATCTGGGGTGATCTCGCAATGCATTACTGGGAACGGGATTGGCCGGGAGCGTCGCTGAGAGGCGGGAAAGCTGCGGGGGACACCGGAAGGTGAGAATATCATTTATTTTAATTATTTTTTTACATGGATATGGTACACAGGGCCTGGAGGAGAGAGTCTCCTCTCCTCCAGACCCTGGGTACCATCTGCACATGAAA
>JARQOD010000008.1:138085410-138132291 GCA_033576555.1 Oophaga sylvatica
TCCTCTGCTGACCCGCTCTTCAACCTCAAATCTGTCCTAATAAAACATAAACAAGCCGCCCACTCTCCTTCTCCCACCTGCTCTCCCTTTCTCTGCTTCTCCTCACTGCTGGTGACATATCTCCCAATCCTGGACCCCCACAGCTCATAACCCCCATTACTACCCCTTCCTACTGCTCCCTATCTAATAAGAACTACAGCAATCTTTCCAACGTAAAACCCATGCCATTGACACCCACCCCCCTACTCACTCTCTCTGGAGCACTCAGGAATGCCCGCTCCATCTGCAGTAAGCTTCATGTGATTCATTGATTCATGACCTCTTTCTCTCTCGCAATCTTGCCTTCCTCACCCTCACAGAAACATGGCTGACACCCTCTGACACCGCCTCCACTGCTGCGCTGTGTTACGGCGGCCTACACTTCACCCACACTCCTCGCCCTAGCAACAGACACGGTGGAGGAGTGGGTATTCTCCTTTCCTCTAGCTACACCTTTAACCCAATCCCACCTCTTCCCCTCCCTAATCCTCCCCTCTTTTGAAGTCCACTCTGTCCGCATCTACTCTCCCTCCAACCTTCAAGTGGCCGTCATATACCGACCTCCAGGCCCAACCACTGACTTCATCGACCAATTCTCTATCTGGCTTCTTCACTTTCTTTCCACTGACATCCCCACTATCATCATGGGTGACTTCAACATCCCCACTGATACCCTTCAGTCAGCAGCCTCCAAACTCCTGTCTCTTACTTCATCCTTTGGACTTACTCAGTGGTCCTCCTCAGCCACCCACACGGACGGACATGCATTAGACCTGGTTTTCACCCGCCTCTGCTCTCTAACTTCACAACCTCCCCTCTCCCTCTATCCAACCACCATCTACTCACTTTCTTATCCCTGTCCTCCTCTGCCGTCACCCATGTCCAGCAACATGCGCACCCCGCTAGAAACCTTGCCCACCTAGACACACACACACTTTGACTATTCTACCACTGGCATCCATATCCTCACTCCACGACACAGACAGGGCCACTGCTTTCTACAATGCCACTCTCGCATCGTCTATTGACACGGTCGCCCCTCTCGTTCATGGCAGAGTGTGACGTACCAACAGACAACCTGGCACAATAACACCACTAAAAAGCTCTGGCAAGTGTCCAGGATCGCAGAGCGGCGTTGGAAGAAAAATTCGCAAGACGACTTCACTACATTCAAACAGGCAACACTCTCTTTCAAATCTGCCCTCACCTCTACTAATAAGATCTACTTCACAACCCTCATATCTTCCCTATCCTACAACCCCAAACAGTTATTCCAAACTTTTAACTCCCTCCTCCGCCCACCACTGCCCCCTCCAACCTCCCTCATCTGCTGAAGAATTTGCCATGCACTTCAAAAATAAGATCCAACAAACAAGGCAAGTCTTCATTGTTCAACCACCACAACCCTTTGTACACCAGACCAATGCCCAAACCCCATAACCTCCCTCTCCAACATCACTGAAGGGGAGCTTAATTGTCTCGTCTCCAAATCGCACCTCACAACCTGTGCACTTGACCCCATCCCATCTCCTCCCCAACCTCACCACCACTATTATCACATCTTTAAGGGTGAGTTTCCACGGTCAGGAACGCTGCGTTTTGGCGCTGTGCGCTGCCCAGCGCCACAACACGCAGCGTCCAGATGTTACAGCATGTGGAGGGGATTTCAAGGAATCCCGTCTCCACCATGCGTAACAATAGCGGTGGCAACTGCGTAACGGACATGCGGCCGTCTTTAGACCAGCATGTCTCGGTATGGCGACGGTAGCGTCGCCAAACAGAATACAACTGCGCTTTAGCCCTGCGCTCTTTCGGAGGGTCCGAGTTTTGAACACCTCCTAGAAGATTCCGCTCAGAGGGCGGGTTAGAGAGGAATTTCGCGCAAAGCGCTGGTGACGTGGAAGCTATGCTCTTCATATCACTTCGTACTTCTTGCTTCACACACAATACTCCTTAAAGCCCTGCCAGTGTCACTATGCCAATATGCTCCATTCGTATCAAACCGCTGCACAGCTATTTCTACCACTTATTAACGCTATTGATATTACAATTAGTTTCGCTCCATCACTCACTGAGACGCCTGACCAAAATTACTAATGACCTATACAGCCAAAGCGAACGACAATATCTATACTCTGCTTTAGCTGTCCTTGCTTTTGACACAGTTGCACAGCTTTACTACAGATTCTTCCTCCTTTGGCATTAAGGACCTCGCCCTATCCTGGATCTCCTCATACCTTTCCAACCACACATTCAGCGTCTCCCACTCCCACACTACCTCCTCGTCCCACCCTCTCTCTGTTGGAGTCCCCAAGGCTCTGTTCTAGGACCCTACTCTTCTCAATCTATACACTTGGCCTGGGGCAACTCAAAGTCCCACGGATTCCAGTACCACCTTTATGCTGATGACACTCAGATCTACCTCTATGGCCCAGACGTCACTTCTCTGCTGTCCAGAATCCCAGAGTTTCTATCAGCCATATCCTCCTCCTCCCGCTTCCTCAAACTCAATGTGGACAAATCTGAACTCATCATCTTTCCCCCATCTCACAGATCTTCCTTACCTGACCTATCACAATTAACGACATCACGCTTTCCCCCGTAGCGGAAGTCCGCTGCCTCGGAGTAACCCTCGACTCTGCAATGTCCTTCAAACCGCACATCCAAGCGCTTTCTACCTCCTGTCACCTCCAGCTCAAAATTATTTCCAGAATCCGTCCTTTCTTTACTAAAATGATTGTGCACGTCCTCATCATCTCCCGCCTCGACTACTGCAACATCCTTTTCTGTGGCCTCCCTGCTAACACCCTCGCACCTCTCCAGTCCATCCTTAACTCTGCTGCCCGACTAATTCATCTCTCTCCTCGCTACTCCTCCGCTTCTCCCCTCTGCAAATCTCTTCACTGGCTCCCATTCCTTCAGCGTATCCAGTTCAAATTACTAATACTGACCTACAAGGCCATCTATAACCTGTCTCCTCCATATATCTCTGAACTAATCTCCCGATACCTTCCCTCACGTAATCTCCGATCCTCCCTAGACCTCCTTCTCTCCACACTTATTCGCTTCTCACCCAACCGCCTCCAAGACTTCTCCCGAATATCCCCATCCTCTGGAATTCTTTGCCCCAACACGTCCGACTATCAACCACATTCGGATCCTTCAGACGGAACCTGAAAACCCATCTCTTCAGGAAAGCTTACAGCCTGCAATGACCCTGCTACCTCCTCACCACTACCAGAGATATTGCATCAACACCGGAACTGCTGCGACCCCCAACCTGCTGTCTCCTTCCCCCATCCTGTAAAATGTAAGTCCGCAAGGACAGGGTCCTCTCCCCTCTGTACCAGTCTGTCATTGTAAATTTGTTTACTGTAAACGATATCTATAACTTTGTATGTAACCCCTTCTCATGTACAGCACCATGGAATCAATGGTGCTATATAAATAAATAATAATTATTTCACTCTGGTTTTCAAAGTCAAATCTACACCATAAGAATACTCATTAATAAAAAAAAAAATGTTTTTTCTAGAAATCTGAATGCTATTTCCACAGCGTGAACATGGCCTACATTTGCAGGACCCTGTAAAGCATAACAACCAGCGACCAAATATGTAAAGTGTACTAGATCTAGACTTAAAGCTATAATGTTCCCCATACCTTGTGTGCGTGCTGCTGCTTCCCATCTGGAAAGTGCTTCCCCTCTGCACTGCCAAGCGTGTGTACTGGACGCCCCTGTTTCCACTTAGGCGACTTGTAAATGCTATATTAAAATTAAAGAAAAAGAAATTAATTTAACTTGTATCATTCCAACAAGTTTGCTTTAAGAGACTTTAAAATAAAAACTAGAAACTAGGTTAAAGGGTGCCCCTGATCCTCGATTCCTATATACAGGTCTTTGTGCAACCTCTGTCTTCTCCTATCTATCCTCTCAATGACCTCTGAGGATATGCAACCAATAACTAGAGGGAAAATTACCTATAAAAAGGGAGACTATGAGCACAAAATGACTGTTCAAACCAAGCACAAGCAGTCGGGAGCACCCATGGCATGACCACACAGTTCAGTACACCTACTAGTTTTCCATACATCTCTGTGCTCCTCTGTCTCCTGTAAAGCCACAGCTGTCAGTCAAGTAAGAGGGGGCAGATAGATGGAAAACAAGTAGGTAGTAAGGTGCACTGAGCCGTCTAGTCACATCTTGGGTACACGGTTTGAACAGTTTTTCTGTGCTGACGGAGTCCCTTTAAGAGATGGTAACAGTGGGTATTACTATAGGTCGGCTAACCTGGGCTCCTGAGGATGGCAGAGAGCGCTGATGTGCTGCTGTGCCCAAAGAGCCTTTCATGCATGATCTGCCTCTGTCGTGCCTCCTGTTCCCTCCGCAGCGCCTGTGCCTCCGCAGCTATGTCTGGAGGCATCACTGCCAGAACGCTGTCTTCCATGTCTTCCAGAACGCTACGACGCAGATCGGATGGCAAAGTTTGGATGAAAGTCACTGGATCCATTGGAGTGTCCGATGTGGTATTTTGCGCCAGCTCTCTCCTTTGCTGTTCTGCCCTTTGCTGAGCCAAGACCTTTTAACAGGAAATTAATAAATGTCAGAAAAAAATAAATAAATCCTGGTAAAGACAATGATTTTATATATGCACACCTCCTCCTGTATAGCGGGTGGTAAAGCAGCAAGGAACTCTGGGCTGACTTCAGTGACACCAGCGCTACTTACAACCGGCGGAGGGATAACCGGGGCTGCGGTGGGGGGCGCCCGGGCGGGTGGTCTGATGCCGAGCTGGTTCTGTAGCACTTCTCTGCGAATATCTTCTGGAAGTGCGGCAAGAAAGGATGGATCCACTCCTTCAGGCAAGTTTATACCTATGAAGACAACAGAAGGTTAGAGTTTTATATGTAAATTAAAGGGAAATTAAAGAAATTGCCTCAATCTCTCACCTGCTAATGGATCTTCCTCTTCGCTGCTGGTGGATGGCAAAGCTTCTTCCAGAATACCACTGGAATCCGTGGCTATCAAGGCTATGCTGGGGTCTCTGGTGGAGGGCATGTCCGCAGAAGGTGTTGTAGGGGAGCTGAAAAGCATATGCAAGATACGTGCAGGGTTAACAAAAATATTTCATGAGTCTAGTGCAATACTTCGAGTCAAGGAGAATATCAGGATGTCTTATAACCAGTCTTGAGTTTATATATTCATGTAATTTATATGCCCTTAACGTTACCATCGTACCTGTCATCGCCAATCTGAGACACCACTTGACACTCATTTGCAGATGGAGACTCCACAGGCTGCTGGCCGACTGCAATACTCGTGGCAACCACTAGAGGCTGATCTGGATTTACAACTCCTGATGACTCCCCGACGCATTCCTCTAGTGGTCCGGATGCGAGGCTACTGGTGTCCATGGGGGACCCCTCCAGCTGACTACTAACCGCAGTAAGGGCATCAGAGTCTTCTGCTCGCTCAGGGGAAAGAGAAGCTATGGAAACGATCAAGAAAAATGGCTTAACGTCTACTAATACTTATCACTAAAAACTGGTGACAAACTAAATCAGACATGTACTAACTGATGGTTGGTGCTGGCGATAGCTCCATTTGAGTTGCATCTCCTTCTACACTGGGTCTCCCTGGTCCAGACTCCTCTTGGTCACCTGTCAAGAGTAACTGGCCCGTATCCTCCGTACCAGGATCTGTGAGCAGGCTTTGTGGCAGGTCAGCCAGAGTGGCCTCGGGGGGATGAGCACGCAGTGTTGGATCCAAAGGAACAAGCTTAGGACTTGTTGGGGTACCTTCAGCAGAAGATGGGGCAGTAGGGAAGTTCTCAGGACGACCACTACCGTCTTGATCTTTAGTAGATTACATGTAAAAAGTTTGGATATTTACTAAGAATAATTATGTGCATAAGATATATGAAAAATATAAAAGATCAAAGAAGACTGTACGATGTTGAGCACCAAATCTTATAGGGTTTGTCCAGGCACGGGATGCTAGACCGGTGTCCACCTCCTACCTCACACTAATGTAAACGGAGTAGCTTGATGCCAGTAAGCGTTCTGGCGCCCCTCCTAACCCCCCCCCCCCCCAAAGAAGCACCTGAGAAATATAGACAGGCTAATTCAGAAGCATGAGAGCAGTAGGGGTCCCCAAAATGGCACCACCTCCAGTTGTTTGCTCCGGTGGAGGGATGTGACCGTTGGACGGAGCTGAAAAGCGCAATGCTGATCAATGGGAGCTGCTGCGACACCTAAAACTGAGATGTGCCATCCAACTCCAAATCAATTTTTTTTTTTACATCTGGCCTCCATTGATACTAATAAGGACTGATCAGTGGGAGTGCCGAGTATGGGACCCCACGGACCACTTATCCTAACGAGAGGTCATCAATATTTTACGCCCGGACAAACCCCTTTAACACTATGAAGAATTACATTTCATGGAAGGATCTTTATCTTGGATACAAAAGAAACAAGCCACACCACTAGGAAGGCAGTAGGCTGTATAGTTATCACCAAAATAGGGGCAAAAATCACTGCCCCTCACAACAATACAACTTACTACCTCACCATGAAGAGGGCAGAGAGCGAGTACAAATAACCTACGAGACTCAATGCACTAAAAGAAAAATGCAAAGAAAAAGCCAAAATATTAGTAAAAGAAAAAAAAAAAAAAGTTAACTATGGATACACACTCTGGATCTGTCGCCTTCGGACACCGCAGGAAAGACAGTAAACTGTATAGTTATCTCCCAGATCGGGTGTGACCCCAAAACTATACAATCTACTACCTCACCCTGAAGCACCAAGTAATCTGTAGCCATGTGTGCCTATAGAAGGAAAAACATGAGAAACATAACTAGAAGAAATACCGGCAAGGCTCAGCTCAAACGAGGCGTTCCTCTTGGAGTTTGGAGCCTGGAGAAAAAAACAAAAACATTTAGTCTACATTCCTAAGGTGTTTTTTTTTTTTTTTTTAGTGATCAATATCTCCCCACAGTAAAATAAATACAAAAAAAAAAAAAAAAGACCTGAGGATTTTGATCCTTTGATTCCTTCTCTTCCTTGGCCTTCTCAGTCATTTTGGTCTCTTCCTCTGCCAGCTGTTTTCGCCTCTTCTCTCGCCGCTCCTCTAGCTCTTCATCCCGCAAAGCTTCAAGGTGGTTGATGATGGGAACTTTGACCACTTACAGATAACAGAAAATCATATTAAAAAATCCATTAAGTTTAAGCAAAAAAAAAAAAATAAATAAATATGATTCCAAGTCATCTCTACAGCTTTCCACAATTTTCTCAGTTGCTTCATTGGGTGTGAGGGGGACGCGAGAAATCATGGTTTCCTGTGTCCCCTAATGAAGGCAGCAAGAAAAGGATTTTGCAGCAAGTACTAAAAATCCTCTTGTTTTCTATGAGCATACCACTGCCAGACCCTTCTTTTGCGGTGGAAAAAAAAAAAAAAAAAAGTTGTCAGCCGCTGAAAATCAGAAAGCCAGATCGTTTTCTCTGTGATCATTTGGCAGGGGAGAGTCGGGAGGCCCTCATATAGATATTGGTAGTTTTGGCTCTCTTAGTCTAATGTGTATAGGTACCAAAGACAGCTACAAAAGGAGAGGTGCAGGCCTGTCTATGCATGACAAATATATCTGATTGATCAGCCTTTTCTCATTGGGTGGAACTGCAGAGAACTGTACTCCTGCTGCCAGAATCCCTCAGATTACACCCAAATAATGTTGCCGCAATGACGGGGACCCTCTTATCAGCCTTATTAATGAGAACATGATGCTTTTTTTCCCTTCCATACAAGTCCACCAGGGTAACCCCAGCTCTCACCTGATACACAGTCATGCATACTCTCAGCGTCTAACACCTTGCATTCTTCTGTCCATCGAGTCAAAGCGGTCGGAATACTGGAAAGAGTGCCTTAAGGAGAAAAACAAAAATGCAGAATGTGTACTGAGCAACTATATAACCAAGGACAAAAAGAGAAAAGTTACCAAATGCATATTTCCAAAGTCACTTACCGGCCTGACTAGTAGCGGTGCTCTGATCATGGAAAAAGTCATCCAGCAGCTCATCATCAGAGCGAGCAATAATGTGGACGTCATCATTACCGACAAGGAGACGTGCGCGGCCACGGCTTTGGAGGGGAAGGCTGCTGCTTAATTGCAAAATGTCTGCGGCAGCTGAAGGGCCGAGCAACCTAAGAGATTAAATGGTATGAATAAACTAGAATCAATAATAACATGAAGACCACCATATCTCCAGGTTTCGCTTACCTCTGCAGAATTAAAGGTGGATTTGGTTGCCTGTTCCCAGGATAGTGAACGTGAATGGTGTGGCCAGCGTTCGCAGTGATCTGCCGAAGAGTACGCTGACTTCTGCCAATACCCTGTGCCAGGCGGGTTGTGGACGTACCGCTACCCAATGTGAGAGATCCGTGGTCCGCATGGCGCACCATTAAAGGATGAGTGGCAGGGATGTTACCAGGCGAAGGAGGAATGTCGGCTGTAAGAAGAAGAGATGGTTAAATCTACTTACTAAGCGTACCTGATGAAAACACACTCAGGAAAAAAATAAAATAATTTAGAACACAAAATTGCCCTTATATGGGAATGTGAAATCTATAAATCTTACTGGCATTGGAGAACATGTTATCAAACTCTATAATCAGATCATCCTCTCGGTCAAATCTCTCAAAGCGCACAAGGGGAGATGCATTCATATCAGGGTAATCCTCATCCAGCTCCATTTCCGAACAATCATCATCATCGTCTTCATCCCCCTCCTCACCCTCTTCGTCATCCTAAATAAAAAAAAAAAAAAAAAAAACCATACTACTTGCACAGCTTTGCTTTTCAACTTTAAAGCATCAAGGCACTGTGACAAAAGGGGAAAGTCCATGAAATAAGAAAGTGATATTGTACTCAAAGTGTCGCACAACATACCTGATCATCTTCATCTTCCTCCTCCTCTTCTTCCTCCTCTTGACTGTCATCTTCATCATCATTGCTGCCACTGCTGTCCTCTTCCTGCGTGTGTTCTTCTTCATCCTCCGGGTCTAGGATGTTCATAGAATCTATCAAAGGAAATGGAGAAAGTGATAATGGAGACAAAACTAAATGCAAGAACATCTTTCGGACACCATTCCTAGCAAAACAAGCAGAAAGTCATGGAATCTGACCGCTTCGTGCTGGGTCTCATACCTTCCCTATTGGCTTGAAGCGTAGAGGCTTGGCTCAAGTTTGTAGGAGCCTCGTCCATTAGTACATCCTCTTGTGATTCATCTTCCCCCACTCGACTTCCTATAACAGCAGGAAAGAGAAAACATACAAATACAATAGTCTAACAAATCAGTGGTAGATTTAGATAATCTGTGTGTGGCCAAAACAACCCCTTTCCGCGAGCTGTGAATGCAAGTTGGAGACCCCCAGCTCAGGACCATCCTGTATGAATAAGAACTGCAAAGAGTCCTCCCCCACCTTACCCCTAGATGATCTAACTTACAAGCACATTGCAGATACAGCCCATTGACTTTCCATAGGTGTATTATAAAAAGGACTTGCTGCTAGAGTTTATCCCAGAATTAGTGCTAAACGGGAATCTGTCAGCAGACCGAGACCCTGATTCCAGCAATATGTCACTTACTAACGGTTTCCATACATAATAGGAAAAAGTCGGATAAACCTGCTGATTTCAGACAGATCATCTGATGTTTGAGGGGGCTCTTGACTCCACTCCATCAGATGATGTTAGCTGAAAATTTAATATCCAATTCTTTTGTTTTCAGGGTAGATGGGGGGTGATAAGGCAGCGGCTTTCTTCCCTACCCCAGTGGAAAACACGTGCATGCTCAGCCGACCTGAGTGCTCATGTTTATGGAGGTGTAGATCAATGTAGATATCTCATGTGTATGGTTGGCTTAAACAATTCATGACAAATAACCCCCCTAAAGAAAAAAAAGATACCTGCAGCCCCATCCCGCTCTAGCAGCTCATCTATCAGATCTTCTAACTCAGTCTCCACCTGAAAAAAATAAAAAAAGTTACATAAACACAAAATATACTTAATCATGAAAGAGGAGGTTGATGCAAATGCCCGAGCATTCTCACCTGCATCTCCTGGGTGCTTAGGACTTCTGGCTGCCCTGCAATTACTACAGCATCTGTCTCTGCCTCCCCATCCATAATATCTCCATCTGCCACTTCAGCCTGAGAAACATCGGCATCTTCCTCCTGAGCCTCAACGCCTGTTTCCCCTAAACGACCCATAGGTAAGAAAACGGTATAAGTTTTGGAATTATGGTAAAAAAAAAAAAGGAAAAAAAAAGTATTGCAAAATGTTTAACTTTCAGCTGCAGATGGAAGGGAGGGAGCCACAGGAATTCATTACTGATGGGTAGGCGGAGCCCCAGATCAGGATGTCACCTCAGATCAAAAGCGTGCTGACTGGCTGGCCCCTCCAGCTCGGGCTCCTCCTACTCAGCTCCAGTCTAAGATTTGAGGTCTCAGAAGATAGTCGCTGCTAATGCAGATCCTCAGAAGATTTTATTATTTTATATTCGGACAGGAGACTTGGATCACTAGTTGGTCTAGAGGTCTCAGGGGTACCAGCGCTGCTGTACCCCAACCTCTCCCTTGGCGGATCTGTATTTACATTATGGTCCCTGCAGAATCTTGCCGGCCCTGGGGGATGAGGAGAGCTTCCCTGGCGGGACGCAAACCACACGTGCGGTCACTGCGTTCCTCGCCCTGGGGGGAAGCATGGGCACAGCGCCAGAAACCCCTGAGGGTCCCTGTGGCGCTTTGGCTGGTGAGTACTCCACACAAATTTTTTATTATAATTATGTGTGAGTGCTTTAGCGTCTGAGTGAGCAGCGCTATTACTTGTATGTCATATGCTTCAGCGCTGCTGTGACAACGCTGTTACATAGTAGATGTGGTGATTTTTTGTCCGCAGGCAGATAGCTGCAGGACAGAGAGGGAGCAGGAGCGGGGGAGTTCGCGCTCATTATTTGAGCTAGCAGGGGGCGTGGCCTAACGATTCCCGGTCTTCTGAGCAGGAAGACGCGCGCTCTGGCGTTTCTCCTGCGACTCCCCCACTGTGACGGCCATTACACAGGCTCCTGGGCTCCTCAGACCGCTCCTCTCCTCATAAGACACCACGGCCAGCTGGGTGAGTGCTGATTCCTCACCCCGCAGCGCAGCGATCGCTATCCTGCAGCTGCAGTCTCATTAGAGACATAAAATTGGCTGGGGCTCACACTTCATATATATATTGTGGTGAGTTTGCAATATTAACCCCTCTGAGGGTTATTTCTACCAGCAATTTTTTTGACTGAATACCGCTGGGGTAACCCTGCCTGGTGGAGCGTTGACCCTTCAGCGTTTAAAAAAAAAAAACAAAAAAAAAACGCATAGTTTTTGCTGGTATTACCGCTTTGACCTGCTAATACAGGTGAGACATGTCTGAACAGAGTTCAGATGCCGCGGACCACGTCCCAGTGCCATTGCGGCAATCAGATACGCAGACCTCAACAGCGTCTAGCGCTGCGGTCGACAGCGGTGAAAAATTGGACGATATCGCTCGATCGATCAACAACTTGTCTGACCTTTTAGGTCAATATGTGTCTGCTAATTCCTCTCAGAGGAAGCGACGCAGGCCGTTACCGGCCTCTACACGGAGCGAGTCAGATGTATCTGATATTGGGCAGAGTTCCCCTTTAAATTCGGATGGAGAAATATCCGATTCAGATGCGGACGAGCCGCAGGGGCGTTCCTCTATGGCGAAGCGTACGGAGGCATTAATTGAAGCCATGAGAGATATATTACAGTTACCGGAGGTGGTAGCTAGTCGTCCTGGTAAGTCAGCACGCATGTTCCAGGAGTCCCGTGCTTCGCGTACAACATTGCCAGCTCTGGATGAGCTTAATAGTGTAATAGAGGAGGAACGTCTGTGTCCAGATAAGCGTTTTCATGGAACGCATTTCTTTGATACACTTTATCCTTGCTCTGCGGAGTTAAAGGCTAATTGGACTTCTGCTCCTGAAGTGGATGGGTCTTTATCTCAGCTTAGTAAATCCTCACTACTCCCTATTAAGGGGAAAGCGAGTTTACAGGAGCCTTTGGATAGAAAAACGGAATTGGCGGCAAAAGCAAGCTATGAGGCTGCGGGTCATGGATTCCGAGCGGTGCTAGGATCCATGTGTGCTGCTAGAGCTTCTCTAGGCTGGTTGGCACGTTTGAAGACGGAGTTGCAAAATGAATCTCCGTTATCTGAGATACGGGAAACTTGTGAATGGTTAGAAACGGCAGCCTGTTATATATTTGATGCCGGTCTGGATACGGCATCTCTGCTGGCCAAAGCGCAAGCTTCAGCGGTCACAGTCAGAAGAGCTTTATGGCTCAGACAGTGGGCCGGGGACGCAGTTTCCAAACAAGGGTTGTTGGCCTTACCTTACAAGGGTGGCCATCTTTTTGGATCCGACCTCACAGAGCTGATTTCCAAGGCTAAGGCGAAGGAATCAGCATTACCACAGCGTAGGGCCATGGCTTCGGTGTCCAGTAAGCCTGGTGTCTATAGTGGTCGGCGGTCCTTTCGGGGCCGAGGACGATCTAGTCACTCCTGTGGGGATCGGGTCGTCCTTCCTTCTCAGGAAAGAAATCCTCTCAGAAAACTCGTACTCCCTGGAAGCAGAGTTTCCGCCAGGACAAGCGGGAACTTGACAAGAAGCCCGCCAAGTCGGATTGACGCCAGGGGTCCACTCGAGGATTCTCGAGTGGGGGCGTCGCCTGCTTCTTTTCAAGGCGACTTGGATGGCTCGCGTTCCAGATTCCTGGGTAACGCGGATAGTGTCGGCAGGCTATTTCATGGAGTTTGCTTCTCGACCCCCAAATGTTTTTTGTCAGTCTCGCGTTCCGTCGGAACCCGAGCTTGTTGTCGCTCTACAGCGAGAGGTCGAATTTCTGCTACAAAAGGGTGTAGTGATACCGGTTCCGTCAGAGGACCGAGGGAAAGGTTTTTATTCCAACCTTTTTGTAGTTCCCAAAAAGGAGAACAAATTTCGCCCGATTCTGGATCTCAAGCGATTAAACCGGCATGCCATGCCCGGAAATTTCGCATGGAGTCGCTTCGCTCCGTTGTGGCAGCTCTGTCACAGAACGATTTTCTGGTGTCAATTGACATTCGCGACGCCTATTTGCATATTCCCATCGGAAAGGCTCATCAGCGCTTTCTTCGATTTGCCATAGGTCAGAATCATTACCAGTTCGTGGCTCTGCCGTTCGGCTTAGCCTCAGCGCCAAGGGTCTTTACAAAAATTCTGGCGCCCCTCATGGCAATCCTTCGAAGACAGGGGATTACGATTCTCCCTTATCTGGACGATCTTTTGATCGTGGCTTTCTCGGAGGAGGAGGCGTTGACGGCTCGGGATTTGTCTCTTCAGTTTCTGAAGGACTTCGGTTGGCTGGTCAATTGGGAGAAGTCGTCCCTGGAACCATCGAGGACAATCCTCTTTTTGGGAATGCATCTCGACACGTTTCGGTCGGTAGTTTCCCTACCACCAGACAAACAGTCATGTCTTCTTCGACATGTACAGATTATGAAATCCTCAACGGCAATGTCCCTACGGAAGTGTATGCGTCTTCTGGGACTGATGGTGGCGATTCCTTTTGCCCAGTTCCATTCCAGGACCCTCCAAAAGTTTATTTTGAGTCGATGGAATCGGTCGCAATCGCTGGATTGCAGTGTCACCATTTCTCGCGCGGTGCGGGATTCTCTAGGATGGTGGCTACGTCCAGGGTTTTTGCCCTGGGGAAGTCCTTCCTCCCTCCAAAGTGGTCAGTCATAACCACCGATGCCAGCCTGACGGGCTGGGGGGGTGTTTGGAACAATCTCTGGATTCAGGGGGTATGGTCACCGGAAGAGTCTGTTCTTCCGATCAACATCCTGGAATTGAGGGCGATTTTCCTTTGCCTCCAGCATTGGACGGTCCCTTTGAGCGGTCTGCCAGTTCGAGTGCAGACAGACAATGCGACGGCTGTCGCGTATATCAATCACCAAGGCGGGACAAGGAGTTCCAGGCTCTTGGTGGAGGTGTCTCGAATTCTGATTTGGGCCGAGGCCAGTGTGCCAGCCATTTCGGCGATTCACATTCCAGGGGTTCAGAATCTTACAGCGGACTTTCTCAGTCGCAGGAAGATGGATCCTGGGAAATGGAGCCTTCACCCGAAAGTTTTTGCACTACTGTGCTCCCGTTGGGGAACTCCCCAAGTGGATTTGATGGCATCCAGGTTCAATGCCAAGTTACCGACGTTCATGTCCAGGTACAAGGACCCGAAGGCTGTGGCGGTGGATGCTTTAGTAGCTCAGTGGGATCAGTTTGAGCTGATCTATGTATTCCCACCGATATCTTTACTTCCTCTAGTACTGCGTCGGATCAGATTAGAGAGAATTTCAGCTATTTTGATAGCTCCGGATTGGCCAAGAAGGATGTGGTTCTCGACAATAATGTCGCTGTTGGCGGCACCTCCTTTTCCGCTTCCTCTTCAACCGGACTTGTTGACTCAGGGGCCCATTTGTCATCCGGACTTGCAGTCCCTGCGTTTGACGCCGTGGCTTTTGAGACCGAAATCTTAACCCATAGAGGTTTTTCAGCCGAGGTTATTGCTACCCTTCGTGCTGCGAGAAGTCCGGCTACTACTAGGATTTACCACAAAACCTGGGAAAACTTCTTTTCGTGGTGTTTGGGATCCTCTCGGAATCCGAGAAAGTTTTCCATCCCCAATCTGTTGGCTTTTCTGCAGCATGGGCTAGACAAAGGTTTGGCAGTCAGCACCCTGAAAGGTCAGATTTCTGCTCTGTCTTTATTGTTTCGGAGAACCATTGCTTCAAATAGGGACGTGATTTCCTTTTTCCGCGGTATAGCTCGTAAGTTTCCGCCGCGGAAGGCTTCCGTGTCTCCTTGGCGGCTCAACCTTGTTTTGGAGGCTCTTCAGCATAAACCTTTTGAGCCTATGGGTTCAGCTAGCCTTTCTTTACTTTCCTGGAAGGTGGCTTTCCTTGTAGCGGTCACTTCTTTGAGGAGAGTTTCTGAGTTGGCAGCTCTTTCTTGTTCGCCTCCTTTTCTGGAGTTTTTTCCGGATCGTGTAGTGCTTCGCACACGGGGTGATTTTTTACCTAAAGTGGTATCACAATTTCATGTTAACCAGGATATTGTGTTGCCTTCTTTCTGCCCGGATCCGAAGAATGCGAAAGAGCGAGATTTGCACACATTGGATTTAGTGCGGGCCTTGAAATTTTACCTATTTGTTACTCAAGGTTTTCGTAAGACGGACTCTCTATTTGTGGTTCCGGCTGGTCGCCGGCGTGGTCAGCGAGCTTCCAAGGATTCTATAGCTCGTTGGATTCGGTCAGCTATTCTGGAAGCTTACAGTCTTCAGGGTGCATCTTGTCCGATTAAGATTCGAGCCCATTCCACGAGAGCTGTGGCTTCATCGTGGGCTTTTCATCAAGGCGCCTCGGCAGTGCAGCTCTGCCGGGCGGCAACTTGGCGTTCTGTCCACACGTTTACAAAGTTTTATAAAGTGGACGTCAGTGCTTCTGCTGATGCAGCCCTCGGACGTAGGGTCTTGCAGGCAGCTGTAGTTTGAAGTTCTTGTGGAACTTGTGTTTTAGCGCTGGTTGCGCTTTCTTGTTAAGGTTGTTGGGTTTCTGCCTTTTGTTGGTTTTTTCCCACCCTTATTTTTTTGAACTGCTTTGGGACGTCCCATCAGTAATGAATCCTGTGGCTCCCTCCCTTCCATCTGCAGCTGAAACACGGATTTTGGTAAGAACTTACCTGTAAAATCCTTTTCAGCGAAGGAAGGGAGGGAGACACAGATCCCGCCCAAGGCAGAAGTGTGTTGATGTTTTCAGATGCAGCGCGACTCTTATCTGATAGCGATTATCTGGACTGAGGTCAGCGCGTTAAGGCTCTTTTCAGCATCGCCAGCTCATCGCAGTAGTCAGGTTCAGTGATTAGTACCTGGAACTCTGTGGTTTTTGGCTTACTTTGTGTACATAACCTGTATCCTTGTGTTTTTCTCTGAAGTTCCTTCAGACAGGGTTATGTTGCTCCGCTGGTGATCTTGGTTCTTCCCTAAAGCTTTGGTACGACTGGAGCTGAGTAGGAGGAGCCCGAGCTGGAGGGGCCAGCCAGTCAGCACCCTTTTGATCTGAGGTGACATCCTGATCTGGGGCTCCGCCTACCCATCAGTAATGAATCCTGTGTCTCCCTCCCTTCCTTCGCTGAAAAGGATTTTACAGGTAAGTTCTTACCAAAATCCGTGTTTAGCACACGTTACCTGTATCTGGTTGGTTACTGTTCGGGTCCCTGGGGGCTCCATGGGTGTCCTGCTCAGACTTATTTTTTCCAGAAGCGCCCTTGCCTCCAAACAGACCGCTTGGCTGGTTCACTATGCGCGACAACGTCTCCAGAGGCTTTAGTGCCGCATTCACAGTGTTTGCCATATTTGGACTACAGAAATTAAAACAAGAGTCCATTATAAGAGAAAACACATGAGATAACAAGCACTATAATCACAGTTCTAGAATCTGCAGATGATACCTGGACAAGTCTAGGCTATGAGGCACCCTTGCCAAATCACTAACGAGACCTTTCTTCAGGAAGAGGCGGATGATGTTGTTCATGCCGTTGTGCTGCGTTTTCGTAGTGGCGCTGCTGTAGAAGCTGGACGTGGAAGGGCAGGACTCCATTATGGTGCTAATAATGCACATCACAGCCTGTAATCTGCAAGAAAGGAAATGTGCATGATATATTCTGAGAGCGTTTGACACCTGGCAAGTAGTAAACAGATCTCCCAATGCAGAAGTGGGAGTTGCGGGATAACCCCTCTAAGGACATCCTTTCCTTACCTAGCATGCTTCTCTGTACTCTCAGCCATTGCTAGTGCACGGCCAAGTGCCGCTTTCACTTCATTCACCAGTGCTACCTGCGCGTCAGTACCGCTGCCAGCTGCAGCCAGGCTGGCAAGGAATAGGCGTGCCAAGGCTGGGGTGTCTTTGTCCTCGGCACTCTGAGTGTGGGGCAGGAGATGATCCAAGACAAAAGCCAAGACACTGCAATCCTGTCAAGATGAGCAAAATTAGTAAATGTCCTCCGAAACTGAAAAAAAAAAATAAACTGTAAACTTAAGTTTTGACTGGTACAAACCTCTTTAATAAGCTCAGATTGTCCTGCCGTGTAGTTGTAGTTTGCTATGAGTGTGGCAATACCCACATAAGACCTGACGAGCTCCGCCAACAGTCGAAGTATAGTAGACGTGGGCAGCAGAGGTTTGCTGCCTTTTGCCTTCTGTTTCCCTTCTTCTGAATTGCGGTCTCCCTCTTTGTCCTTTTTGCCACCTTCGCGGTTTTCCTCTGGAGTTAGCGCTGCTGTAAAATGAGTGCCCATTAGAGATCTCAGATAGTGGGGTGCACTCTATTCCAACTTCAGTTCATTGGCAGACCCCACAACTATAAGCCCTAAGCACCTAAAGACACACAACCTTTCACAAGCACCCGAGGTTGGAATAGATCACTTACTTTCTCCCTGAGGGGTCCCAGACTGTGGAGTCTCTGTGGATGAACTGTCAGCAGTGAAGACGCGTGCCTAAGAACAGACCGTCAAAAATCAGAACAACCACCGAAGAAGGGAAGAAACAAATGTTGCACGGGATGAAGGAATGCTTACATTGATGGCAAAGCTACCCTGGGGATCAAAGTCGCTGCCTTGCCTGGTGAGATCTCGGTACTGCTGGAAAACTTCATCACCCATGTCTTGCAAGATCTGACTGACTTCTTGGTTCATACCCACATGTTTTTGCTCTGTCTTCTCAGTCACTGCAAGACAACAGAATGGTTATAGCTATGAGATTTGTTGACTACTGAGTACATACACAGAAATTATAGTGTTAAAGAGCCAAAATGGTTCAGAGCAGTTTTCAAGAGTGTAGGCTTTAAAAGGATATGGAAACCTTTGACAGGGTAAAAAAGATTTTTCTCGATCGCTTCATTGGGGGACACAGGAACCATGGGTGTATGCTGCTGCCACTAGGAGGCTGACACTATGCATATGCAAAAAATGTTGGCTCCTCCTCTGCAGTATACACCCCACCGACTGGCACCAAGCTAATCAGTTTTAGCTTAGTGTCAGTAGGAGGTGGACACAGGTCTCTCCGGAGACCCAGATCTACCTATTGTGCGTCGTTCCTTTTCAGGTTTTCCGGAGGGATACAGAGTGAACAGTCACTACTGTACTCCCACACAGACTATGAGTACGGCGTGTACTGCCACCCCGTATCCTCATGTCTGGTACTTTGGCAGGCCAATGATCCCTGACACGGACATGTGTTTCAGGTGACCTTGGAAAAGAAGACCCAGGCCTGCCTCAGTCTCCCACCCACTCGCCCACCACAGCCTGTCTGAAGGAGACACGGACGTCCTGCAGTTGGATTCCGGACGTCCGACCATTATCATAGGTATTGTCCTCTTTCCTCCTAGGCAAAGAAGACAGGAATGGAAGAAAAAAGGAAAAAAAGAAAAAAAAAAAGAAAACCAGAGGATAGAGTATGGGGGTGGTAGCCTTCTCCCCTTCGTTCCGAACCCATACTAGCGGGGGTTTTTACCTGCGGTTCATAAACGCCCCTTAGGTACTCCTTCAGCCTCCATTCCCCAGGTCACCTGAATCTTCAGGTGCCTGGTCGCGCCGCTAAACGCTCCTTGCAAGGGCCATTTTTATGCCACTACGTTTGCTTCTCAGCGGGCCCCCTTTTTATTGCTTTTCAGGGCCAAAGGGCGCCGCCCCCCCCCCCTCCATCGGCGGCCGCAGGCTCTAATCGAGGCCCCGGTTTCATTTTGAGCCTAGTTATAGCGCCGGTTCCGCCCCCTTCCCTCTAGGCTTCCGGGCGGGCTTCTCTCCTGCCCATCCTTACTTTCAGCGTGGCCTCAGGCTCCGCCCACCACCCTCAGCGCTTTGGTGGACCGCAGCCGCTGCCATATTTCTCTGCAGCAGCGCGCGCTGCCATATTACTCTCTGCAGCAGGGCGCGCTTTCCTCCAGTCGGGCCCACAGTTGGACGCAGGAAGTGGAAGGAAAAATCCCCATCTTCGCCCTGTGAGCAGGACGATTCATCTCTGGGCCTCTGCTTTTGCTCTCACTGAGGACCAGCATCAGGAACCGTGAGTAGCTCAGCCATGCCTAAGCACAAGGGAGAGCCTGCTCGCCCCACCTTCCTCTTCCACTCTGGTCAGGCACTTTGTTTGCTCTTCTTGTAATGGCTTTCGGAAGATGAGTCGGACCTGGACTCAGAACAGGCCTCCACAGCATGACGGATATGGTGCAGAGCCTGACTGTTGCAGTCAATCAGACCTTAGGTATCAAGGACACCACTATGGAATCCGCAGATCAGGTGGTTTCGTTCAGACGGTCCAAACCACCTTCCAAGGTCTTTGCCTCGCATACGGAGTTCAGGAGATACTCAAGAGTGAGAGGGAGAATCCAAACAGGCGCTTTCAAAGAGGGAAGCGCCTCGGCATCTTATATCCCTTCCCCCCCGGATCTTACCTCTAACTGGACGTTTTCCCCTACAGTGGACCCACCGGTCTCCAGACTGTCCACCAATACCGTCCTCCCACTTTCCAATGCAGCTTCCCTCAAGGATGCCAACGACAGGATTATAGAATCGCTGTCAAAACCAGCCTTTGAAGCGACCGCTTCTGCTTTATGCCCGGCCTTCGCCTATACTTGGGTCTCAAAGGCCATAGACAGATGGGCAAAACAACTCTGCAAGGGCATGATGGCTGGAGCCCCTCCGAGAGAGTTGGCGGAGCTTGCAGACCAAATTTCCCATGCCGGTCAATATTTGGTATCGGCCTCCCTGGATGCCGTGTCCTGCGCTGCTCAGGCATCCAGCAATTCTGTAGCCATCCGAAGAAACATTTGGCTCAAAGCATGGCAAGCTGATCTTTCGTCAAAGAAGTCGCTCACAGGCCTCCCCTTCCAGGGAGACAGTCTGTTCGGCTCTCGGTTGGATCAGATCATTAAAGAAGAAACGGGAGGCACGAGATCCCTCCTCCCTCAGTCCAAGCCTCGCAGACCCGTTCAAAGGCGACAGTTCCGCTCCTTTCGCTGTTTCCTGACGTCAGAGGATTCTTCCAGTCAGCGAAGGCCGCAGAATCGCCAGATCAAGAAGAAACCTTCCTTCAGGCCCACTCCTTCCTGGCGTTCCTCTAACTCCCATGGTAGATCCGCCAGGTCAAGGCCTGGCAGATGTTCCTCGGCATGATTCTGTTCCAGAGCCCAGCGTTCCTACGTCTCCTGCTATTCAGGGACGTTTGGCTCGACTTGGTGGAAGACGTTTGGGTCAGGGAGGTTGTATCCTCAGGATACAAAATAGAGTTCACTTCCCGTACACGAGATCGGTTTTTCGAATCCCGCCCCCCAAGGGATCCTTCTTTGGTCCCTGGTTTCTTTGCATCCATCGACTCCCTTCTCAGTTTTGGGGTTATCGTCCCCGTTCCACATCGAGAACGCATCACAGGTTTCTATTCAAACCTGTTTGTTGTGCCAAAGAAGGGCGGCGCGGTTTGTCCCATTCTGGACCTCAAGTTGCTGAACAGGAGGGTTCGCCTGCGTCACCTCCGGATGGAGTCTCTTTGTTCAATAATCTCTTCCATGGAGACGCAGGAATTTCTGTGCTCCATAGACATTCAAGATGCCTACCTCCATGTTCCGATTTGCCCAGCTCAGAGGTTCTTGCGTTTTGCAGTTCAGCAGAACCATTTTCAGTTTGTCGCCCTGCCGTTCGGCCTTGCGACCACTCCCAGGGTCTTCACCAAGATCATGGCGGCATTGATGGCCTGGTTCTCATTCCATACCTCGACGACATCCTCATCAAGGCCCCGTCCCTCCCCCGGGCCCAAGAAAGCCCGTCCATCGTTCTCGACACCCTGGCCCGGTTCGGGTGGATTGTCAATAGAAAGAAGTCCTGCATTGTTCCTGTCTTCCTGGGCATGCTGTTCGATACCCGACAGGCGAAAGTTTTTCTTCCCAAGGACAAAAGACAATCCTCCAGCAGGGAGTTCGGTCTCTACAGGGCCCTAAGCTTCCTTCCGGACAGCAATAAAGGTGCTGGGCAGAATGGTTGCAGCCTCAGAGGCAATCCCCTTTGCTCAGTTCCACTTGAGACCTCTTCAGCGAGCTATCCTATCTCAGTGTGACAGGTCTGTCCGGTCTTTGGTTCGTCCACTTCGTCTCCCTCTCAAGTCAAGCAGTCTCTCAACTGGTGGCTGTCACCCCCCCTCATCCTCCAGGGCAGGTATTTCCTGCCAGTCCACTGGTAGGTTATAACGACGGACGCAAGCCTTCTGGGCTGGGGGGCAGTTTTTCGTCACCTGACAGCTCAGGGTCGTTGGTCGGCACGGGAATCCTCCCTACCGATCAACATCCTCAAAATCAGGGAATCGCTTCTCAGGGGCCTGCCGGTCAGAATTCAGATGGACAATGCCACGGCCGTGGCGTACGTCAACCACCAAGGAGGGACCAGAAGTTACCTGGCAATGGCAAAGATGTCCAGGATCCTTCGTTGGGCAGAGGCGACAGTTCCGGCAATATCCGCTGTACATATCACCGGCGTGGACAACTGGGCCGCCGACTTCCTCCAGCCGCGAGAGTTTCGCGGCAGAAGAATGGTCCCTGCATCCGGATGTCTTCCATCAGATCTGTCTTCGATGGGAGACTCTGGATGTGGACCTCATGGCGTCCCGGCTGAACAGGAAGGTTCCGCGATTCGTCTCCAGGTCCCACGACTCTCTTGCGTTGGACGTAGATGCTCTGGCCATTCCCTGGTCGCAGTTCGCTCTTCCCTACCTGTTCCCTCCACTTCCCCTTCCCAGATTGCTGAAGATCAAGGCGGAAGGGGTGCCGGTCATTCTGATCGCCCCAGATTGGCCCAGGTCTTGGTTCACAGACATTATCAATCTCTTGGCAGACGCCCCCTGGAGACTTCCAGAGAGGCCAGATCTTGTCACAAGGTCCGATTTGCCACCTGAGTTCTCGGTCGCTCAATTTGACGGCGTGGCTGTTGAGACCGCGGTATTGAGAGCATCCGGGTTCTCTGATCGGGTAATTCGCACCATGATCCAGGCCAGAAAACAGTCGTCCTCCAGGGTCTACTATCGAACATAGAATGCCTATTTTCGCTGGTGTGAGTCCAGCGTCAACCCGCCAATGAAGTTGTCGCTCCCTGCTATCTTGGCTTTTCTCCAAGCGGGACTGGATTCTGGCCTCTCCCTTGGCACTCTGAAAGGGCAAGTGTCAGCCCTTTCTATCCTCTTTCAGAAATCCTTGGCGTCTCGTGCTCAAGTCAAAACTTTACTTCAGGGAGTGGCGCATACGGCTCTCCCGTACCGGAATCCTGTGGACCCCTGGGACCTCAATCTTGTTTTGGAGGTTATGAGGTGTGCTCCCTTTGAACCTCTCAGAGAGGTTCCACTGCCCGTTCTGTCCTGGAAAGTGGCCTCTCATAGCGATTACTTCCATCAGACGAGTTTCAGAATTAGCGGCTCTGTCCTGTCGCCCCCCTTTCCGGGTTCTTCACCAGGATAAGGTTGTGTTGCGGCCTCCGCCTTCCTTTCTTCCCAAGGTGGTATCCACTTTTCACTTGAATGAGGATATTGTCCTGCCTTCCTTCTGTCCGGCTCCGACTCATTCTCTGGAGCGCTCGTTTAACAGGCTAGACCTGGTCCAGGCAGTGTGAATCTAACTGGATAGGACCGCTTCTTTCAGGAAGTCGGATCTTCTGTTCGTCATTCCTGACGGGGCGCGGAGAGGCCTGCCGGCCTCCAAGGCTACGACTGCGCGTTGGATTAGGACTGCAATATTGGAGGCTTACCGGGTTAAGAACAGAGTGCCCCCTCCTGGGATTAGGGCTCACTCCACCAGGGCAGTAGGCACCTCCTGGGCGATTCACCATGGGGCATCCGCCCTTCAAATTTGCAAAGCAGCAACCTGGTCTTCCATCCACACGTTTGCCAAATTTTACAAGGTTCACACCTATGCTTCGGCGGACGCCAGCTTAGGCAGAAGGATCTTGCAGGCGGCACTGGGGACTTTGCCGACCTGAATGGAGTTTCCTGCCATTTTTTCCCACCCCAGGGACTGCTTTGGGACGTCCCATGGTTCCTGTGTCCCCCAATGAAGCGATCGAGAAAACAGGATTTTGGTTGCTTACCGTAAAATCTGTTTCTCTGAGCGCTCATTGGGGGACACAGCACCCTCTCATATGTTTACAACTTTTGTCCTTTCTTCTGAATGTTATGGTTATGATTGAGTTGTCTGTTCTGCTGTTTGGTTCTGTCATGTTCTTCTCCTACTGCTTTCTCACTAACTGATTAGCTTGGTGCCAGTCGGTGGGTGTATACTGCAGAGGAGGAGCCAACCTTTTTGCATATGCATAGTGTCAGCCTCCTAGTGGCAGCAGCATACACCCATGGTTCCTGTGTCCCCCAATGAGCGCTCCGAGAAACAGATTTTACGGTAAGCAACCAAAATCCTGTTTTTTTTCCACAAGTCAGTGGTTAAAAAGCTGCACTAAGTTTCAATCTGCAATCTTAATTTAGTTTCATCAATTTTCAGAGCAGACTTCCAAAGTGGGAGTGTCCCTCCCAGTAATATATGTTGGATTTGAGGTCTAGTGTCTTCACTAGGTCTCATGGATTAGCACTAGTGATGAGCGAGTATATTGACTAACAGGCAATCTTCACAAGTATTCAGGCTTGTCCAGCAGCCATAAATCATGCAGCTGGTCGACAAACTAAATCTCCGAGCACGCCAAAATACTCGGAGGACACTCGAGCATGCTCAGGAAAACCCGAGTAACTAGTATATTCGCTCATCACTAATTATCACACCTTCATTCCCATACCAATTGCTCCTTCTACAGCTCATAAAGGAGTGTGATCCCTTGGAGTCTGCTGTGAGATCTTGCCTTCTTTACACAGATTCACAACCTTTACTCTCTTTGGACTGCCTTATGTGTCATTTCCTCCAATTATCGTCCCTCCCTCTAAACTAGGGTACTATCAACTCCCTCGTCTGCCATCTACATCCTCGAACATTGAGAGAAGGGAGATGGCGAGGAGATGTGGTCAACTCTGAGTGTGCTGTTAGATCTATGTCAGAAGAGGCAGGACAGCCAGCTATGTGAAAGAGGGACACAGACTGCGGCAGAAAAATTTTGATTTAGGAAAGGTTTTTAAATACTGCACCTTCTTCTGGCGCATGATAGGCTGCCAGAGCATTCAACATGTCGTAGATAACCTCCTTTATTGTATCAGGGATGACAGGAAGAGTAGATGGTTTCACCGGCGTGGTCTTAACTAACTGTACGGCATTAGGACCCTTGATCCGGAGATTCTCAAACTCATCATCGGATGCTGGAAGCAAAAAAAAAAATAAAAAATTCAACGTAGAGTTCAATTTGGGCATTTCAAGCATGACTGGCACATATCAAATTTATGTGGCAACTCAAACTTACCAGTTCCAGATCCTCTGGGTGCAGGCAGAGCTATGCGGATGCAACCATTGGCTACTTCAGTGAAAATGTCAGGGTTTCGGCAGGCAGCGGGGCCCAGGACTCGCAGGATATAGTTAATCTCACGAGATCCTAGGCTTCCCGATACTACTCCAGAAGTGGTGCTGCCAGCTCCGCTGGTTGCTGCTGAACGTACAACCTGCAGAGTATCATCAAGATTTTGTGTGTCATGTTAACAGATAATACACAAAGGTTAACCAGGTCTTTCAAACCATTAATGGACTTTATGGAGGGTTTAAAGAAGCTGTTGGGGAGCAAATGTCCCTCTTCTGTACTCTGGGTGGAGATCATTCTCTCACCAACCCAGAAAATTAGCATAAAGAAAAAAAAATTGTGCAAAAATATGACATTTTGCACATTTTCAAAATGTGGATAGGCTAGGTAAAATGGGCCCGCGAGAAAACCAGCATACATGGTAGTTCAATAAGAAAGTCTGCTTAAGTCCCCTGAGAAAAAGCATTTTGCAACAATTATGAGGATAGTAACACAAGCATACAAAAGTCCATAAAAACGATATACCTTTTCCATTGTGTGCTGCAAAGTGCATGGATCCTCTATGATATGCCTGAAGAGCAGGGTAACTAATGGTGTAAAGCCATTGAATCCAGAGCTCTGGGTCAAGCTCAGAATCATGCGTGTGCTCTTTAGTTCGGCAAACATCATTGCATATTTGTGGTCGCGCGTAAGGCGCAAACACAGGCGGAGAGTAGCATGTAAAGTGTCTGGATCCACGGGGACGCCAAGCATGCTGACGCATGATCGGATCAGCACCGTCACCATCTCTTCCGTCAGCCCCTGGATCACTATGTCCCCAATTTTCGGCTCTTCGGGTGGAGATTCTTTTTCTGTGGTAGAGTTCTCAGGAATTGGTGTAGCTTCTACATTTCAGAAAAAAAAAAATAGTAAAGAAAAAAACACTATGGAAAAAAAAAAGTATATATCTGAAAAATAGATTGCTACGTACCAGCCACCTTCTCCTCTTTTTGCTTGATTTCAATTTCTTTGCCTTCCTCTAGAGTTTTCTCCAATTCTTGTCCGCTACCGTTCTTGACACTTTTAAGCAATCGTGGAACACGTAGCAAAGTCAGCATCACAGGGCGGCGATTGCCGGTCTCTTCATTTACCTACAAAGTACAAGTAATGGGGTCTTATTCGTATTATATAGGGGCTGCATAGACGCAGCATCCAAATTCAGGGATTCTATTACCAAATCCTAAAGTGATGGATTAAAAGGACGTGTGTGACAATTACCTGGACCATGGTGGTAAATTGTACAGTGTATCTCCTGCGACCAGCTGTGAATCGGACACAAGTCTCCCCAGCTTTCCAGGCGGCATCAATGGTGCTGTTGTTACTAGCACTGTAGCTACACCAACGTCCGGATCTGTCATCAAACCAACGCCAGTTGTTACCATTTGCCTGTAGATACTGCAGAGGAAAATATAAAAATAAAAAAGGTAACAAACCTTCATCTACAACATCTCTGAAGAATAGCCAACACCTTTTTAACAGTTATTCTCCTCCCAAAAATAATCTAGTTTCCTTTATAAGATTAGAGATAACTTTCTTACAGAGATCGGAGCTCTGGAACCCCAAGAACAGGCTCTGCAGCCCCGTCCTGTGTGTATGCTTGGCCACTGCACCAGTCATGGACCATGGGGCTGCGGAGCGCTACGCTCGGCTATTTCTAGCAGCCCCATAGAGAATGAATGCAGCTCGGCTCCATTAACGACAAGGCTGCAGAGCCCAGTACTCAAGGTTTAGCATCTCCGATCTCAGGATCGCTGAGGGCCCCAGTGGTTGTTCTTCCAGCAATCTATGGCTAGGGAATAATTATTTGGGAGGGGTGGGGGGCGGGGGGGATTAATCCTTTAAATACTTATTACAGGCTGTGTACTCCACCATGATGTTAATACAGACAAAATGTTCAGAAATTGGAGACACTTTAAAGTGATAACATGTAAATGCAAAAACTCGCAAATTGTGGAACTGAGGATCTAAGTAAAAATGCTAGGACATGCCCTCCTTTATACCCACCACCTAGACTATTGTAACACCCTCCCGGGTGGTTTCTGCCCTAATCCTCCTTCTGCCCCTTCAAACCCTTCTCAACTCTGTCTATTTCAGCTCTAGCCTCTGCAAGTGACCTTACTAGCTACCTATTGCCCAGATAATTTCCAAATCTCCGCTTATATGTCTTGTCGCTGAGATTTCGTGATCACTTGGCTTAGTTTGTATTGTACCCTTCTGTCCCTCTTCCATACTTTTCCACCAACCTCCGCACCAGTGGTGCCTTATCAGTAGGCAGCCCGATCAAGTGAGCCACCAGCAATACTCGTGGCTAGGCCACAATGCTTCTCTGGACCTGCCCGCTTCGTACAAGAAGCACGCTTTTTCATCTCATCATTGTTTTTCAAGCTGTTTTTACTGAGAGACGTCTTTTCTCCTGTCCAGACTTCTGTAACAGCCGGTCTTTGTAAGCACATCGCCTGTCCTTGCTGTCCTGCATCTTTGAGACCACAATCTTTGATGCCAGCGTTATTGGGATGGGGGGGGGGGGGGGGGGGAGAATTGCCGGTCTTTAATGCGCTTGATCCCTTTTTTGATTCTAGCAGGCGACATAATGGGCCTCCTTTCTGACCTTCCTTTTTCTACTAGACATGTCCTACACACCTGGGAAGACCTCCCTAGACCGGCCATAACCTCAACCAATTATATATACAGTAACTAACCAGACTTCCTCTGAGCTCAGTGCCTTAAAACCCAAGACACCGTGGACAGCCTGCAGGAATATTGCGCCTTAGAAAGGGCTAGGTCTATGACCCATCTGGCCCAGTATATAGCAAAAACTCTCCTTAGAACAAATACCCTCTGTCCCCATGAAGTCACCGATCAGTTTTCCTTCAGACACTGAAGGCAACATATACCGATAGGTATTTTCGATGACCTTCACACATAAATACATCGACAGCTACATGGCCTCATCCAGAATGCCTGAATTTCTATCCTTTTCAGAGCAGTGGATTACTAAGCGGCCCACTCCCCCCTATATAGATCGTCGGGTTATCCGTTCCTCTACAGCCACCACCCACCTTGGCGTTATCCGATGTGGTGTCCCTAAGTGACCTGTTGACTAAGATGTTTTTATTTTAACATTAGCAAGGCTAGTACTTTATAGCCTAGAAAGCTAAACAGGAGGACCTGCTAGACCTCTCCGCTCAGTTGCTATACACCTCAATTTAAGTGCAAAGCTTCTCAACTTGCAGCCAGGACAACCACTAACCCAGTAGTCGTTTGCTCCATTTGGCTTCTATCTTTTGCTGCCAGCCCAGCATCCAAGTCATCCCTTACCAGACATCCACCCACCCCACCGGCATCCCTTTGCAGAAGACACTCTTCAGTAAGCACACTGACGCATGAGGTGGTGACAAGTTGTTCTGCAAATACTAAAAGCCTTCCTGGCATGCCCATTTCAAATCTGCTGAGTCCTCCACCTCTTCAGCATGTTGAGTCATTTCCCACCACTTGAGCCTTCAGCCTGAATGGACGAACATCATCTTTCTTCTAGAGACTTGGCTTCCTTATGTGGACAATGCCTGGACCAGGGCGGTAGTATCCGCATCTTACAACATAGCATTCGCCTCCATGCAGGTTCTTTCCCTTGACTGAGGGTGCTACCTTGAGAGTATGCTTGTTTTTTTTTTTAAATCGAAATTATTCAACTCCATGGAGCAATAGTTGTGGTGCCTGACTCAATACCATTTCATTTTTTGACAAAATTAAAGGGGGGAGGCTCCGTCCATTCCATCCCAGTGACAGAAAAGGCCCAACAGATTTGTTCCGGTCTGAAGATTCTGGACCCCTACGATCAGTGGTCACATCGTTGAAGACATCCTCAGTGCGTTTTGCCATATCCCCATTGTCAGATTACACCAATGATTTCTTCCCTTTTCTACACTGTCGCCCTCCCCTTTGGGCTCCCAGGGTCATCACCAAAGTCCTCATGTCACTTCGTGCCAACGGGGTAGAAGATCATTCCCCTACCTGAATGATCTGCTGATTAAAAAAAAAAAGAAAAGCATTTTTAGTACTCACCATAATATCCCTTTCTCATAGACTTCATGGGGAGACACAGGAAACCATGGGTGTGTACACTACTGCCACCAGGAGGCTGACACTAAGAATTACACTTAAAGGTCTCCACCTCAGCAGACTACACCCACCTACTAGCAACTGTTTCCAGTGTCCACCAATGAAACAACCAAGAAAAATGTCCTTCCTGGACAGAACTTTTATCAGAATGTTTTTAGTGAAACCACTTGTAACATTTTCTACCTTTTTTAACATAAAAATATCAATAGTACATAACATACAAATGGTCCTCCCATTCAACTCCCCATGTAGCATCAATGCTTAAAAAGAATCTGTAAGCAGGTTATTGCAATTTTATTTGAATGAAGCATGATGTAGGGGCGGAGACCCTGATTACAGGAATGTGTCACTTACTAGGCTGTGTACTGTAGTTTCAATACAATCAGTGTTTTATTAGCAGGAAATCACTACAGAATATTCAGTCCAGCTAATCTGTGTAACCCCTCCCCCCATCACCGATTGGTAGCTTCCTGACAATGCACTCAGGAAGCTGAAAATCAGTGGTGTGGGCGGGGTTATACAGAGCTCAGCTATCACAGCACTGCTCCATCTACAGAGAAACACTGGGATTCTATCAAAAGTGCACGAAGCAGCTCAGTATGACATTTATGCAGAGCCACAAGAGATTATTTTACATCTTAAAATTAGTTACCCTGTTCATCTGAATTCTCCTCTTGGAGGAAATAGAGGTTTTCTCGTAGAAATCGATAAGCAGCAGGACAGGAGTAATCCACCTGAAGTAGAGAAAAAAAATAAGTAAAAAGTTGAGATGAGTTATTTAAAAGATCCAGAATGATCTTTTGCTAAATATGAACCTACAAGTGTAGATGTAGATAAAGGTCTTACTTGGGCGTATGCACTTCTTTCTGCTCCTTCGCTGCCTGCAGACACGGTTGGACCACTTCTAGTAATTTGATCAGGACATTAAGGATGCCACTGGTTTCTACAACCCTGGCGCATGGCAGCTTCAACTCCTGTTACAAGGAAAAATAAAAAAAATTAGCTCAGAAAATAAGGAACAGAAAAGCTCTGCAAATCCTCAGGAGCAAATAATGATCAATGTTTCACCAAAGGAATAAAACTGGTGATTGTAAGTTGGCCCCAGACAAAGCACCGGTTAAACTAAACAGTGGCAGCAAAACCTGTAACAAAAAAAAAAAAAAATTTGCTCATACACTTCTCTGCTGTAATATCCCTTTATCGTAGAATACATCGGGAGGACAAAACACCATGTGTACAGGCACTGTGACACAAAGTGCTGGCTCTTAGGACACTAGGATAGTTTTGTGCCAAAAAGCAGAAGGAAAGCAAGAAAGCAGTAGTAACCAAAACAGGAACCAACATAACCTCAACCCGGGAAATCCATACTGAAAAAAGGGGCAACAACAGTCCCTCCGGGGTGGCAACAACAAAAAGAAGGGTCATGGTTGGAAGTGACCACCTGAGACTTGTAGCAAAGAGCGCAGAAAAAGACGGATTTTGGTAAGAACTTACCTGTAAAATCCTTTTCAGCGAAGAAGGAAGGGAGACACACTAGTCATTACTAGTGGGGTAGGCGGAGCCCAGATAGGATTGACACCTCAGATTAAAAAGAGTGTTGACCGGCCCCTCCAGCTCGGGCTCCTCCTACTCCTGCTTCTCCAGTCGTACACAAGCTAAGGAAGAGCAAATATCACCAGCGGAGCAACATAACCCCTTCTGAAGGACTTCAGAGAAGAAACAAGGATACAGGTTATGCATGTCACAGTAAAAAACCACACAGTTCCAGGTACTACTCACTGAACCTGACTACTGCGATGAGCTGGCGATGCTGGAACAGAGCCTTAGCGCGCCGACCTCAGCCCAGATAATCGCTATCAGAGGAGGGTCACGCCGCATCTGAAACACAACAACACACTTCTGCCATGGGAGGGATGTGTGTGTCTCCCTTCCTTCTTCGCTGAAAAGGATTTTACAGGTAAGTTCTTACCAAAATCCGTCTTTCAGCAGCAGATTAAGGAAGGGAGACACACACTAGTCATTACTAGTGGGACGTCCCAAAGCAGTCCAAAAAAATTAAGGGTGGGAAAAAACCAGAAAAAGGCAGAACCCAACCACCTAAAATAATGCGCAACCGGCGCTAACAAACAAGTTAACGAGAACTTTTAAACTACAGCTGCCTGCATCAGCGGAAGCACTAACGTCCACCTTGTAAAATTTTGTAAAATGTGGACAGAGCGCCAGGTCGCAGCCCGGCAGAGCTGAGCTGCCGAGGCCCCTTGGTGAAAAGCCCACGATGAGCCTACAGCTCTCGGGCAAGGTTCGCCCTTAAGTCGGTAAGCCTCCAAGATAGCCGACCGGATCCAATGAGCTATGGAATCCTTAGAAGCTCGTTGACCACGTCGACGACCTGCTGGAATCACAAAGAGAGAGTCTGACTTCCGAAAACTTTGGGTAACAGACAAATAGAACTTCAAAGCCCGCACCAAATCCAATGTGTGCAAAGCTCGTTCCTTCGCATTCCCCGGCCTCGGACAGAACAAGGTAATACAATATCCTGATTGACATGGAAATGTGACACCACCTTAGGCAGAAAATCACCCGAGTGCGAAGTATCACCCGATCCGGGTGAAACTCCAGAAAAGGAGGCGAACAAGAAAGAGCCGCCAACTCAGAAACTCTTCTCAAAGAGGTGACCGCCACCAGGAAGGCAACCTTCCAAGAAAGCAACGAAAGGTCAACGGAATCCATAGGCTCAAAAGGCCCGTGTTGAAGAGCCTCCAAAACAAGATTGAGCCGCCAAGGAGACACAGGCGCCTTCCGCGGCGGAAACTGCCGGGTTATTCCGCAAAAAAAGGAACGTACGTCCCTACGCGAGGCGATAACCTTCCTAAACAGCAAGGACAGAGCAGAAACCTGACCCCTCAGGGTGCTTACTGCCAAACCTTTGTCCAGTCCGAATTGCAGAAAAGCCAACAAAGTGGGAATGGAAAAAATCCTTGGGTTCCTTGAAAACCCGAACACCACGAAAAGAAAGCTTCCCAAGTCTTGTGATAAATCCTTGTAGTAGCCGGACCTCTGGCAGCCCGTAAAGTGGCAATGACTTCGGCTGAAAAACCTCGACAGGTCAATATTTCGGTCTCAAGAGCCACGCCGTCAAACACAGAGACTTCAGGTCCGGATGACGAACGGGCCCTTGGGTTAACAGGTCCGAGCGAAGAGGAAGCGGAAGCGGAGTCGTTGCCAGGAGCGACATCAGTGTTGAGAACCACATCCTCCTTGGCCAATCTGGGGCTATCAATATAGCCGAGATTCTCTCCAGTCTGATTCGACGTAGCACCAGAGGAAGTAAGGAAATTGGCGGAAACACAGACTAGCTCGAATTGGTCCAACGGAGCCACTAGAGCATCCACCGCCAAAGCTTTCGGATCCTTGTACCTGGACATGAAAGTCGGTACTTTGGCATTGAACCTGGATGCCATCAGATCCACCCGGGGAGTTCCCCAACGGGAGTACAGCAGTGCAAAAATTTCCGGATGAAGACTCCATTCTCTGGGATCTATCTTCTCGCGACTGAGAAAGTCCGCCGTGATATTCTGAACTCCTGGAATGTGGATCGCAGAGATGACTGGTACTCTGGTCTCTGCCCATACCAGGATCCGGGATACTTCCACCATGAGTCTGGAACTCCTTGACCCGCCTTGATGGTTGATATATGCGACCACCGTCGCATTGTCTGTCTGCACTCGGACTGGTAGACCGTTTAAAGGGACCGTTCAGTGTTGGAGGCAAAGGAAAATTGCCCTCAATTCCAGGATGTTGATCGGCAAGACAGACTCCTCCTCCGACCATACTCCCTGAGTCCAGAGATCGTTCCAGACACCCCCCCAGCCCGTCAGGCTGGCATCTGTGGTTATGACCGACCACTTCGGAGGGAGGAAGGACTTCCCCAGGGATAGCGCCTCCGGACGTAACCACCATTCCAGAGACTCTCGTACCCTGTGGGAGATGATGACACTGCAATCCAGTGAAATCTGCGCTCGATCCCAACGGTTCAGAATGAGCCTTGGGAGGGCCCTGGAATGAAACTGAGCAAATGGAATTGCTTCCATGGACGCCACCATCAGACCCATAAGGCGCATACAGCTTCGAAGGGACATTGCTGTCGAAGACTTCATAACCTGTGCATGTCGAAGAAGACATGCTTGCTTTTTCTGGAGGCAGGGATACCACTGCTCGTACCGTGTCGAAATGCATTCCCAAAAACAGGATTGACTGCGACGGTTCCAGAAATGACTTCTCCCAATTGACCAGCCACCCGAAGTCCTCCAGGAGCTGAAGGGATAGATTGCGAGCAGTTACCACTTCCTCCTTGGAAGATGCCACAATCAGAAGGTCGTCCAGGTAGGGAAAAATCGTGACGCCCTGTCTTCGGAGAATCGTCATGAGAGGCGCCAGAATCTTTGTAAAAACTCTGGGCGCTGAGGCCAAACAGAATGGCAGAGCCACAAACTGGTAATGGTCCTGGCCTATGGCAAAACGAAGGAAGCGTTGGTGAGCCCTTCCGATTGGAACGTGTAAATAAGTGTCGCGAATGTCGACACCAATAAAAGAGTTCTGCGACAGGACCGCCAAAACGGAGCAAGCCAACTCCATGCGGAATTTCCTGGCGTGGACATGCCGATTCAATCTCCAGAATGGGCCAAAATTTGTCCTCTTTTTTGGGGACCACAAAGAGGTTAGAATAAAACCCTCTTCCCCGGCCCTCCGGCGGAACCGGCACCACCACACCTTTCTGCAGAAGGGAATCTACCTCCCGCAGTAAAGCGGCAAAGAGCTCGGGCTCTGACGTAAGGCGAGGTTGACAAAAAAACTGTCTGGGGGTCGAGAAAGAAACTATGAAGTAGCCTGCCAACACAACCTGTGTCACCCAGGCGTCCGACACGTGGGAAGCCCAAGTCGGTTTGAATTGGAGTAAACGACCCCCCACTCGAGAGCGCTCAAGTGAGGCCCAGGCGTCAGTCCGCCTTAATGGACTTTTTTGCCAGCTTCCCGTTTGTCTTAACGGAAGTTCTGTTTCCAGGGTATGCGGAATTTCTGAGAATTCCCTTTTTTTTTTTTTTTTTAAAAAAAAAGAGGGACGACCCGAACCCCCAGAGGGCTGACCGAATCATCCCCTGGACAGAAAGGACCGCCGTCAACTACCGGCACTAGTCCTGCCAGACGCAGAAGTCACAGCTCTGCGCTGAGGTAAACCTGTTTCTTTTGCCTTGGCAATCAGCTCCGTGAGGTCAGATCCAAATAGCTGACCACCTTGTAAGCTTAAAGATAGCCAACCCTGCTTGGAAACCGCGTCCCCATGTCTAAGCCACAGTGCTCATCTGACTGACTGCCGAGGATTGCGCCCTGGACCAGAGGGCTGCTCCACTTGAAAAGCCCATCTACCTCGATAGAGGGGATCCACCTTGCCACGCGGTCCGTAGACGGTCCAACCGGCCCAGGGAAACTTTACAAGCACACATGGATCCTTAATACTGAATCCATGACCCGCGGCCTCGCAGATGGATATTGCTGCCATCTCCGTTTTTTTTTTTGTCCAGCGGGTTCTGCAGACTCGCCTTTCCTTTAACAGGAAGATTTGCTAAGCTGGGATAAAGGGACAACCACTTCAGGAGAAGGGATTCAATTATCAATCAACTCCGTAGCACGGATACAGTGTCTCAAAAGACCGTGTCCCTTGAAAACGTTTATCTGGACACAGGCGTTCCTTGCCCCATTAAGCTCATCCAGAGATGGCAATGTCGAACGCAACTTACGGTACTCCTGGTACATCCGGGCCAACTTACCAGGACGTCTAGTTACCTCATCCGGTAACTGTAACGCCCTCATGGTCCAATAAAAGTCTCTGTACGGCCCCAAAAGAGAGGCAGAGTGTCCCTGCCGATCCTCCTTGTCCGAATCGGACATCTTCGTTACGCGGGAAGGAAGGCACCGGTTTGTGTCGCTTCCTTGAGAGGATCTAGCTGACATCTAATAACCTAGAAGGTCAGACAGGCCATCAATAGAAACTAGCGAGGGCCTCCATTTTGACACCACTGGAACCTCCGGCCGCTGCGCATGACGCCGTCGAGATCTGCGTGTCAGATATGCGTCTGTAGCGGATCTGGGAGACGGTCTCTGACATGTCCTTGCACAGTATATGGCAGGTTAAACTGTCAGTAACTAGAACAGTGTGTTTCTTAAAGAAAAAACAAACGCTGAAGGGTTAGAGCTCTTAAAGAGAGCTACCCCAGCTGTCCCCCATTAGGAGTTAACCGCCTAAGAAGGGGTTAAAGTAGCAGTGATAATGAGAAGGGTTGCGAGCCCCAAGTGCCTCTTATAAGGCCGCAGCTGCAGAACAGCTATGCCACACTTAACAGAAAAAACGTTCATCGCTAAAAAATTGCGCTGTTTTGTATATCGCAATGACCGCCAAAGTTGTTAAGGAGATCAGTAAGCGCTCCAGATTGGCAGCTACTAGCGACATTAAAAGCGTATAGTGGCAGTAACTTCACTGTCGCAGGCTCCCACCTCTATTATTATTATTGAAAAGAGTGTGCGAGCCCCCTTAAAGGATAACAGCCGCAGGACAGCGCAATCTGTCACTCATTAGTGCCTCAGAAGGCGCCCGCGCTGTGGGGGTGAAGGGGTTAAGCTTCTGCCTTGCGGGCTAGAAGCGACTCACCCAGCTGGCCACAGTTGTAACATCTTGCCGGGAGGGGAGGAGGGAGAAGAGCCAGAAGAAGCTTTCAGCCTGCTTCTTTAATGGCCGCCGCGCTGTCTCCGTGTGCTCCATGAGAGAAGCCGGAAATGGAGATTGCCGTAAAGCGCGCGCTCAGAGCGGCGCGAAAATTCAAATAAAAAAAGCGCGCACTCCTCTCTCCCGTTCCTATGTCCTGCAGGCATCAACCTGCGGACAAAAAAATACTAGTCACCGGCATGTTTACTGTAACAGCGCTGCCGCACCAGTCGCTGAATCACTCACACACATTAATAAAAATGCGGAGTACTCACCAGCCGAGCGCCACAGGGACCCCCAGGGGTTTGTGACGCTATGCCCATCGCTTCCCCCCAGGGCGGGGAACGCAGTGACCCCCGATGTGCGGTTTGCGTCCCCGCCAGGGAAGCAATCCTCATCCCCCAGGGCCGGCATGATTCTGCAGGGACCACCATCAGGGTAATTACAGATCCGCCAAGGGAGAGGTGGGGGTCCAGCAGCGCTGAGACCCCTGAGACCTCTAGACCACTTCTGGTGATCCAAGTCTCTTGTCCAATGAAAATAATAAAATCTTCTGAGGAGCTGCTTCCAGCAGCGACCATCCTCTGGACCTCAAATTTTAGACTGGAGAAGCAGGAGTAGGAGGAGCCCGAGCTGGAGGGGCCGGTCAACACTCTTTTTAATCTGAGGTGTCAATCCTATCTGGGCTCCGCCTACCCCACTAGTAATGACTAGTGTGTGTCTCCCTTCCTTAATCTGCTGCTGAAATCACAGCTTTAAGTCCTGGACTGCCTACGGAAATCCAGAGCGTGCTAGAATAGAATGGAAAGTGCAAAGACCTGCCATTAAGGGGAAGCAAAGCTGAGACATGGATGAAGACCAGACTGGCTAAAGAAGAGGATCCAAAGCAAGGAGATATATCCCGGCCAACTGGAGTTTAGAGATCTGGACCATGGTTTGAATGAGAGTCAGAAACACTCTTAAATTTCAGGACCCTGCCTTAACAGCCAATGGTGTTGCTTCCAATGGTTCAGGACTCATCCAAAGAGTAAAGAGAATCCAGGGTTACGTGGAGGCAGAATAGGCTTTCCTCAGTCAGTCCCTTCATCAGGTTGTCATCCAGGCATGGTATGACCAACAACCCCATGGCGCATATACAGTCCATCAAAGGAACGAGGACCTTGTAAAAGTAGCTGGAGCAATGATGAACTCAAAAGTGGAGGATTGAAAATGAAAAGAAATTACAACAAAGGAATTGTTGATGGCATCTGACAATGGGCAAGGAGATAGGCATTGAAAATGCCCATAAATATCAGAAACTGGTCTTGTTCTAGATGTGACCGCTGACAGCAGGGATTTAATGCCAAATCCACGGTTCAGTTTGGGTTCACGAACGGCCTCTCCAAGCCATCCTCCTTAAGGACAGTTCAGAGGGTGGAATAAAATCCCTGACAATGTTCCACCTATGGAACGAGAACTCATTGGAGTTTTAGGACATTAATGGTTTGAAAGAAAGTGGATGCGTTGGAATCCATAAGAACGTGCCTGGAGGTAAAAACAAAAAACAAAAACTTAACTTGTAGCCTACAACACCACCTTCCTGACCCAGGTGTCATCCACATGGGCAAGCCAAAAGTTCTTGAAAAGTAGAAGTTGTCCCCACCACACAATGGAGAGGCTTGAGTGGCGGTAAAACACAAACATGCTAAAGAGGTTTTAGAGAAGGAAGACTTTGAGGCACTGGATCAAGTGTGCCAGGAGAGATTAGGCTTGAAGGATAGTTTCCTGAAATCTGAAGGGTGGGAGAGCTAGGAGTCACTTCCGAGAAAAGAGTCACCAGAGTTCAAGCGAAAGGTGCCTTGAAGAGGGTGTCCACCTTTTTGTCCAGCGGATCATTGAGGGACACTAGATCAAAGACGTAGCCATGTACAGGCAAGAGAATGGCAACTAAATCTTCTGGAAAAGAAAACAGGACATTGGATCTCTTGAAGGAGGGTAAACATCGATCCAGTTGTAAAAATCCATGTTGCTGAAAGAGAATATTTCCTTTCCATCTCATCCCAGCAAAGGCAAGTCTTCCTAAACATGGAAGTAACTCATTCTAATCCCTTCTCACTCCTCCCTCAGGGTCACAAATGCCCGGCACGACCTCCAGTACAGGGCACTGTTACTGGGAATACAAGTAATACACAAAGCCCCAAAAGAGCTGTCCGGGTAATAAAGATTATCCACCTCCAACACCTCACTGACTAAATGGATGGATGGATGGGTGAGAGGGAAGCAATCTAAATGTGTTTATAATATAAAGGGAATACACCTAGATGCATAGATACACATATCAGGGAGAGGGGAGTGGCCAGCAGGATTCACAGGAGCAGTGACAGCTCTGCTGAATGGACCCCCGCCCACCCACAGCAAGCCACAGGAGCAGTGAGAGCTCCTCTGAATGGACCACCGCACACTCACAGCAAGCCACAGGAGCAATGAGCTCTGCTGAACGGACCCCTGCCCACCCACAGCAAGCCACAGGAGCAGCGAGAGCTCCGCTGAATGGACCCCACCAACTCACAGGAGCAGTGTGAGCTCCGCTGAATGGACCCCCGCCCACCCACAGGAGCAGTGAGCTCCACTGAATGGACCCCGCCAACTCACAGGAGCAGTGAGCTCCGCTGAATGGACCCCCACCCACCCACAGCAAGCCACAGGAGAAGTGAGAGCTCTGCTGAATGTACCCCCGCCCACTCACAGCAAGCCACAGGAGCAGTGAGCTCTGCTGAATGGACCCCACCCACTCAGCAAGCCACAGGAGAAGCGAGAGCACTGCTGAATGGACCCCGGCCCACTCACAGCAAGCCACAGGAGAAGTGAGAGCACTGCTGAATGGACCCCCGCCCACTCACAGCAAGCCACAGGAGAAGTGAGAGCACTGCTGAATGGACCCCCACCCACTCACAGCAACCCACAGGAGACGCGAGAGCACTGCTGAATGGACCCCCGCCCACCCACAGCAAGCCACAGGAGCAGAGTGAGCTCTGCTAAATGAAGCCCCACTCACCCACAGCAAGCCACAGGAGCAGTGTGAGCTCTGCTAAATGAAGCCCCGCCACCCACAGCAAGCTCCGCCATCCATACAAGTAGTGTAAGCTCTGCTGAATGAAGCCCCGCTCACCCACAGCAAGCCACAGGAGCAGTGTGAGCTCTGCTAAATGAAGCCCCGCTCACCCACAGCAAAGCAAGTGTCTACCACCCATACAAGAGCAGTGTAAACTCTGCTGATTGGAGTCCCGTCCACACACATGAAACCATGCCCTCTCACAAGCCACACCAAAAAAATCCACATCCATTTAAAGCATGCCTACCCAAACAACCTACATCTACTCAATAAGCAACGTCTACACACGCAAGTCATGGGATCACAAAGTATCACCTCAGCAGAGTTGTGATGTAACAAATTACACAGCTAGGATACTGCATGTGAGTGAGCATTGTGTGTGCAAACATCTACAGAGCTAGTTTAATTGTGCATGTAAAACAGCAAAAACGTGGAGCAAAGTGGTGCAGTGATGCAAGTTACCTCAAAAAGCAGAGTCAACAAGAGGATCCGAGTGGCCAAGTTGGAAGCTTGAGGAAGGGTTGCCATTTGGCTTATCCATTCTGACACCGTTTTCGTGTCATTCGTGGTCAGTGGAAGAGCAGCCTTTATGAGGACATCAGCAGCTTCCCACACCTAGATAAAACAAAATACAGTGACATTACTTCACATATACAGAATGCAGAAATTTGGGGGTAAAAAGGACCCAGACATTCTCCAATAGACTCTCACCTGGTTAACCACTTGTTTGAGGATCATGTCCCGGTAGTCTGCTCCATTTCGCTTTACAGCCGTCATAATGAGATCGCAGACACGGTAAACTGTGTCTGGTAGCTCATCCAGAAGATGGAAGCAGCCCGGAAGCATTGTGTCTGTGAAGCCATGAAGCTCCTCTTGCTCAAGAGGCTCAGCATCTTGAAACTTTTCTAGACATTTGGCCTCCTCTTCCTCCTGTTTCTCCCTTGCCTTTCGCTCCTCTTCCTCTTTTCGGCGAGCAGTTTCCTGAAAAAGTCAAAAAACATGATCAGTTTAGATAGACTTAATAGCAAAGTTTGTCTACCAAAAATATCACCCCATTTACATCTGCAACTGTTATGAGGTTATAGGTACTACGTACGTGGCTTCAAATATGCAAAAAATTAAAAAACAAGAAAAAAAAAAAAAAACCACATGCAAGTTACGCTAGCTCTCTCTCAAGTAAGTGACGCTAACTGTTGTGTTTTACCAGAGGTGGAATAAAGGGCTATCACACCATGTGGAAGGGGGAATTGGGGAAATAAAGTGGATGGGAGAAAAAAAAAAAAAGGAAGGGAACATTGGTTCAGGAGGATGGGAGAAAGAAGAGCTCAACCTTTTCTAACGCAGGCACAGGAGCTATTGCCCTTTTAAAAAATAAAAATATGCATGTCTAATTTCAATGTTGAATGCCCCCTCATCTGTGCCTCTTTACCCCCAACCCTGATCTTGTTACTGTACCTCGGGCAGTTCTGCCCTCTGTTCCATAGGGATATCTTGTCCCAACGACATGGCAATGGCTCTCAGCATCTGATCTTCCTCTGACATACTCAAGTCCTGCAGAGCAACAACAGACACCCCTGTCAGCTGGGCTGCTCTGCAGAATGGGGAGGTCAGGGCATGAGCGTAAGGATGCATAGGAATAGGAAAAGACATTAAGTGTCCAATGAGTATCAGGGAAACTGGAGCAAAAAAAAAAAAAAAGCGAGAAGGGAGCCGCTGCAGCTTGGCAAGGGGAACCTGTTATGCTGTGCCAGGGAAGGGAACAAATTGACATTCTAACTAGTGTACTAGCCTTAATAAAATTTAACAGTAGTCAAAGCTGCTTTGCAAGCAGGGTCTACATGTTTACGGGGAGTATCCCTCACCTAACTGTCCTAAAATGTTCTGTCACATGCAGATGCTGAAATAGCTGCCTTGCATGAGCAGAGTGGCACAGAGAAGCCTGCGGTAGAAAGGGGCTGGAATGGAGGAGAGAGAGGAGGGGAAAGGATGAAATGTGATGAAGGTACAGAAGGAAAGCAGATCTGAAAGCTGAATCAAGAGAATAAAATTAAAAAAAAAAAAAAACACACCCGTCAGTGGGTCACACTTACCCGCACAACTCCACCAATGAGCGGAGGTGGGTGGGTGAGGAGATACTCCGTAGCTTGCTCCATAGTGCTCGTGTTCAGAAGTGCTTCCATTGCGTGCTCCCGAGTAAAACCCATATCCATAAGCTATAGGGTTAAAACAAAACAAGATTAGGAAATTCATCCAGTGAAAAAAATAAAATAATCCAATATCCCATCAAGTAAGCGTGTGTTATGGAAAGAGTCCTGTAAACTCAATTCACACTCCCACCTGCTGAAGTTGCTGTTGATTCACTTGGGGATCCCGTCGTGCAGCGCCGCTCTCATCTGGCTGCCCAGCTTCTTCTTCGCGGCTTCCCTCTCTCTCTTTGCTCAAGCGTTCTCGAATGACTGGCTCACCGCGAAGGATATGACACAAGATGGCAAGCATAGACTCGGCCATACGCCCGCCGTACACCTTCAGCGGCTTCCGGTTCCACAAGTTCTTTATACAAGTAAAGGCTGCCTTTATGAAACAAGATGAATTACGTAAAATGCAACCCTTTGGAAATCGGGTAAATTTTACACATTTATGTGCATTTTAGGTTTTAGTTTACTACTGTGAGCACTATAATAACAAAACATTTGGGGCACCACGACTGAAAGTTGGACATACCTTCTGTGTAACCACTAGGAAGCGCAAAGAGCTAAACTGAGGGGAGTTCTGTCCTCCCGGTAGCTTGGTGGGAGGTAGAGAGTGTGGAGACTCCAAAACAGTTGTGGGGTTCACCATCTTTTCCACCAACATGAGCCAGGCGTCCAAAAACTCCCCGGTGCCATCTGGAAGGTCAGTATGCTCCAAGCCTTCAGCAACAGGTACTCTCCCACCCATTGAAAGAGCCCAGTTAAAAGTCCTAAAAACATCCCCCAAAAAAAAACAACATTAAGTATTCCATCAATACTGTGTCATACAAAAAGATTTCCCATTTCCATATATCATATTAAATGGGTTATCCCAACAAGGATATTTAACACCAACCTAGGGGTTAGAAAAGCCAAACTTGTGATTGGTGAAAAACAGAACTTGACTACAAAACAGAACCTAAGAAAAGAAAACCACAGAGATAACTTACTCAAAAAGTGCATTGTGCCCACCAGAGCATAGAAACTTCTGTAGCATAAGGTGATATGGATATTTACGTTCATCAAACAACATTGGCGATGTGAAACCAACAGAGCAAATAAAGAACGTTAACCTAAAACAGCAAAGATTGAAGTCAGGCATAAAGGCACAAGAAAAAAAAAAAAAAAAAAAATCAAGCCCAAATATACATAATCTACTGGAACCCCCAATACTGACCTGAACCTTGGTGTGGGAGTATAAGGGGGAGGCTGCCAGGAAAGACCTTTGGTGAGTAATTTTGTCAGAGCAGATGCGGTGGAACGAGCCGCGGGAGTAGGGGCCGTGGTGGTACTTGCTGCATGATGGCTTCTTCTCTGTCGGACAGGGGACCCCACACATAGTTTTACCAAAAGTCCAAACAGCTCTGCTAATGCTCGTCCTAACCTCGAGGATGCTGTAATGCAAGAACACAAAAAACACATGAGAATAAAGGCTCTGCAAAATCATTCCAGGAGCAGATTCTCACTTATTAGCCATAGAGTAAGACTCTTCATAGATGTCAATAGAAAACAAATGGGTAAAAACATTAAACCGCATAAACTCATGCTAACCTGACAGTAGCGGCTTGATCTGTTTGATTCTGGCAGCCATTGCTGGTGTGATCTTCGGTTTACCCTTTGGATCAGAAGTGCTTGGTTCATCAGTTTCCATGGGGGCCAACGAGTCACCATCCAACCCAATTCCTTCCAACAAACCAGTTGTTTCTTCATTTGTGGCTGAAGGTTCAACCTCTCCCTCTGTAGTTAGAAAAAACAAATATCTAATTGTTTTTTATTTTTGCTAACGTCAATCTACTACCAACTCCTAAACAAAGTCAAAGCCAGATGGCTAATAAGTTTATTACTCTTTAAATTGCCTTTAAGTCAACAAATTAGATGTGATGGCCCTAAACACAACACATCTCAATTTAAAGGCCGAGGACATTACTAGGCACCATATTATAGGGTTAGTCCCCCAAAAACAGGAGGTTATCGCCTATTCACCCTGTAGGTGATCCCGAGACTGGGGATCTGCTGCCCCACCCTGAATGGAGGAAAGATGTCCATGCTTGGGACAGCAGCATACAGCACTCAGTCATTTCCAGGAATCCCAGAGACAAATGAATGGAGTGTAGAATAAGCGCACCTCCGCTGCATTCAAGACAAAGCTTCAGAACATGATCTCGAGATTGCAAGTTATCCCCTATCTTACATTTTTTCATCTACCTGCTCTTTTGGCTCCTTGGGGCAATGTACTCGCAGTCTTCTCCTCCTTAGGAGCAAGTTTTTGCATGTCTGCTTGACCAAACTCACACCCAGGTGGCAAGCTGTTAGGACGAGAAGAGGCGTTAAAACAATCAATGAACCAGGTCAAGATCCCTTTGGCTTTTTCAGTAGCATTTTACCTATTCAACTTACAGTACAGGGAAAGTGCAGATGCCTGCACAGACGTTGGCTGGAAGTGCAGGGTATTAAATAAATGTATGATTAATAAGGATCCAGTTACTAGGATGGTTCCAATAAAGTTTGTGCAGCTCTTGATTGAAAACATCGAATTGACCCATTATAGTCTATGGGATGACCACAATCAACTTAAACCATAAGGGCTGTGTTCCCATGAGAGGGATTTGCAAAAGAGCAGTAGATTCACATTAAAGGTGGGGGGTGTCACCAAATTCTGCCAGGATTTAGACAAGAAACCTGCACCAATCTCTTGACAGAACACAGAACATTTAAACATGGTCAAAGTGTCCGCAATAAAGCAGAATGAATGAGCACACCATACAAGGCTGAGCTTTATTTCTCGAGTGCTCGTAAAACAAATCTTATTAATTTGGAGTTCAAAAGGCATAGAAGTGCATTTCGCTCACAGAAGGAAAAACCTTTAGAAAAAATAATGTCAGTCTTACAGACTAAAGTAAGCCCGCTCTGACAATATTTAGGTTACGAGAACACCGTCCCGCCATTGGTAATACCTGTTAGGAGTACAGAGAGAAAGTAACACTGTGCTTTCCCACACCAGAGAGCAGTAGAGCTGGCTAAGCTTGTTCAAAACATTGAGTCCCAATTGTGAGCCCCACTGGTTCACAGAGATGGCGCGGATCTCGCTCTAAAATAGAAAGGAAAAGAAGAATGAGAAAAAAAATACGGATTTTTGTGTTACTCACCGTAAAATCCTTTTCTCCGAGACGCTCATTGGGGGACACAGGACTGTGGGTGTATGCTACTGCCGCTAGGAGGCTGACACTAAATAAACATAAAAAAAGGTTAGCTCCTCCTCCGCCGTATACACCTCAGCACTGGCCGCAGGCAAAACCAGTTTAGTGCAAAAAGCAGTAGGAGGCTAAAAAATAAATCAGAGCTAACACAGATACAGTATATCCAGAAGAAAAAACTGCTGATACAGACTTACGGAGAATAGTTAACTCAAAACGAAGCCATCCAGCTATTAGGGAGGGTGCTGTGTCCCCCAATGAGCGTCTCGGAGAAAAGGATTTTACGGTGAGTAACACAAAAATCCGTATTTCTCCTTCGTCTCATTGGGGGACACAGGACTGTGGGACGTCCCAAAGCAGTCCCTTGGGTGGGAAACTGACTCCACAGTTTAATTTATAATCAAGCATTGCTTATAGGTGCGCAACCGCGCCCTGAAGAATCCTTCTACCCAGACTGGCATCCGCAGAAGCCTGGGTATGGACATTATAATGCTTGTAAAAGGTATGCAGACTGGACCAGGTTGCTGCCTTACAAACCTGTTCCACCGAAGCCTGATGCCGAAGGGCCCAGGAGGCACCCACCGCTCTGGTGGAGTGAGCCTTGATCCCTGCGGGAACCACCGCGCCTCTGATGCGGTAAGCCTCCTGAATGGCTAACCGAATCCACCTAGCCAAGGTTGATCTAGAGGCAGCGAGTCCCTTCCTGCGACCTTCAGGGAGGACAAACAGCGTGTCCGTCTGTCGAAAGGACGCCGTCCGAGATACATATCTCCTGAGTGCTCTCACCAGATCCAGCGTATGGAGAGCCTTCTCCACTCGGTGCGTCAGAGCTGGGCAAAATGAGGGCAAAACAATGTCCTCATTGATATGAAATGAGGACACGACTTTAGGCAAAAAAGGTGGTGTTGGTCTGAGCACTACCTTATCCTGATGGAAAAGTAAGTACGGAGCTCGACAAGACAGTGCAGCCAGCTCCGAAACCCGCCTTATGGATGTTATGGCTACCAAAAACACCACTTTCCAGGAAAGAAATGACAGAGAAACCTCCTGCAAAGGTTCAAAAGGAGACTCTTGCAGGGCTCCCAGGACTAGATTGAGGTCCCAAACCTCTAAGGGAGCCTTGTAGGGAGGAACTATATGGACAACCCCTGAATAAAGGTCCTAACCTGAAAATTAGACGCGATCTTTCGCTGAAAAAGAACTGACAAGGCTGATATCTGTCGTCTAAGAGTACTAGGCGCCAGACCTGAATCTAGGCCCGCCTGGAGAAAAGATAGAATGTTTGGAATTGAAAAGAGAAGCGGGGAACAACCATGTTCCCTGCACCAATCAAAAAAGACCTTCCAAGTACCATGGTAGATGCGAGCCGAAACGGGCTTTCGGGCACTAGCCATCGTCGCGGCGACCTTTTTAGAGAATCCAGCCCTGGTCAGGATCCAAGATTCAACGGCCAGGCCGTCAAACACAGGACCGCTGAGTTCTGGTGGTAAACTGGGCCCTGGGAGAGAAGGTCCACGCGCTCTGGCAGTCGCCAGGGTGCGTCGGCGAGCAATTGTACCAGCTCCGCGTACCATGAGCAACGCGGCCAATCCGGAGCGATTAATATCGCTGGAACCCCTTCTAACCTGATCTTTCTGATCACCCTTGGGAGAAGAGCTATTGGTGGAAACAAGTATGGAAGATGAAACTGATTCCATGGTAGGACCAGGGCGTCTACTGCAAATGCCTGCGGATCCCGGTACCGGGAGACGAAGTTGGGCACCTTGGCATTTATCTTGGAAGCCATCAGGTCCACATCTGGGGTTCCCCAGCGTCGGCATATCTGCTGAAAAATCTCGGGATGTAGTGACCATTCCCCTGACGCTATGCCGTGACGGCTGAGAAAATCCGCTGCCCAGTTTTCCTCGCCCGGAATGTGGACCGCTGAAATCAGAGTGATTTACCTTTGCCCAGGTCAGAATCTGTTTTACCTCGTGCATGGCCGCCCTGCTGCGGGTACCTCCCTGATGGTTTATGTATGCCACCGCCGTGGCATTGTCCGATTGTATTCTGACTGGGTGGCCCGCCAGATGCTGGTGAAACTGCCTCAGAGCCAGCCGAATAGCTCGGATCTCTAAAATATTGATCGGGAGGGTCGATTCCTGCTGAGACCAAGTTCCCTGGGCTGTGTGGTGACGAAACACTGCTCCCCATCCGAGCAGGCTGGCGTCCGTTGTGACAACCAACCAGAAATTTGGAGGAAACAAACGACCCTGTTGAAGAGTGGTGCTCTTCGTCCACCACATAAGAGTCTGTCTGACCTGCAGGGACAGACGGCACCGAAGATTGAGGGAGTAAGGGCTCCCGTCCCATACTGCCAAGAGTGCATGTTGAAGGGGGCGAAGATGAAATTGAGCAAATGGAATAGCCTCGATTGCCGCCACCATCCTTCCTAGGACCCTCATGCAAAACCGGATGGTGTGAGGAATCGGTTGGCGAAGGATCCGTACCTCTTGACGGAGAACTAAGGCCTTGTCTTGAGGAAGAATTATCAACCCCTGAGCGGTGTCGAAATTCATCCCTAAAAAGGTGATCTTCCGAGATGGCACGGGAGATGATTTCTTCATATTCACCAGCCACCCCAGGCGAGCAAGGGTGTCTAACGTAATGCTGACACTTTCCTTGCAGATTTGAAAAGACGGACCCTTGATGAGGAGGTCGTCTAAGTAAGGCAAGATGACTATTCCCCTGGAGTGCAGAATGGACACAACTAGATCCAGAATGGGCCTTACGGTACCGTCCTTTTTGGG
>JARQOD010000008.1:138132391-138285140 GCA_033576555.1 Oophaga sylvatica
ACTAGAGAATGATGAAAAAAGCACATTTACCTTTGCACAGAACCAAAAGAGAAAGAAAGCCACCAGCACCTGGGCGAGTCTGGCTCCATACCTTCCCAATATTCCATGTCTTGATCTGCTGGAGCTCCAGCAGTAGCTGCTCATCAGTACAAAGTTTCAGCTTGTCAATCAGTGACCTGCAATCAGCAGGCTGCAAGATAGAAATGTGGAAATGAGCGTTAATTTGAAGTGTGTGAAAACAGTACTATTAGCATTGTATGCATTGCTACAACCATAGGTGGCCGCACGTGTGTGTAACCATCTCCATTCACTTCTATGGAAGATGACAAAAGAAGCAGAGCAGGGTGCGTGGCAATTGCTATTCTCCGCCTGGATGTGGCGTCCACCAGCAAATATCTCAAGATGGGAATACTGCTTTAAATCTGGCTTACATAAGCAGATTCTGAGCACTTTGTGCTTGTGATTGCAATGTTTGTTAACGTGGCATGAGCAACACTCACCGCCTCGGTTGGCGTCTTCTTCAGCTTCGTCCTGTCCACCTTCATCTTCAGAGTTTACCTATTCTATAACCTAGAAAGTGGGGAGACGGCAATATTTTAGTATATACAGCTACAGGGCAAAACGTGCACTATTTTTAACAATTTGCAAATTCCTTTAGCAAGCAAAACAAATGATGATTATCGCTGGAGGGGTAAGAGATGCCGCACTGTAATCCTGCAAGTGGGAGAGCCGAGGTATCAGAACCACGGACAGCAACACAATGGATTACACTTAAGGGTATGCCACACTAAACAATATCGCTAACGGGATCGCTAAGAAAAACGTCACTATTTAGCGATCCCGTTAGCGATGTTGTTCAGTGCGGCAGCTTCCAGCGACGAGCTTCCTGCTGTGATCTCGCTCGTCGCTGGAATCGTTCCGGACCCTATTTTCTCGTCGGCGCTCCCGCTGGGTAAGTATCTAATCGCTGTGTGGCACCTTTTCTTAGCGATTTAGCGGTACTTTTGTACCGCTAAAGTCGTTAAGAAGATCGCTAACGGCGATAGCGTCGTTAACTATATCGCTAAATGTGGCCGCATTTAGCGATATAGAAACAATCCCGCTAGCGATCGCATTAGTATGCGTCGTTATTGTGATCGCTAGCGGGATTGTTTAGTGTGGCAGTACCTTTAGAGAGGACTTGTCACCAAGTCAAAAGCAGACAGGATTTTTTCTTTATAACATCCGCCACACGGATCCAGAAACATGGGCCTTTTTGCTGCAAATTTTTAATGGCATTTACAAGGGGGTGTGCTCACAGCGCAATTATACAGAACAGCCTAAAGACCCCCCCCCCTGAGGATCACATGAGCCAACGCCCCTCAGTAAGGGTCCAAACAAAAAAGCCCACATTTCTGAAACCGTGTTACCGACAAAAAAAAAAAAAAAAAAATTATACAGAAGCAGGAATAAAAGCAAAATACAAACACCAGATTTTATTTAAATGAAATGTGTCATAACTATTATATAAACAAGGCTTTTATGTTAAATGTATTTTTCGGCATTAGATACTTTTTAACAGTATAATACAAACCGTAAACCAAAATCTACCTCCCCTTCTTCCCCATTGTGAATGGTGGATCATGTGCCATCAGCTGTGTATAGAGGTGTTATCCAACATTGTAATACTGTCTGTAGTGATGGTGAGACTGCTGAAAAATATCTTCTGTAAACTGGAAGTAGTTCTAGCTTAAAGACTACTTCATTTCTTCCATTTTATAATAAAGAAAAAAAAAAAAAAAAAAAAAAAGAGACACATTAACTAAAAAAAAAATAAAAACAATAATAGGGATTGTCAACTAGTAGGAAAACCCTTCCTTAAATAATTTATTGCCATGTTGAAAAAAAAAACAAAAAACACCCCTATACTCCTCACTCACGATGTTGGAGGTTCGTCAGAAGGAAGATAAGAGGACAGTAGCTCAATAGTGGCCGCTGACTATCATGTGAGCCCTGCAGCCAATGTAAAGCAAGCCCACAGACATCACTGGAATGGCATCGGTACAGGAGGCAAGTATGGGGTACTTTTATGCTGCAGTAGGGGAAATCATGATGCTATTTAGGGAAAAAAAAAAAAGGGGTTGTTGCAGCAGTGGACAACCCCTTTATGCAATAGGTAGTTTTCTGATGATTCATTTCATTTAAAAGGCATTTTACCTTGATGACCTGTATTTTAAGGGCCCGTCTCACATAGCGATCTCGCTACAGAGATCGCTGCTGAGTCACTAGTTTTGTGACGCAGCAGCGAGCTCACCAGCGATATCGCTGTGTGTGACATTCAGCGACGATCAGCCCCCCTGCTGGGTATCGCTGATCGTCGCTGAAATGTCAGGACATTTTTTTGATCACTGGTCTCCCGCTGACAGGCACGCATCGCTGCGTGTGACAGGCGGGAGACCAGCGATCCGCTGGTAACCAAGGTACACAGCGGGTTTCCAGGCGCGGGGCTGTGCCTAGAAACCAGCTGTGTACCTTGGATACCAGCGCCCCGATGCAGGGGAGCTGGTATCCAAGGTACACAGCGGGTTTCCAGGCACCGCGCAGCGCTTGGAAACCCGACGTGTACCTTGGTTACCAGCGCCCTGCATCAGGGCGCTGGTATCCAATGTACACTGCGGGTAACTAAGCGATGTTACTCGCAGTGTCGCTGTCCCAGATCGCTGCCTGTTTGACAGCTCAGCAGCGATCATGTAGCGATACACCAGCGATCCTGACAAGTGCATATCGTTGTCGGGATCGCTGGTGTATCGTTATGTGAGACCCAGCCTTTAGTGAGAGGTCCAGACCCAGCTTATTAGCTGAAAATGGGGACGCAGCAATCCTGTCCGATCACTGTAGTACTTGACACTGTGATGTCTATGTGCATGCAGTTGTGTCTGCGGCTCAATCAACTGAAGTGATTAGGACTAATCTGTAGCCCCAGACACAGCAGCATTGGACCTACTGTATTAAAGGACATTGGGGGTCCCAATGAGTGCTGCCGTGCCTTTGTTCTGTTTCCTGGCGAGCATGAGGGGAGGGTCTTATACATACTGATCACAGGCCAATCAATCTAAAAATCTGTTTTTCATCTTTCCCTTCTCCACTCCCACTTATGTCTGAAAATAGGTGATTATATTTCCTCCCCAACTTACTCTAGCTGGAACCAGCGGGGCACCGTAAAAAGAGCAGAAAACAGCATTTGAAAGAGTCTGTTACAAGACCGCAAGTGTCGCCCAGAAAGGTCAAGGAAGCAGGAACTCGATGGGAGGATGTAGTCCGAATGCAGTGCCAACTGGAAATAAAGCAAGAAAATGGTTACAGCGGCCCATACAATGTCCTCTCATACTGGTGGATCTACAATTAGGCCAATTTCACAGGATAGCACCTTAACTAATAGCATAACGGAGCCTTAGGATGCCATTAAATCAGGCGATGGGACTGGCGCCGCATTCTGGCAAGGAACTGTGCCCTTATTGCGCTGGTGTGACACTGGCCTAAAAACGTAACTGTTTCTATGAACACTGGGGCCTTGCTAGGAGGCCCAAGATGAACATAAACTTTGTGATGAGCAGTCTGGTGATGCGGTTTTCATTTGTAAAATAAATGTGGCCAATTGCTGTATCCCAATTATGGAAAGACTAACGGTGATCTGACCTCATTGCTACATGTGAATCCCTCCTACATATAGGCATTATTAAAGAGGGCACAGTTTACAAAAGTGGGCAGATTTAGCCCTTATGTTATTCCCGCAGCTTCTGAGTATTCAATTTTTTTTTTTTTTTTTTTAATCTGCCACACTGGACCTTTATATTTAGTGCCAATTCTTATGTTCTTTATAAGGGGTGTGGCTCAGAGGATCCTCAGGGGCGTGTCTTTAGGCTGCACTGCATTATTATCCTGTAATCCACACTCCCCGGAGAAGACCATATCAACTAGCACAAAATAAAAGGGAACATATCTCTGGAAATATACATAATATATATATACATATATATATATATATATATATATATATATATATATATAATATATATATATATTATATACATACATATATATACACATATACTATATATATACACATACACACACACATACATATATATTAAAAAAAAAAAGTTAACACTAAGGTGAGCAGTGGGAATAAAGAGCAAAAATTGCCCTCTTCCGGTCATCTATAACGAAGACACGACGTGAAGCAAACGCTATGGCAACTAACATCGGAGCTTTCAATTTCCCAAAGGCTTGTGGAAATATTGTAGTCCGATTGCCCTATCTGAAAATACTAAACCTTTCCATTCTTCTCCCAGTTTGTCCACATACAGTGTAGAAGTTTTCTTGTCCTTTGATAAACCATGTATAAAATGCATTTGGCAAAAGCAAATTGTGAAAAAGTGACTGAAGACTGACTGCAAAGACTGAGTTTTTCTGTCATTTGCATTGGATGACTTACTAGTAGGGGTTTTCGGAGCTTTGGAAAACCCCGATTTAGACTGTGCATAAAAAAAAAAAGCCTTCTCTATGGGAGGACAGGCCTTCCGGCAGCAGAAGTCGCTGTAGGACTGACAGTGGCATAAGTTGCAACTTGCATTTGTGTGGATCGATTTGCAGGACCTGGTCCAGTGACCACGATAGGAGCCTTGTGAATCAACTCTTACCTGCCAAAATCTGTGGCTCTTTTGATTAGTACGTCACATTTGTGTTAGGCCGCAACAATGACGTTGCGCTGGGCTGGCCAATGTAAAAAAATTAAATAAATAAAATTTAAAAAAAGGAGGCAGATTCTGGCAGGTAGGATGCGGTTCTTAGGGATCCTGCTACAGATTACTGACATGACCTCTGGACCAGGTCCTGTGAATCAATTTGCACCATCTGTAAATGCAGCCTTTCATCTGACATATGTTTCAGGAAATGATCATCTCTGATGGAAAGAAATACTAGACGTGAGCCGAATCTAAACCTGCATGTGGCTAAATGAGGGGATACAGCCCATCAGGTGGAGCCGACACTTTTGGAGCAGAATAGTCTGCTGCAAATACTAAACATGTACACATAGCCTAATGCTTCCTGCAGACGATAGAGAGGCCTCCGGAGACCCGTCCACTGTTAGTCCCTTTAATCTGGCACCATGTCAGTCTTGGATAGTCGTGGTATATCACATTCCTTCACTTACACATTACAAGCAGAATAAAATGCTGCAGACGCCTCTTCCTTGTATTTGCTCAATCTCACCTGTACAATTATCTTGGCACCGAGCAAGTAACAAGCGCATGACGCAAATCCTACCTGTGAGACTACAACTCCCAGCATGCACTAGGCAAATTCTCTGCCTCAACTGTAGGAGCACCCCATTACTCCTCATAAGGTGTCAATAGTAATTGTTTATTTAAAATGGATAGACGACTGGTGGTCTGACCGTTCTGTACAAACACCACATCGAAATTAGATTACATTGATAAATGTGCCTGCTCCTGACCCTGCACCCCCAGTATATTATATCACGCAGAGGACTTCCTGCCTAGTAATCCAATTAATGCACAGTGCAGTCACACATTAACATGGCCGGCAGCAACAAGCGACATCCGAATCCACAATGCCTCAGTGTTTTAACCGCTGCAACCATTTAGGACGATGCTTCCAATACTGGGCTGGAAACATGATAATTGGACCAGGATATTAAACATCAAAAAGACAAGAAAAGTGGTAAGAACACCTTTATACTTCATATATGGATAAATACTGTACTGACTGCAATTTTACAGCAAAGTATGTGGGGAAAAAAAACATCTCTGCAAATTTATTAAAAATTGAGAAAGGTGGGATTTTTAATTTTACAGTGTATAGCTGACTGGGTAGGTTATTGGCCATCTCTGCAGTCTCTATTAGATGCGGTCAGTTTCCTAGACAAGTACAGAAACTGCACGGATTGCGGGATCCTGCACTCAGACGCTGCAGATGCATAAAGTTGCCTCTAAGAACGCGCTCCTCTCCGGCCAGCAGCGCTACCATGCCGCTGGTCCCACCTGTCAATCAAGAGAGCACATCCTGCCCTCCCAGAAACAAGAAGCATGGAGGAAGAGAAGCTGGGTGCTCCTGAAGAAAGAAGTTTAGATCACTCCTTTATTACAGTAGTTAAGAATTGTATGGAGGCACCACACTGTGACATCAGAGCTGTGGAGTTGGTAAGTCAAACCTGTGGATCCTCAACTTCCCCCGACTCCACAGCCCTGGTTACTACTGAGCATGTGCATAAAGTGCAGCACAGATTCATCTTCACTACTGCTCAGCAGCACTGGTCACTACTGAGCATGTGCATATAGTGCAGCACAGATTCATCTCCACTACGGCTCAGCAGCACTGGTCACTACTGAGCATGAGCATAAAGTGCAGCACAGATTCATCTCAACTAAAAGCCCAGATCTTTAGGAACAGACACTTAAAAAGGACATTTTATAATTTTCCCAAATTCTTATGAAAACATTTACAGCACACTTTGCATTGTACTACTGCACTCAATTTATTACATATTGTAGGAGTCGGTCTATTTTATGCCGACTCCACAGCCCTGCACTACTTAGCCCTATAAGAGAGAACTGTGTGCCACCATACAGGCTTTGCCTTGATCTTCAGGCCTTGCAACTAATTAAAGCATTTCAGTGTTTTATTGAGCAGGAAACAGCTTGGATTATATAGCAGAGACACTACACTCCCATCGCTTCATGCATAACTAGCATTAACACTTTCAACCTGGGCACTAGAGTCTCATTATATTACAGATCTAGTTCCAGTAATCCGCATTAGGTCCACATCACAACCATCATGAACCCGGTGGGTTCACGGGAGTGAATTTCATAGAATGTATAAAGGGTCGCAATGCCCGACTCAAACCTACAGCCTTATATGTGTCCAAGACGTTTCCAGCATTCTGCAGGGTGCACACTGGACCGATCCTAGTCTGAAGTGGACTATGCAATGATGCAACTGGAGTGGAACTATGGCAAATTTTATCCTCGGCTTTAGCACCATTTTATACAGTCAAGAAACCGCTGATTATTGTGAATATATGCAAAATAATTGCCTTTGCCAACCTTCCTGTAGCTCCTGTCTATCTGAGCCCAATTTCCTGTGATGAGGGGCGTTCATTAAAGATTTCCCCTGAGCAACTTCTATTTATCAGAGGACGCTGAAACTTCACATGTGTAGTGATACAAGTCTCTGTAGGTTATGTGCCGATTTGCAACTCAGAACTGATAACGGTCTTGATTTTACAGGTGCTGAAGTGGTGTGAGGTTTGATAATGGAACCAGTGGAATATAGAGCAGTCATCAAGTTTGTTTACTTGAAGACCGAACACCAAAGGAGACGTTCGATGAGATGAAAGAGGTTTATGGTGATGATTCCCCATCATATGATGTAGTCAAAAACTGGCATCAATTCAAATGTGGTCGGACTTCGGTGCAAACCAGGACAACCGCACACTGCTATTTATGGACTCACCATCCAGCAAGTGGAGGTCGCCATTTTGGAAAATGACCGCTTAACCATTCACCACCTAATCCAAAATGTCAAGATTAGTGTGGTCTTCGTGGAAAAAAAAAAATCATCCAAGACCATCTTCACATGCATAAGGTATCCACTCGCTTCTCACACCTTTTCAGAAGCAGGAACGAGTCGAATGCTCTCAGGCTCTATTGACGATGTGCCATGGAAACCAGGAGGACTTTTTCAACAGATTGATCACACAGAATGAAAGCTGGGTCCATCACTATGATCCTAAAACTAAAGTCCAGTCGATTGCAATGGCAGCCTCATGACTCACTGCCTCCAAAGGCATGTGCCCAACCCTCAGCAGGCAAGGTCATGCTCACAGTATTTTGGGACCAGCACAGAGTAGTATTGATGGATTTCCTAGCCAAGGGTACCATGATCACTGGGGCATACTATGCTTCACTGCTGCAGAAATTGCGGGAGGCCATCAAAACCAAGAGACGTTTAATGCTCACCAATGGTGTCCACCTTCTGCAAGACAATGCACCAGTTCACAACTCACATGTTGCCGAAATGGAAGCATGCTCCTGTGGCTTTGAAATTCTACCACAACCCACTTATTCACCCGACTTCCACCTCTTTCCAACAATGAAGTTATTTTTGAAGGGCAAGCATTTTCCAGATGATGAGACTCTGATTTCCGAAGCCTTTTGGAGCAACCTGTCGACTTCTACAAGCTAGGTGTTTACAGTTGCTTAAAGGGAACTTGTCACCCCCACCACGGGCGTTTTTAAGTAAAAGAGCCACCTTCAGCAGCACTAAGGCAGCAGTCTGTGAAGGTGGCTCTTTTTTTCTGGACCCCTGCAACGCTGAAATATTCAGTTTTAAAACTAGGTCCCCATACCTTAAATGTGTCCCTGAAGCATGGCTACTTCCCCTGACTCCCCTGACACTTTCATTTCTGTTCTGTGTGGCACCTGCGCTGTTGTAACACTCCTCGGGCATGCGCAGTGCGTGCTGCCCGGGAACTGTCTGAAGACTATTGCGCCTGCGTCTTTCCCCAGATCACTCCCCGCAGTGTATTATCATGTATTCACACTGCGGGGCTGGCAATCTGGCACCTGCGCAGTCTACATGTTTAGCTGCACAGTCTACATGCTAAACATGTAGACTGCGCAGGCGCCAGATTGCCAGCCCCGCAGTGTGAATACATGATAACACACTGCGGGGCGCAATAGTCTTCTGACAGTTCTCGAGCATGCCCGAGGACTGTTACAACAGCGCAGGCGCCCACAGAACAGAAATGAAAGTAAAGCAACGCTGTTGGAGGCGCGGCGCGCTGAAGGGGCTTGATGGACGGCTGGGGGGAGGATGCGTCAGGGGAAGAAGCCATGCCTCAGGGACACATTTAAGGTATGGGGACCTAATTTTAAAACTGAATATTTCAGCGTTGCAAGGGTCCAGGAAAAAAAAAAAAGCCACCTTCACAGACTGCTGCCTCAGTGCTGCTGAATGTGTCTATTTTACTTCAAAACGGCCGGGGAGGGTGACAAGTTCCCTTTAAAGAGATGGGAGAAGTGTGTGTCTCTAGGTGGCACCTACATAGAGAAGGACTTATAACTGTGCAAAGTTTAATTGCTCTCAGTCCATAGGAAGTGGGTCAGGGGAAAGCTAATATACGCCCCTCGTACTGGGCAACTCTCTATTATAACCAGCAGCCTACAGCCAAGGTTTCTCACACTACAAGGTGGCAAATCCACATGCATTTTAGTGTGAATTGCAGCAGATAAACAATGACAGAACTGATCTTAAGTGCTAATTAGCCTTCATGTCAAATAAATGTAATCAGGGATGGGCTAAATATAAAACTTTAAAAGAGCCAGTTAACCGAGCATCAGGAGACAAAACCAACCAGACATAAAATACAGGTGCATCCTGGTCACACACCTCCTTACAAAACGACCACTTATGCCCTTCGGGGGAAGGCCACCGGTGATCAGCGTATTGCAGACACAAATGAAAGTCATAGCGGTCATAGATCCTAGAGATATGTTGATACCTTGATTATTTTTGGGCATAGCCCTTTAAGTAGGCACTTCTATTTAAATGGGGTTTATCATATTGATTACCTATATTTACAGTAGCCCATCAATACCAAATCGGTGGAGTGCAAAACTAAACACTCGCAACAAAACAGCATTGCTCCATACAATGCGTTCAAGATATTCCAAGAGAGCTGCAGTACCGGAGAACTGCCACTGCACGGTGCTGTGCTGTTACGGCTCAGTACACTGTATCCGCCCACCGCGGTACCTGTAAACAACTGATCGCTCGGAAGGGAGGAGTGCCGGCCAACACCGTTTTCACATGGATGACCCATTTTAAGAATAGGTCATCAAAATCAAACCTTTTCGTGGGTGTTTGGTGTAAGTTATTACATTTTACCATTTTATAACGTCTTGGTTTTATTTAATTTATCACTTTTCCCCTCTCTATCTTTTCTAGTATGTTCAGAATACAGTGGCAAAAATGGAGTTTGCATTTTATTATACCCAGATCAGATTAGTTTATTTAAAAAAAGCAAATTGAGTGATATGAGCAGTATATCTAATCCCCACCTTCCCAGGCCAAGAGGTTTCTTTAGTTTTTTGGAAAAAATGGTATGTGGTCAATTTGAGGAGCGCTATGGCAATAGAGCACACTGCAATAAGTTGGACCGCTGCCGAAACGCATAGTGGTCTAATAAAAGACTGTTCACTATCAACTTATTGCAGTATGCTCTATTGCCATAGCGCTACTCAAATTGACCACATACCATTTTATCCCCAAAAAAGTTTACATTCCCCTTGAGGGATTGTGGCTGGAGCAGCTTCAGGCCATTGAGAGTATCTCCAGGCAATAGGACCTGAAGTTACATCACATCCTGTGAAGTGGTATCACGTGACCGGATCTTGCCCACATGACCAGACCAGAAGGCACAGCACAGGAGCAATCCCGGAGTAACACAGCAGGAGTGCACGGAGACGTCCGCTACGGAGGTTGTGCAGGGGTGCACAACCCTTCCAGGTGAGAGGCTAATCCCCCCCACCTCCTATTGAAATATTTCCACCTAACCACCAGGTGCTTCTCATGCTGCGTTCTTCCATTTTTATTTTCTTAACAGGTTCCTTTAGGGGACACAGCGTCCCACTTTTTCAATTAAAAGGGTGATCCAGCTTCAACAACCCATTCTCATATACCCCATTTGCATATTGGTAACATTGTGGTGGGGGGGGAGGTCTTTTTCAAGATCCTCACCTCTCAGCCAGAGTAGATATTGTTGGTAAAGCCTGCCTCTCACTCCGGAGGATCTGTCCCATTGATGTGAATGGACACTGTGAATTTCTTGATTTCCTCTATGGGGGTGCTGTCAGCAGATTACATCGGATTGCAGGGGGTCAAAGATCAGTTTATTGTCCAGACCCTTTCTACCAAGTACTGATTGTCCACAGCGGAGAGCCCTTTAATGACGTTGTCCAGGCTTGGGTTCAAGTCTACAGTCACAATTTGTATACTTGTGGTCTCTTGATCACTCGCTCCAGGCATCAAGGAATCCTGACAGCGCCTAAGACATCTGAGTTCAGACAGTAATTGCAGGTCCGACTGACCGTTGGCCCTGATATTTCAATCTGAGCACAGACGCATGGAAGAAAAATACTTGACTACTATAAAGATGATAAAATTAAGATTAATTTGCCAGGCGGGCTCCACCACACATCATCCCAGTGTAGTCACCTTTGGGAAAGTTATTCGGGACTGGTATAATTAAAAATATATATATATGTTTTGAAACATTTTATTGCGTTTTACGGCACAATGGTGTAAACACAGGGCTTACAAAACTATTACCTGGACTGAACGCGATGGTTCCTAATATTAGCAGCCAACTACGGTAGATGTACAATGCCGCCAAAGTAACACTGCTCCTCACACCCAATAATTATCTATACAGGTCAGGCTTGATCAATCACTTCTGCCTCCACTCTGTTCTAAATATGTCAGGTAATCCACAGCAGATTGCTTCCCACCCATATTTAAAGGGTTGCAAGGTCAATTAGTGTTACTTATTTTAATACCATCTGCCAAAATAATAACAGCGTATAGGTTGTACTAATGACATGTGTTGACCGGTCAGCACAATCCGATAACTTGTGGATAGGATCAGATGTCTCTGTTTACAAGCGAAAAAGAAGCACTTGGTGCCGATAACTAGGCAGGGCCACCAGCGGCCGGGCTCAATGTCACATGTATATTTCTCAATGCCACACGATACCCCAGAACTCTTCACATTTCAATAGACTGGACAGCAGTATGAAAAATGAATGCAGATGCAAAAAAAAAAAAATTACATATATTAGTGGCAAATTCAGAAGCAGGTGGTCACTTGTCGTGCAGCGCCACCACTGGAAGAACAAAGTATTACATAAAGCAACTTATCTAATGCAACGACATACCCATTTGAGGACCATCTCTTCCAGCAGTCAACCACCCACCGATTAGAAATACAAAGCATAGCCAAGTGACGTTTGACTTCTTTAATAGTTGACCTTACTGTAATACCGTACCATACCCTGTGACTGTCCTCCTACCTGCACATCTTCAGACTACTAGACCCGATGCAATGTCACAGACATCACGCCAAGACGATGACATTGTTCCAGGCCTGCTAATCAGAAAAGGTCCCGTTTCGTGGGGCTCTGGTCCATCTCCATAAACTTTAAATGCGGCCACTGGACCGGTCCTGGAATGTTTCTGCTCAACTCTATACTAGATCAGTGGGGGTCTGACTGCCAAGACCACCGTTATACTACACAGTTGCTTACTGTCTCAGAATGAATGGAGCAGCAATGCATGACTTCGAAGTCTCAGCTCTCACAATTGCACCAAACAAGTAGTTATTGCCTGTCCAAAGCATATGTGAAACTTGATTTACGGAAAAATCCCTTTAAATGCAGTAAGGCGGGTGGATGCCTCACATACACTGGCAGGACATCTTCCTCTCCGCACACCCTCTGAGCAGGAATTACTGCATTCATCTCCGATGTCAGGACTGCCACTTGTGAAACTCGGTTATTTCTCAGGGTCACATCAGGCCACGTGTGGCCAGGACATCTCTGAAAGTCAACTAAAAAAAAAAAAAAAAAACTCCCACTGTTATTATTCATGTCATCACTTATGACAGTGGTGGGAAGGTCATGGCTTGTGTTCTCCCGGAAAGGAAACCAAAAGCATGAATTTAACAAATATGCCAACACTTGAAGGGGTTTTCCATTACACTGATGACTTATTTGGTGCAGTACCCAGAAGTGTCCACTAAATGTATGGCGCTGTGCAGATCCGGCTGAGTGTCAATCACTTGAGTAGGACAGCCCCTGGACTCTTCCATAAACACCAGAGATGTCAATGAATAAAATGCAAGTCGTACTAAAACATTTCCCACAAAATAAGTTCCACGAGTCGAATCAGCCATATAGCATCCTGCAAAAGCAGATCAGAGACCATTTACAACATGACAGGTTCACTTTACACGAGCAGCTGAAGACAACCACCAATCCACTTATAAAAATTCTCAGCAACTATGCTCAAAGTATCTTCAGATTGAGTCTCAGTTCTTGTACAGAAGATACAGAGCATAAGTTGTGTTACTGCAGAGCTGGAAATCTACAGTCCTTATCGCTGGGGCTCTAAAAAGATGCCCATAGACAGTCACTGTCAGATGGCTTCATTATACAGATGCATGCTCAGAGCGTGAACGTCCTTCCGATGTGAAGAGGAGAGAAGTCGCTTTCAGTCACTTATCACCTCTTACGACATAAGGATCGGGCTTTAAAAAATTCAACATGCGCAATCCTCCTTTATATCTCCCTCGCAGACAGATTTGACAGGTCCACCATTCACATAAGATTAGCAGCCGTTCCCGCTGTAATTTCCAGAACAGTATCCGTGGGGGGGGTGGAGGGGAAAATCAATCGGTTGTCCTGACGGCCGCATTTTGAAAGTGAGACAACTCCTTTAAAATAGGGATTTTGTTAATTTTTCCCTATCTTTGGTCATGAATAGCCAAAATATGGCACAAAACCATCCAGCTAGCTAATATAAATCTCTGTATGTCTTGAAATTAGCAAATTCTGTGAAAAAAAAACCCATCTTTTATTACTAGGCGAACTTCCCACTGTGGAGCTGTAGTTCCCTCATATGGAGGCTCAAATAGGGAACAATACCAAAGCTCTGAAATGTTTTATATGTCCAGAAGCGAAATCCTGCCCGACAGCGGCACTACTTGGCAGCTGCACCCTGATCTCTGAACATATCGGCCCACGTTTATTAATGGCTACTACGGGCCCCGGTACAAGTCGGCGGATCCTGTCAAATTCAGAGGGAATGGACTCATCTTCTATCCCCTGATCGATCACGTCGGGGGAAGAGAGAAGGATCTGAGGATCCAGCCTGTTCAATTTAATCACTTTTTGTTGGAAATGGAGACAAGTCGTGGCAAGGGGAGTATCGAGAACACAATGATGCCTGCCGTCAGCCATCTAATGTGTATGGGGGGATTATAAATTAGACACCCCAAATCTACCAATGCGGCTCACCAGCAATGTATCATTGCATCCTGCTAGAAATTAAAAAAAACTTTTCTTAGTTTTGGTACATGCCAAATCTTGAGAACCGCCCTCCCACAAAAAAAAAAAAAAAAAAAGGATAAAAGGATGATTTGCCCACAAAGGTGGTCTGGAACGAGCCTAAACATGAGCCAATGTGTATCACACACATACAGCAGCACCACGCAGGCATAATGACACCGATAATCGAAGTGCTAAGCATGTAATCCTAGTGCTACCGGAATGTGTTCAAGTTCGTGTAATTAAAGTTAATTGAAATAAAATAAATTAAAGGGGTTGTCCACTGAGAACTAGCCTTCTCCCAACAGCCTCATAGAGAACGAAAACAGCGGAAAAGGTGATAGTTTGTTTCCACTGGACCACCCCTTTAAGATGAACTTAATAGAAATTGACAGAAGTGATCACGTGACAACACCAAGCACAGCCTCAGCAGGAAGGAGCGTGCACAGCCGCGCGTGTGTGACCAGTGACTAAAGAAGAACAGTGCCAAAATAATATCTACGCCGGTAGCTAGGGGATAAGCTCCTGATCATGGGAATATAAATGAGTTATTATAACCCCCTTAAAAAAACCCCCCTTAAAAAAAAAAGTGTGAACTGGCTGCTACCAGAGGACAATAGCAGGCTGATTCTGACGTTTGCAGTGGCTGTCACTTTAAGAGTGCCGGCGGTGGTCGTAGCGGATCACGTGACGCCCGGCAGGCACCGGCAGAAAAGAGCTGGGTCATGGTCAGGCGGGGGCGCTGTGAGGGGAGCGCACGGCCGTGTGGGGAGCGCAGGCCGGGGCCTAGCGGGTGTCAGGCGGCTCCGGCCGGAAGACGCGGAAGGAGAGGCCCCAGGAAAGGGGGAAATGAGGGAGCGACGCAGTACAGGCCGAGCCCCGACTGAGGGAAGCCGCTTCCCGGGTGACAGGAGGAGGGGCCGCAGGCCGTCAGTGCTGCTGAGGCCGCCTCCGTGTGTCAGCCGCCCGGGCTCCACATCCCCGCCGCCACTCCCGCCCTCCGCGGGGCCGTTTACCTGGTCGGTCAGCAGCTTCACTTCCGAGCTCCAGCCGCCTCAGCCATCTTAAACCAAGCCGAAGCCCCCTACTGACTGCCGGAGCCCTGAGCGCAAGAGAGTCGCGGCCGCCTGGTCTCGCGAGACTGCGCAGCTCCCGCCCCCTCCGTCTGCTCCTGGCTGTGATCTCGCGAGAGTTTTCCCCCCTCCTCTCTGCTCCGCCTTCTTCTGAGAGCGCGCTGAGCCCAAATCTCGCGAGAACGTCCGCAACAAGCGGAGGGAACGCCGGCGAGTCTCGGAGCGGCCGGGAATCTCGCGATACGTGCAGCTGTCACTGTCAGGTTACAGCCTAGACGTGAGAGGAGAGCGGCGGCTGGAGGCTCCGCTCCTGTACAATGGCGCCCTGTGGCCTCTACACGCCAGGCTGTCACAGTCCTGCACGATAGCATGCGCCTGTCATATATATATATGTATGGTGAAATGTCATCGGCTGAGCTTTCCCTGGAGAATGACCGCCTCCTGAAGGAAGCAGCAGTGGCCGGAAACCATGGTAACAGCAGCGGCAAAAAGCAGAATGTGCTGCGCTGCCGCCAGCAGACTGGGAACACGCTTCTCACATTTATAAAGAATTGTTTAAGAAGTAAGCTGCAGTCGCTTGTTTTATGGCACCAATAAAAACGTCAACTCGTCCAGCAAAAAACAAGACCTGATATGACCCTGCGGGCCGAAATATGGAAAAATGATTGCTTTTACAATATGGCGATGCAAAAAAACTAGTTTGTGCAATAAAAAGCGTTTTTTAGTGTGTGACAGCAGCGAAACATAAAAACCCAATATAAATCTGGTATCGCTGCAATCGCACCGACCCGAAGAATAAAGTCGCCTAATCACTTATACCGCACGAGGAACGGCGTAAAAAATAAAACCAATTCTTCACCTGCTGTTGATTTGTTAATTCTGCCTCATAAGATCGCAGTAAGGCTCGGCGCACATTTATCCTGCGCTCTGCGTTGAGCGCTTACACCAGGGTTTCTCTGTAAAACTCTGAAATACATGATTCAGATAGAAGATTGCCTGTAATGAGGCAGATGGAGGCACTGTGGATGCCGTCTGACCTGTGATCTGGCGGTGTCTGTCTTTTAGGATTGCATAAAAATGCCTATGGCCACAGTTTTGTGCACTTCTAAAAAGGACAACACTGAACAGAGGCCAGACGGAGTCCAGAGTAACTGCTGCCTCATTATAGTGAATGGGTCCCTTGAGGGTTTCATCTGAATCACACCACTCAGATTTAGATAGAAACCCTGATTTAAGTGCTCAGAGTAAATGTGATCCCAAACATTCTGTAAAATGTTCGTAACAAAAGCTTCAACTCAATCCACAAAAAAGCAAGTTGTCACTCAGGTCCGTCATCTGTTCCAAGAAAATGTGCTTATTATTGTGTGGTCGATGGAGCACCAGAGCAGAGGAGAAGGCCTATTTTAAAGACGTTCTCTGCCTCAGGAGTCCATTTCTTAGGTTGGCCCCCTTGCAGGTCAAGGCAGAAATAGGAGCAGTCCGAAAGGAAAAATGCGGAATGAACTGACAGTAATAGTTTATGGATCCAAGAACCCACTGGATAGCTTTCAGGCCGTCAGGACGGGGCCACTTAAAGACGGCGGGGACACCTTGGGATCCATTTACAGGCCGGTCTTAGAGATGATGTACCAAAGAAAGGGAAAGAAGTCTGCTCAAAGATGCAATTTTCATACTTGGCGTGCAGGTGGTTCTTCCTAAATATCTGCAGAACCTGGCGAACATCCCTCTGGTGGGAAGGCAGATCTGGAGAGAACGCTAAAATATTATCTAAGTAAACTACCACAGACGTGTAGGGAAGATCCCGGAAAATGTCATTCACCGGTGAAAGACTGCAGGGGCTTTACAGAGTCCAAATGGCATTACACGAAACTCATAATATAATGGCCATCACAGTTATTAAAGGACATCTTCTATTCACCTCCCTGACATATTCTGATCATGTTATATGATCCCAGGAGGTCGAGTTTCGTGAAGACTCTGGAACCTTTAAGACGATCAAACAGCTCGGAGATGAGAGGCAGAGTGTACAGTCATGGCCAAAAGTTTCGAGAATGACACAAATATTAATTTTTACAAAGTCTACTGCTTCACTTTTTCTAATGGCAATTTGCATATACTCCAGAATGTTATAAAGAGTGATCAGCTTAACAGCAATTACTTGCAAAGTCAATATTTGGCTAGAAAATGAACTTTATCCCCCAAAACACATTTCAACATCATTGCAGCCCTGCCTTAAAAGGACCAGCTAACCTCTTTTCAGTGATTGCTCCATTAACACAGGTGTGGGTGTTGATGAGGACATGGCTGGAGATCAATCTGTCATGATTAAGTAAGAATGACACCACTGGACACTTTAAAAGGAGGCTGGTGCTTGGCATCATTGTTTCTCTTCTGTTAACCATGGTTATCTCTAAAGAAACACGTGCAGTCATCATTGCAATGCACAAAAATGGCCTAACAGGGAAGAGTATCGCAGCTAGAAAGATTGCACCTCAGTCAACAATCTATCGCATCATCAAGAACTTCAAGGAGAGAGGTTCCATTGTTGCCAAAAAGGCTTCAGGGCGCCCAAGAAAGACCAGCAAGCGCCAGGACCGTCTCTTAAAAGTGTTTCAGTTGCGGGATCGGGCTACCAGCAGTGCAGAGCTTGCTCAGGAATGGCAGCAGGCAGGTGTGAGTGCATCTGCACGCACTGTGAGGCGGAGATTCTTGGAGCAAGGCCTGGTCTCAAGGAGGACAGCAAAGAAGCCACTTCTCTCCAGAAAAAACATCATGGACAGACTGATATTCTGCAAAAGGTACAGGCAGTGGACTGCTGAGGACTGGGGTAAAGTTATTTTCTCTGATGAATCCCCTTTTCGATTGTTTGGGACATCAGGAAAACGCATCATTCGGAGAAGACAAGGTGAGCGCTACCACCAGTCTTGTCTCATGCCAACTGTTAAGCATCCTGAAACCATTCATGTGTGGGGTTGCTTCTCAGCCAAGGGAATCGGCTCTCTCACAGTCTTGCCTAAAAACACAGCCATGAATAAAGAATGGTACCAGAATGTCCTCCAAGAGCAACTTCTCCATACCCTCCAAGAGCAGTTTGGCGAGCAACAATGCCTTTTCCAGCATGATGGAGCACCTTGCCATAAAGCAAAGGTGATAACTAAATGGCTCAGGGAACAAAACATAGAGATTTTGGGTCCATGGCCTGGAAATCCCCAGATCTTAATCCCATTGAGAACTTGTGGTCAATCATCAAGAGACGGGTGGACAAACAAAAACCTAAAAATTCTGACAAAATGAAAGCATTGATTGTGCAAGAATGGACTGCTATCAGTCAGGATTTGGTCCAGATGTTGATTGAGAGCATGCCAGAAAGAATTGCAGAGGTCCTGAAGAAGAAGGGTCAACACTGCAAATATTGACTTGCTGCATTAACTCTTTCTAACTGTCAATATAAGCTTTTGTTACTCATATGTTTGCAATTATTATATTTCTGTCTGTGATAAAAACATCTGTCAAACACACACATAAAAACCAGAGGGCAGCAGATCATGTGAAAATATAATATTTGTGTCATTCTCAAAACTTTTGGCCATGACTGTACTTATTCTTGATCGTTATTTGGTTGAGTACCCTATAATCGATAAAGGGTTAACAAGAACTGTCCTTTTTCTTTACAAAGAAAAATCCTGCTCCAACCGGGAGGGAGACTTCCGGATAAATGCTGTCACAGGGTTACCGCAAAAGACAGGAGTCAGAAGACCGCAGCGTATGATTGCTCCTACCCCTGCGCTGAAAAGAAGCACTTCACCTTCTTTTTAAATGGTGCTAATTTCTTTTGGCAGAACAGGGGTTAATTGGCCATGTTGGGGCGCTGGACTCAGAGCTCTCAGCTGAGCTCGGTTAGGGTGGATTCACATTGCATTAGGGGCCATCCGTTAAACGCATCCGTTCATAGCGGCACTAACTATGTAACGGATGCGTTAACGCACCCATTGGCCTCCATTATATTAACGCATCCTAACACATGCCAAATTCGGCATGCGTTATGCGATGATGCGTTAATTTGTGACGGACCTCAAACGCTGTTTGCAGCGTTTTGGGGTGCGTTAGGTGTAAAGCACAGCGAACGGACGCGTTCGCTGTGCATAGACCTGTATGGCTAACGCTTGGTAGCAAAATGTTACCATGTGTTAGCGCATAAGTTAGCACTAGGGGTATGAAGATGTCAAAAATGACATCAGCGTTAGCGCATTCGTTTAACGGATCCGTTAAACGGATGCCCCTAACGCAATGTGAACCTAGCCTTAGCCACTCCTATCCCCTATATAATCTGGATTCTGATTGAAACACATACTCAGAGCTAGCTTATGCTGTATGGCTGGGAGGAGAGGAGTTTTGGTAGTTATATGAGGAGCTTATATGTGAGTGAATATTTGTATGCATGGTATTTCAGTTGCCCTTGTTCGTGTTGCCTTGGTCGTCGAGTTGGTGTACTGCGGTGCATGGTAGCGCCCCTCTTTCCTGGGTGGAGGAAGAGAACAGACGGAGGGATGATTCAGGAGATAAGGCAAGGGTGGAGACCCCGGCATCTTCACCTAAAGAAGTATCCCAGGGAATAGGGGGAGCTAGGGTGCCCCCTAGTGTTAGGAACAGGGAAGGAGCCCCTGGTCCCAGGTCACCCAACATCTGTGTCATGACATTAGCTCTGGCCATAACTTTTTTGATCTATTATGGATCCTAATACTGCTCTGACAAGGCAACTGCCCGACTTCAGTGTGGAGGTGGCAGATTTATTTTTTTTTTTCATTCACATATGCCTATTTATTGCCCAGTATTGTCCCTTTGTGGTACTGATTTTTGCCACATGCATGTGTTCCACATGATCTTTGGTGTTTTTTTGCTATCGGCATGGAGGATGAAAGAAATGTTTTTTTTTGTGTGTGTTTTCTGGATTTCCTCACTTGCGTGTCACTTGACGCTACACCTGGCAACTTATTGTTGCTGGTACAGACCGGTCTGTTAAACTGCGCATGCGTGCTTTCAGATATTCCTATTCGCGGATCTCACGATACAGTGGTAATCTGTATGTTGGCGTCTGCTATTCCTGTTTGCGGGTCTTGCGATATAGCGGCCATCTGTATGCCGACGTCTGCAACCTGGTCTCCTTGGCTGAGTCCACACTGCGCCAGCTCCAGCAGGGAGATCAGCCGGCATAGGAGTATTGCTCTGAGTTTCGGAGGTAGGCCACAGACACTAAGTTAGATGACCTCAAACTCCGTAGCTAGTTCTGTGAGGGGCTTACAGTAAGGGTGAATGATGCTTTAGCCCTGTATGAGACTCTAGTCTCTCTTGAGGCAACCATGTCTCTGGCGATCCGGGTTGATCTCCATCTTAGCCAGAGACATAGGGAGACACCCCTGTATGCGGGAGGTCAAGGGCCAAGGGAGATCGGGACTGAGTCATCTGAGGAACCCATGCAGGCGGGTGCAGCAACTCACTCTGGAAAACTGGGGAAAAGGGAGTGTGTGTTTTTACTGTGGTAAAAAGGGCCATTTCGTGGCCACATGTCCTTCCTGACCTCACAGTAAAACAGCTGCCAGAAAACTAAGTGGCCCTGGTTGCAGGGAGGTTAGCAACCCAGGTATATGCATCACCACGTCGGTAGGACACAATTTTTTCTACCAGCTGAAATTCACCTGGGTAATATTAAGGTTGTGGTGTCTGCATTTCTGGACAGTGGGGCGGAGTTTAACTTGATTGACTCTAGGTTCGTCCAGGGCCTCAATCCATATACTCTGTCCAGACCCATACCCATAATCGCCATCGTCTCCACCCCTTTGAGACAGAGGTATTTGTCAAGTTGCCCGAGGTTTACATCTTCAGGTGGGGGCCATGCACCAAAGTGCATGGCCCCCACCTGAAGATGTAAACCTCGGGCAACTTGACAAATACCTCTGTCTCAAAGGGGTGGAGACGATGGCGATTATGGGTATGGGTCTGGACAGAGTATATGGATTACCTCAAAAGGTAATAGACTGTTTTGTGCTAGAGGGTCTGCCCTCACCTGTGGTTCTTGGACTTCCTTGGCTCACTCTGCACAATCCTGTAGTAGACTGGCAGACTCAGGAAGTGGTAAAGTGGAGTGAGGATTGTCAAGGACACTGCTTGGGTACCCGGTTTGCTAGGGTGGATACCCAGTCTGTGCCTAGTTACCTGTCTGACTTTGAGGATGTGTTCTCGGAGCAGGGGTGGCAAGAACTTCATCCCCATCATCCTTGTGACTGCGCCGTTAATCTTTTTCCTGATGCCAAGCTACCTAAGAGCAGACTGTATAATATCTCTGGTCCAGAAAGGCAAGCCATGAAGGACTATATCGCGGAAAGTTTGGCAAATGGCATATCAGACCATCTTCATCCCCCATTGCAGCGGGATTTCTTTTTGTAAAGAAAAAAGATGGGGGGGGTTCCACCCTGCCTATATTTCCGCAAACTGAATCAGATCACAGTCCCGGATCCGTATCCGCTCCCTCTTATCCCAACCTCTTTAATGAGATTGTAGGAGCAAAATGATTTTCAAAACTAGACCTCAGGGGCAGGTATAATCTCTTCTGCATTAAAGAGGGGGATGAGTGGAAAACAGCATTCAATACGCCTGAGGGACACTATGAGAACCTGGTGATGCAATTTGGGTTGACGAACGCGCACACTGTTTTTCAGCACTTTGTAAATGACATCTGTAGTCACCTGGTAGGCAGATTTGTGGTTATCAATCTGGATGACATATTAATTTATTCACCTGACCTTGAGTCACATCAGGTACATGTCAGGCAGGTTTTACACATACTCAGAGACAATAAATTATTTGTCAAACCAGAGAAATATATGTTCTCAGTTGAGGAGATTCCTTTCGTAGGATATGTGTTGTCATCCACCCGTTTTCACATGGATCCTGCGAAAGTCCGGGCGGTATTAGATTGGGATCGTCCTGAGGATTTTAAGGCATTGCAAATGTTTTGAGGTTTCGCCAACTACTACTGTAAGTTCACTAAAAACTTTTCGGTAGTAGTCACACATCTAACAAAAAATAGAAGACGCCGAGCACCATCGGTGTTACATAGGGCCAATACCATCAGCTGGACAAAGATACCGCAGGCATGAAACCTTTTTTCCTACAGGTGCACACCGGAACAAGATGCATGATTCAAATGAAATGAAAAGAGGTGGCACTCACCGGAATAAAGTCCAAACTTTATTGGTCCAAAAAATGTTTAAAACATCTCAGGCAGGTGGGAGGCTGAAGAGTGCGAAGACACTCAGCCTCTCACCTGCCTGAGATGTTTTAAACATTATTTGGACCAATAAAGTTTGGACTTTATTCCGGTGAGTGCCACCTCTTTTCATTTCATTTGGAACAGTAGTCAAACATCTGACTGATATGACTAGGAAGGGTACGGACTTTTCCAAGTTGTCCAGTCCGGCCACGGAGGCTTTCGATACTTTGAAGAAGTGTTTTTCATCTGGACCGATCCTCATACAGCTTGACGTCTCTCAGCCTTCTATCGTCGAGGCTGACGCATCTGTTGGGGGAGTGGGGGCTGTGTTGTCCAAGAGTCCTTAGTGAACATCATGATTTGGTCTTGGCTGGACATCCTGGTAATAAAGTCACCACTGATCTTCTTACTCTGCGCTTTTGGTGGCCAGGGGTTCATCAGGATGTCTGCGAGTATGTAGCCCGCTGCAGTGTCTGTGCACGTTCTAACACCTGTCAAACTCGTTCATCGGGGGCTCTCCAACTATTGGAGATTCCCAGTAGACCTTGGACTCACGTTTTGGACCATTTTATTACGGAACTACTCATGTCAGCGGGGAACACGGTAATTTTAGTGGTCATGGATAGATTCAGTAAGATGTCTCATTTTATTGCATTACCAGCTTTACCAAACGCCATGTCCTTGGTGCAAATTTTCTTCAGGGAAATTGTAAAATTACATGGCATCCCAACTGATATTGATTCTGACCAGGTGTGCAGTTTGCCTCCAAGTTTTGGATGGCATTTTGCACCCGTCTGGAGATCCATCTTATTTTCTTCTGCATTTCACCCGCAGTGTGATGGACAGACTGAACTGGTTAACCAGATTCTGGAGACTTATCTTAGGTGTTTTGTATGTGAGAATCAGGAGGATTGGGTTACCTACTTATCAATAGCCGAATTTGCAGTAAATAATCGTCATGAATCTACTGGTAAGTCCCAGTTTTTCGGGTCGTATGGGTTCCATCCTCAGTTTAGCTCAGTTAATAGGAAACGTTCTTCTGCATTACCTGAAGAGGAACAGTTTTCATCATCTATTACGTTCTTGTGGCAGGGGGTTACTAATAATTTGAGGAAGATGGGATCGAAATATAAGAGTGTGGCTGATCGGAAATGTTTGGTGGGTCCGGACGTATGTGTTGGCGACTTGGTATGGTTGTCCTCTAGGAACATTAAAGGGAATCTGTCACCTCAAATTGGCGGGATATGTAAATGATTGCTGTCCGGTCAGATGGGCGGTGTTTTGGGTCCTTTCGTTAACCTCTTTTTTGCCGCTGTCCGCAGTATTTCTGGGAATTGTTGCAGTTGTCCTCCATATTACGCGCGTGCACATTGCAATCTTGAATTGCGCACGCGCAGTATGCTTTGCCCAACTACAGGCAAAGCCGAAAATCATTAGTTCGCATGCGCCGGTTAACTATGTCCCGGAAGTACTTTGCTGTGTTCCGGGGCATAGTTAACCGGCGCATGCACACTAATGATTTTCGGCTTTGCCCGCAGTTGGGCAAAGCATACTGCGCATGCGCAAATCAAGATTGCAATGCGCACGCGCGTAATATGGAGGACAACTACAACAATTCCCAGAAATACTGTGGACAGCGGCAAAAAAGAGGTTAACGAAAGGACCCAAAACATCGCCCATCGGACCGGACAGCAATCATTTACATATCCCGCCAATTTGAGGTGACAGATTCCCTTTAAGTTGAAGGTTTCATCTTGGAGACTGAGTCCCAGGTTTAGCAGTACTTATAAGATTGTGGCCATCATCAATCCTGTAGCATTCCGCCTTGCTTTGCCGCCTAATTTTAGGATCCATATTGTATTTCATAAATCTCTCCTCAAAAATACGTTGCATCTTCAGTACCATCACCACTACCACCATCTCCTGTCATTGTCGATGGAAACTTGGAATTTCAGATAGCGAAAATCATTCATTCTCGTTTAGTTCATCGGTCGCTTCAGTATCTGGTACATTGGAGTGGGTAGGGTCCTGAGGAGAGGATGTGGGTACCAGCATCTGATGTCCAGGCGGCCAGACTGATCCGGTCTTTTCACATGGCACACCCCAATAAACCTCTTAGAAGGGGGTACTGTCACGGAGTTACTGCAACAGAGGCAGAAGACTGTAGCGTCTGATTGTTCCTACTGCTGTGCTAAAAATAAGCACTTCACCTTTTTAAATGGTATTAATTTATTTTGGCAGAACAGGGGTTAATCGACCATGTTGGTAGGTCTGGGAATCTGAGCTCTCAGCTGAGCTCAGTTTGCCACTCCTATCCCCTTTATAATCTGGGTCCTGATTGAAACACATTGTCAGAGCTGGCTTATGCTGCATGGCTTGGAGGAGAGCTGTTTTGATGGTTATATGAGAAGAAATTTGAAGGAGTTATCTGTGAATGTTGCATGGATTTGTAAGTGTGATATGTTGTGAATGGGCTTGAGATGAGTTCTGAGCAGAGGCTCCCTCTGGTGGTTACAAGCGGTACTGGTCTGTTCAGTGAAGATTGTGAGGACTGGGAATCAGGAGTTACTGACTGGTGTTGTGAATGGGTTTGAGATGAGTTCTGAGCAGAGGCTCCCTCTGGTGGTTACAAGCGGTGCTAGTGAGGATTGTGAGGACTGGGAATCAGGTGTTACTGACTGGTCTTATATAAGGGAGTCATTTTTCCATCAGGGTTGCCGGTGATCAATTGTTCTGGTCTGAATCCTTCATTCCAGTTTCCCTTGTAGCCTGCTGTGTCGTGTCTGCATCTCCTGCTTACAGATAAGACTTTTGCTTCTTTTGTGTTTTTGCTATATTTTTGCATTTTGTCCTGCACTTCTTTGGGGGCCTTCAGGGTCCCCTCCGGGGGCTTCTGCCCTCTCAGTTTAGTTCAGCCACTGAGTTTTGTTCTTTTGCTTTTTCCACTTTTTTCTGTGGCTGCTGTTTTGATTTTGTTACACCAGAGAACTAATTTAGGTGGTAGAGGTCGTGTGATCTCAGGTGATTTTGAAATTAGTAGAGTTGGTGCTTTTCAGGGTTTTCTGGGATTGCAGTAAGTACCCTTCCTATCCTTTTCTATTTAGATAGTTTGGGCCCCAGCGTTTGCTCATACTATTTTCTTTCTGTGTCAGTATTTCCTCTTGTCTAACCGCCATTACATGTTTGGGGGCTTTCTGTTATCTTTGGGGTTCTGCTCCGGGGCAGATAGCTTTCCTATTTCTATCTTTAGGTGTAGTTAGTTTCTCAGGCTGTGACGAGGCGTCTAGGACCAACGTAGGAACGCTCCACGGCTGCCTCTAGTTGTGGTGGTTAGTCAGGGTACTGCAATCTCATAGATTCCAACTGCTCTGGTGTATTGCCTTTTTTACCTGCACTCCTCAGCTACCGAAACATAACAGTATCACCGGCCTAAAAATTGAAAATTGTATGGTACTCACAGAAGGGAAAAAAATATTGTGAAAGAAAAAAGGTTGTCAGAGTTGTCAGAGATATTTTTCTGTTTGTTGCATTTTTTTTTTTTTCCTCTGTATCTCTGGGTGCTGGGGAGGATCTTTTCTCCCAATGGAGTTTGCACAGTTGTCTGGCCGTGTGGATCAGCTTGCCACTGAGGTTCGGAGTATTGCTGCATATCTTGCTAGGTTGCCTATTGTGGAACCTAGGATCCCCATGCCAGATTTGTTTTTAGGGGATCGAGCTAAGTTTCAGAATTTCAAAAATAATTGTAAATTGTTTTTTGCCTTAAAATCTAAGTCCTCAGGAAACGCAGCGCAGCAGGTTCAAATTGTCATCTCTCTCCTGCGCGGCGATCCTCAGGATTGGGCTTTTTCCCTGATACCTGGGGATCCTGTTTTGAGTGATGTTGATGCGTTTTTTCAGGCTTTGGGGTTATTGTACGATGAGCCTAATGTCACTGATCAAGCTGAAAAAACCTTGTTGGCATTAAATCAGGGGCTTGATGACGCTGAGTTATACTGTCAGAGATTCCGTAGGTGGGCAGTCCTGACCAAATGGAATGACGACGCTTTGGCGGCCCTTTTCCGGAAGGGTCTGTCAGATAATGTAAAGGATGTTATGGTGGGATTCCCTGTCCCCTCTGGTCTCAATGATTCTATGTCATTAGCGATTCAAATTGACAGACGTTTGCGTGAGCGGAGAAGTATGCGTGGAGTGGTGTTGCCTTGTGAGCCAGCTGCTGAGCCCATGCAGTGTGATGGAGTGGTGTCTGGGGCACAGCGTCATGAGTTTCGAAAGCGCAATGGGTTATGTTTCTACTGTGGTGATGCCTCTCATGCTATTTCAGTCTGCCCTAAGCGGGGAAGACGTTTTGCATGCTCAGTTGTCTTGGGTAGTGTTCAGACTAAGTTTTTGTTGACTGTCACTCTGATATGCTCTCTGTCCTCATTTTCTGCTCAGGCTTTCGTTGATTCTGGAGCAGCTATTAACCTGATGGATTATGATTTTGCTAAACGTTGTGGGTTTCCCTTGATACCCTACAGAAGTCTATTCCCCTACTGGGGATCGATTCTACCCCTTTGGCTGAGAATAAACCCCAGTTTTCTACTCAGGTGATAATGAGGGTTGAACCTGATCACCAGGAGTGCTGCAAATTTTTGGTTCTATATAATCTGCATGACATTATCGTGCTGGGTTTCCCTTGGTTACAGTCTCATAATCCTGTTTTGGATTGGAAATCTGTGTCTGTAACCAGTTGGGGCTGCCAATGTGTTAATACCAACACTCCTGTTTTTTCTGCCTCCCCCAGGCTCAGGATGTTCCTGACTTTTTGTTTGATTTTTCTGATGTGTTTAGCGAAAGTAAATCTGCATCCTTGCCTCCCCATAGGAGCTATGACTGCGCTATTGAATTAGTGCCGGGTAGTAAATTCCCTAAAGGTCGCCTTTTTAACTTGTCTGTACCTGAACATGACGCTATGCGGTCTTATATCAAGGAATCATTGGAGAAGGGTCATATCAGACCATCCTCTTCACCCTTAGGTGCCGGTTTTTTCTTTGTGGCCAAAAAAGATGGTTCATTAAGGCCGTGTATTGATTATCGTCTCTTGAACAATATTACTGTGAAATATCAATACCCGTTACCCTTGATTTCTGACCTGTTTTCCAGGGTGAAAAACGCTACTTGGTTTACCAAGCTTGACCTCAGGGGGGCGTATAACCTTATTCGCATTAAGCACGGGGATGAATGGAAGACGGCATTCAATACCCCTGAAGGGCATTTTGAGTACCTAGTGATGCCCTTTGGGCTCACTAATGCTCCTTCCGTCTTCCAGTCCTTCATGAATGACATTTTCATGGATTTTGTGGACAAATTTCTGATTGTTTATTTGGATGATATCTTGATTTTTTCCAATGACTGGGACTCTCATGTGAAACATGTTCGAACTGTATTCCAGATTTTGAGAGAGAATGCTCTGTATGTGAAGGGATCAAAGTGTCTTTTTGGCGTACAGAGGATCTCATTTCTGGGATTCATTTTGTCCCCATCTGTTATTGAAATGGACCCGGTCAAGGTTCAGGCCATCTGTGATTGGGTCCAACCTACTTCATTAAAGGCTCTTCAGAGATTTTTGAGTTTTGCCAATTTTTATCGTAAATTTATTGGTAATTTCTCGGTTATTGTTAAACCATTAACTGATTTGACCAGAAAGGGTTCTGATGTGGTGAATTGGCCTCCTGAGGCAGTCTCTGCATTTCAGGAACTTAAGCAGAGATTCACTTCTGCTCCTGTTCTACGGCAGCCTGATGTTCCTCTGCCATTTCAGGTGGAGGTTGATGCCTCTGAAATTGGGGCAGGTGCCGTTTTGTCCCAAAAAGATCCAGAGACCTCTAAAAGTAACCCTTGTGCCTTTTTCTCTCGAAAATTTTCTCCTACTGAACGTAATTATGACGTAGGTAATCGGGAGTTATTGGCCATGAAGTGGGCTTTTGAAGAGTGGAGACATTGGCTGGAGGGAGCCAAACATCAGGTGGTGGTCCTTACGGACCATAAGAATCTGGTCTATCTGGAATCTGCCAAGCGACTCAATCCTAGACAGGCCAGGTGGGCCTTGTTTTTCACACGTTTTAATTTTGTGGTTTCCTTTCTTCCTGGCACTAAGAATGTTAAGGCGGATGCCCTCTCGAGGAGTTTCCTTGCGGACTCTCCTGAGTTATCTGATCCTTCTGTTATTTTGAAAGAGGGTGTAGTTCTTTCCGCCATCTTGCCCAATTTGAGACTTGCTGTAAGGTTCTGTGTATCTGTTTCTGAAACTCAGTTTGTTCGTCGGCCATTTTGCTTTCTGTTTTGCTGCAGCTATCTTGCCCTCAGTCAAAATGGAGTTTTCCAGCTTGCATGTTCCCCCCCTGATTCTCTCCGTTTGCTTCTTAAACAGCCACAGCTGAGCAATCAGTGCTTCAGAATCTAGCCTGCAGTGAACCTGTGTTCTGACTCCTGAAGCCTTGGACCTTGTACTCCAGCCATTCCTACTGAGGAACTCTGAAGCACTTGTGGACTCTGAACTCTGCTCTTGAGAGCCTCACGTTTGCATGGACTTGCGGTAACAGAGAAGAAGATCTGAATCTGTTGTGGAGAGTTATTGCTGAGCTTAGATTACTCTGGCCTGCTGTGTCTCCTGCTTCTGTGTTTGCAACCTGTGTGTTTATTTTTGCCAATTTGTATGAAGCAATACAAGACTTTCTTTATCAACCTGTGTCTCAAGTATTTTCATCGCACCCAAGCACAAGACGCTATATGAACTGTACCACATACATTACAAGATTCTGAAGCCAAACGTTAGTGTCTGCTGGGTCTGGAAAGGCTTGTCTGCTGTACTGTGGATATCGGATGTCCGGTTGTACTTTCTGTGATGACAGTGGTTGTGACTTCTCACAACCATTCCAGGTGAGCAATTCCCTTAAGTTTTTTTTTCTGCAGTGTTATCACAGGTAAACACTATTGTTTTTTTTTTTTTCTCTTCTCTTTTTGTCTGCTGAAACTCTGGATATCAGATGTCTGGTTGAAAGCTTTCTGTGATGATAGTGGTTGTGACTTCTCACAACCATTCCAGGTGAGCAGTTCCCTTAAAGTTTTTTCTTTCTTCAGTGTTGCCACAGGTGAACACTATTGTTTTTTTTTTTTTTCTCCTCTTCTTCCAGTATCCTGTCTTAAAAGATCTGGAAAATGGAGGCCCGCATAAAGGAACTTTGCGGAGTGACTGATAATATCCTTGCAGATTTGCAGAATATAAAGACCCGTTTTACAAATCTTCAGGACCTAAATAATCACAATTTGCAAGTGGTTGGACAGACTACCATGGCTGCAGGCTCAGAATCCTACCATTAACTGGGAGACCAAGGAATTACACTTTCCAGAGAAACAGATGAGTCCAAAAATTTCAGCTTGCTCTGTTCCTAAAGGAACCATGTCAGTCCCTGAACTACCAGCTGTATACCAGGACTATGTGGATTTATGTGACAAGAAGAACGCTGACCAGCTTCCTCCTCACCGTCCATATGATTGTCCAATTGAATTATTGCCTGGAGCAGAGATACCTTTTGGTAAGATCTACCCCCTGGCGGGGCCCGAGCTGAAGGCTTTAAAAGAGTACATAGACGAAAATCTAGCCAAGGGCTTCATACGCCCCTCTTCATCTCCTGCAGGGGCACCCATATTCTTTGTAAAGAAGAAAGATGGATCCCTGAGACCATGCGTAGACTATAGGGAACTCAATAAGGTTACTATTAGAAACCGTTATCCATTGCCTTTAATCCCTGAGTTATTGGAGAGAGTGCGACATGCCAAAATTTTTTCTAAACTAGATCTTCGTGGGGCCTATAACTTAGTCCGTATTAGACCTGGGGATGAATGGAAGACTGCATTCAGGTCACGCTATGGACACTTTGAATATCTAGTTATGCCTTTTGGTCTGAGTACCGCCCCAGCCACTTTCCAACACTTGGTGAATGACATCTTCAGGGATCTCCTGGATACATTCGTGGTAATTTATTTGGATGATATTTTAATTTTTTCTAACTCCACAGAGGAACATCATGGACATGTGAGAATGGTCTTGGAACGTCTAAGACAAAATCATCTTTACATCAAGCTTGAAAAGTGTGAATTCCATAAGACCGAAATTCAATTTCTGGGGTATGTACTGTCTACACAAGGAATTAGTATGGATGGAAGTAAAACCCAAGCCATCAATGATTGGCCAAGTCCTAGAAATGTGAAGGAGGTACAGCGCTTCATCGGGTTTGCAAACTTCTATAGACGTTTCATTAGAAATTTCTCTGAGGTAGTGTCACCTATCACCCAACTTACCCGGAAAGAGTCTAAGTTCTCCTGGACTCCCCAAGCCCAGGAAGCATTTTCCCGTCTAAAAGATAAATTTACCACTGCACCTATCCTAGTACATCCCAACCCAGAGCTTGCCTTCATAATAGAGGTGGATGCTTCAGACTGTGCCGTGGGAGCTATACTCTCTCAGAGAACAGGTGAGAAGAATGTCTTGCATCCCTGTGCCTTCTTTTCCCAGCAGTTGTCTTCGGCTGAGAAGAACTACGATGTGGGCAATAGAGAGTTGTTGGCCATTATTGCCGCCTTCAAAGAATGGAGACACCTTCTTCAAGGAGCTGCACAGCAAATAGTTGTTCTGACAGACCATCGTAATCTTGAGTTTATCAGGTCGGCTAAGTGCCTGACTCCTCGCCAGGCTCGCTGGAATCTTTTCTTAAACCAATTTAATTTTATTATTTCTTATAGACCAGGATCGCGCAATGGAAAGGCTGATGCACTCTCTAGGATTTACTCAGCAGAGACACGTCCAATTACTCCTCCTAAGACTATTCTTCCTGACTCTAGATTCCTAGGAGTGATTCATCATCAAGACCTAATTAAAGACATCAAGGAAGCATACCATGCGGATTCTTTTTTGGCTCAACCCCCAAGGGACGTAAGTCTTGTCTTTAAGAATGGTGTGTGGATTCTGGGACAACGTCTGTATATACCTGAAACAGTCAGATTGAGAGTATTGCAACTCATTCACGATTCCAAAATAGCCGGGCATAGAGGAATTCTAAAGACACAGGAATTTCTTTCTCGTTTCTTTTGGTGGCCCACTTGTAGGAAGGATGTTTTGGACTATGTCACTTCGTGTGAGGTTTGTGCAAGATGCAAAACACCTCGCTCTTCACCAACTGGTCTGTTACAGCCTCTTCCCACCCCGTCCCGCCCGTGGGGATCCATTTCTATGGACTTCATTGTGGAATTACCAACCTCTCAAGGGAAGAACACTATTCTAGTGGTGGTTGACCGTCTAACAAAGGCAGCTCATTTTATCCCTTGTGTCGGCTTACCCACTGCAAAACAGACATCAGATTTGATGATTAAAGATGTGTTTCGCTTACATGGAGTACCGGATGAGGTTATTTCGGATCGAGGGGTGCAATTCACTTCTAGGTTTTGGCAAAATTTCTGTGCAGCATTGGACATTAAAGTAAACCTTTCTTCTGCTTTTCATCCCCAGACTAATGGACAAACCGAACGAACCAATCAAACCCTGGAGCAGTATCTCCGCTGCTTTATCTGCCACCTACAGGATGATTGGGTGGATCTACTTCCATTGGCTGAGTTCTCTTACAACAACTCTCAGAGTGCCTCCACTAAACAGTCTCCTTTTTACTCTAATCTAGGTTATCATCCTAACATTCTACCACGATTTCCCATAGAGACGCCTTTGCCAGCAGTGGCTGAAAGAGTCACGACTTTACAGAAGAATATGGATCTTCTAAAGGAGAATCTGGAATCGGCTCAGGAAAGGTACAAGAAGGCAGCAGATAAATTTCGTAAACCTGCACCAGCTTTTAAGGTAGGAGACCTGGTCTGGCTGTCAACCAGAAATCTTAAGTTAAGGATTCCATCGTCTAAGTTGGGACATAAGTACATTGGACCCTATAAAATCAGTAAAATTATAAGTGCCGTTGCTTGTCGTCTTCAATTGCCCAGAACTATGAGAATCCACCCTGTCTTTCATGTATCCCTACTAAAGGCTGCGACACCCAATACGTTTCCTGGACGTTCTTCTCCTTGCCCTGACCCAGTGCTAGTCGATGGTCAGGAGGAATTTGTGGTGGAAAGGATTTTAGATTCCAGGTTGTATAGAAATCAGTTACAATATCTGATTAAATGGCAGGGCTACCCAGTGGAGGACAACTCATGGGAGCCAGTCAATAACGTTAATGCTCCTCGCTTGCTCCGTCAGTTTCATCAGAGGTACCCACACAAGCCTGGTCTGAGGTCATCCGGAGGTTGTCCTAAGGGGGGAGTAATGTAAGGTTCTGTGTATCTGTTTCTGAAACTCAGTTTGTTCGTCGGCCATTTTGCTTTCTGTTTTGCTGCAGCTATCTTGCCCTCAGTCAAAATGGAGTTTTCCAGCTTGCATGTTCCCGCCCTGATTCTCTCCGTTTGCTTCTTAAACAGCCACAGCTGAGCAATCAGTGCTTCAGAATCTAGCCTGCAGTGAACCTGTGTTCTGACTCCTGAAGCCTTGGACCTTGTACTCCAGCCATTCCTACTGAGGAACTCTGAAGCACTTGTGGACTCTGAACTCTGCTCTTGAGAGCCTCACGTTTGCATGGACTTGCGGTAACAGAGAAGAAGATCTGAATCTGTTGTGGAGAGTTATTGCTGAGCTTAGATTACTCTGGCCTGCTGTGTCTCCTGCTTCTGTGTTTGCAACCTGTGTGTTTATTTTTGCCAATTTGTATGAAGCAATACAAGACTTTCTTTATCAACCTGTGTCTCAAGTATTTTCATCGCACCCAAGCACAAGACGCTATATGAACTGTACCACATACATTACACTTGCTCTGGAGGGGTGTCAGGAGGATAGGCCCGAGCGCTGCCCTGTTGGAAAATTGTTTGTCCCGGACCAATGGAAAAAGAGTGTGATGTCTGAGATTCATTGTTCCGCATTGGCTGGGCATCCCGGAATTTTTGGTACCAGAGACTTGGTTAGCCGGTCCTTTTGGTGGCCTACCTTGTCTCGTGATGTCAGGGAATTTGTGCAGTCCTGCGGGACTTGCTCTCGCTCCAAGCCTTGCTCTCGCTCTAGTGGTTTGTTGATGCCATTGCCTGTGCCCAAGAGACCATGGACCCATATCTCTATGGATTTCATTTCCGATCTTCCTGTTTCTCAGAGAATGACCACCATCTGGGTAATTTGTGATAGGTTTTCCAAAATGATACATCTTGTGCCATTACCTAAGTTGCCTTCCTCCTCTGAATTGGTGCCGTTGTTCCTTCAGCACGTGGTTCGTTTACACGGCATTCCTGAGAACATTGTGTCTGACAGAGGAATCCAGTTTGTTTCCAGATTTTGGAGGACTTTTTGTTCTAAACTGGGTGTTCAATTTTCTTTCTCCTCGGCATTTCATCCTCAGACCAATGGTCAAACTGAGAGAACAAACCAGACATTGGAGACTTATCTAAGATGCTTTGTGTCTGCTGATCAGGATGACTGGGTCTCTTTTTTGCCTTTGGCTGAGTTTGCTCTTAATAATAGGGCTAGCTCTGCCACTTTGATGTCTCCGTTTTTCTGTAATTCTGGGTTTCACCCTCGATTTTCTTCAGGACAGACGGAGGCTTCTGTCTGTCCAGGTGTTGACTCTGTTGTGGAGCGTATGCAACAGATTTGGGACCAGGTAGTGGAGAGGTTGTCCCTCTCTCAGGAGAAGGCCCAGCGGTTTGCTAACCGGCATAGGACTGATGGTCCTCGGTTTAAAGTGGGGGACTTGGTCTGGTTGTCCTCAAAGAATATTCCTATGAGAGTAGCATCTCCTAAATTTAAGCCTAGGTTCATTGGACCTTATAAGATCATGGAGATTATTAATCCTGTTTCTTTTCGTTTGCTTCTTCCAGGGACATTTAAGATCCATAACGTGTTCCACAAGTCCTTGTTGAAGAGGTTTGTTGAGCCAGTGGTTCCTGCTGCTGTGCCTCCTGACCCTGTTTTGGTTGAGGGCAATCTGGAGTATGTGGTTGAGAAAATATTGGATTCTCGTTTTTCTAGACGGAAACTCCAGTATTTGGTTAAATGGAGAGGTTATGGTCAGGAAGACAATTCTTGGGTGTTTGCTTCGGACATCCATGCTAGGAGACTTATCCGTGCGTATCATAGAACTCATCCTGACCGACCTGGTTGCTCAAATGAGGGTTCGGTGACCCCTCCTCAAGGGGGGGTACTGTTGTGAATGGGTTTGAGATGAGTTCTGAGCAGAGGCTCCCTCTGGTGGTTACAAGCGGTGCTAGTGAGGATTGTGAGGACTGGGAATCAGGTGTTACTGACTGGTCTTATATAAGGGAGTCATTTTCCCATCAGGGTTGCCGGTGATCAATTGTTCTGGTCTGAATCCTTCATTCCAGTTTCCCTTGTAGCCTGCTGTGTCGTGTCTGCATCTCCTGCTTACAGATAAGACTTTTGCTTCTTTTGTGTTTTTGCTATATTTTTGCATTTTGTCCTGCACTTCTTTGGGGGCCTTCAGGGTCCCCTCCGGGGGCTTCTGCCCTCTCAGTTTAATTCAGCCACTGAGTTTTGTTCTTTTGCTTTTTCCACTTTTTTCTGTGGCTGCTGTTTTGATTTTGTTACACCAGAGAACTAATTTAGGTGGTAGAGGTCGTGTGATCTCAGGTGATTTTGAAATTAGTAGAGTTGGTGCTTTTCAGGGTTTTCTGGGATTGCAGTAAGTACCCTTCCTATCCTTTTCTATTTAGATAGTTTGGGCCCCAGCGTTTGCTCATACTATTTTCTTTCTGTATCAGTATTTCCTCTTGTCTAACCGCCATTACATGTTGGGGGCTTTCTGTTATCTTTGGGGTTCTGCTCCGGGGCAGATAGCTTTCCTATTTCTATCTTTAGGTGTAGTTAGTTTCTCAGGCTGTGACGAGGCGTCTAGGACCAATGTAGGAACGCTCCACGGCTGCCTCTAGTTGTGGTGGTTAGTCAGGGTACTGCAATCTCATAGATTCCAACTGCTCTGGTGTATTGCCTTTTTTACCTGCACTCCTCAGCTACCGAAACATAACAGACTGGTCTTATATAAGGGAGTCACCTTCCCATCAGGGTTGCCGGTGATCAATTGTTCCGGTCTGAATCCTTGATTCCAGTTTCCCTTGTAGCCTGCTGTGTCGTGTCTGCATCTCCTGCTATCAGATAAGACATTTTCTTCTTTTTGTTTCTGTGCTTGATTTTTGCATTTTGTCCTGCACTTCTGTGGGGGCCTTCAGGGTCCCCTCAGGGGGCTTTTGCCCTCTCAGTTTAGTTCAGCCACTGATGTTTGTACTTTTGCTTTTTCCAGTTTTTTCAGTGGCTGCTGTTTTGATTTTGTTACACCAGAGAGCTAATTTAGGTGGTAGAGGTCGTGTGATCTCAGGTGTTTTTGAAATTAGTAGAGTTGGTGCTTTCAGGGTTTTTTTGGGATTGCAGTAAGTACCCTTCCTATCCTTTTCTATTTAGTTAGTTTGGGCCCCACGTTTGCTCATACTATTTTCTGTCTGTGTCAGTATTTCGTCTTGTCTGGCCGCCATTGCATGTTTGGGGGCTTTCTATTATCTTTGGGGTTCTGCTCCGGGGCAGATAGCTTTCCTATTTCTATCTTTAGGTGTAGTTAGTTTCTCAGGCTGTGACGAGGCGTCTAGGACCAACGTAGGAACGCTCCACGGCTGCCTCTAGTTGTTGTGGTTAGTCAGGGTACTGCAATCTCATAGATTCCAACTGCTCTGGTGTATTGCCTTTTTGCCTGCACTCCTCAGCTACCTAATCATAACAGTATCACCGGCCCAAAAAATTGAAAATTGTATGGTACTCACAGAAGGGAAAAAATATTGTGAAAGAAAAAAAAAAAAGGTTGTCAGAGTTGTCAGAGATATTTTTCTGTTTGTTGCATTTTTTTTTTTTCCTCTGTATCTCTGGGTGCTGGGGAGGATTTTTTTCTCTCAATGGAGTTTGCACAGTTGTCTGGCCGTGTGGATCAGCTTGCCACTGAGGTTCGGAGTATTGCTATCTATCTTGCTAGGTTGCCTGTTGTGGAACCTAGGATTCCCATGCCAGATTTGTTTTTAGGGGATCGAGCTAAGTTTCAGAATTTCAAAAATAATTGTAAATTGTTTTTTGCCTTAAAATCTAAGTCCTCAGGAAACGCAGCGCAGTAGGTTCAAATTGTCATCTCTCTCCTGCGCGGCGATCCTCAGGATTGGGCTTTTTCCCTGACACCTGGGGATCCTGTTTTGAGTGATGTTGATGCATTTTTTCAGTCTTTGGGGTTATTGTACGATGAGCCTAATGTCACTGATCAAGCTGAAAAAGCCTTGTTGGCATTAAATCAGGGGCTTGATGACGCTGAGTTATACTGTCAGAGATTCCGTAGGTGGGCAGTCCTGACCAAGTGGAATGATGACGCTTTGGCGGCCCTTTTTCGGAAGGGGCTGTCAGATAATGTAAAGGATGTTATGGTGGGATTCCCTGTCCCCTCTGGTCTCAATGATTCTATGTCATTAGCGATTCAAATTGACAGACGTTTGCGGGAGCGGAGAAGTATGCGTGGAATAGTGTTGCCTTGTTAACCTGCTTCTGAATCCATGCAGTGTGATAGAGTGGTGTCTGGGGCACAGCGTCATGAGTTTCGAAAGCGCAATGGGTTATGTTTCTACTGTGGTGATGCCTCTCATGCTATTTCAGTCTGCCCTAAGCGGGGAGGACGTTTTGCACGCTCAGTTGTCTTGGGTAGTGTTCAGACTAAGTTTTTACTAACTGTCACTCTGATATGCTCTCTGTCCTCATTTTCTGCTCAGGCTTTCGTTGATTCTGGAGCAGCTATTAACCTGATGGATTATGATTTTGCTAAACGTTGTGGGTTTCCCTTGATACCCCTACAGAAGTCTATTCCCCTTCTGGGGATCGATTCTACCCCTTTGGCTGAGAATAAACCTCAGTTCTCTACTCAGGTTATAATGAGGGTTGAACCTGATCATCAAGAGTGGTGCAAATTTTTGGTTCTGTATAATCTGCATGATATTATCGTACTGGGTTTCCCTTGGTTACAGTCTCATAATCCTGTTTTGGATTGGAAATCTGTGTCTGTAACTAGTTGGGGCTGCCAATGTGTTAATACCAACACTCCTGTTTTTTCTGCCTCCCCCCAGGCTCAGGATGTTCCTGACTTTTTGATTGATTTTTCTGATGTGTTTAGCGAAAGTAAATCTGCATCCTTGCCTCCCCATAGGAGCTATGACTGCGCTATTGAATTAGTGCCTGGTAGTAAATTCCCTAAAGGTCGCCTTTTTAACTTGTCTGTACCTGAACATGACGCTATGCGGTCTTATATCAAGGAGTCATTGGAGAAAGGTCATATCAGACCATCCTCTTCACCCTTAGGTGCCGGTTTTTTCTTTGTGGCCAAAAAGGATGGTTCATTAAGGCCGTGTATTGATTATCGTCTTTTGAACAATATTACTGTGAAATATCAATACCCGTTACCCTTGATTTCTGACCTGTTTTCCAGGGTGAAAAACGCTACTTGGTTTACCAAGCTTGACCTCAGGGGGCATATAACCTTATTCGCATTAAGCACGGGGATGAATGGAAGACGGCATTCAATACCCCGGAGGGGCATTTTGAGTACCTTGTGATGCCCTTTGGGCTCACTAATGCTCCTTCTGTCTTCCAGTCCTTCATGAATGACATTTTCAGGGATTTTGTGGATAAATTTCTGATTGTTTATTTGGATGATATCTTGATTTTTTCCAATGACTGGGACTCTCATGTGAAACATGTCAGAAATGTATTCCAGATTTTGAGAGAGAATGCTCTGTATGTGAAGGGATCAAAGTGTCTTTTTGGCGTACAGAGGATCTCATTTCTGGGATTCATTTTGTCCCCATCTGTTATTGAAATGGACCCGGTCAAGGTTCAGGCCATCTGTGATTGGGTCCAACCTACTTCATTAAAGGCTCTTCAAAGATTTTTGGGTTTTGCCAATTTTTATCGTAAATTTATTGGTAATTTCTCGGTTATTGTTAAACCATTAACTGATTTGACCAAAAAGGGTTCTGATGTGGTCAATTGGCCTCCTGAGGCAGTCTCTGCATTTCAGGAACTTAAGCAGAGATTCACTTCTGCTCCTGTTCTACGGCAGCCTGATGTTTCTCTGCCATTTCAGGTGGAGGTTGATGCCTCTGAAATTGGGGCAGGTGCCGTTTTGTCCCAAAAAGATCCAGAGACCTCTAAAAGTAACTCTTGTGCCTTTTTCTCTCGAAAATTTTCTCCTACTGAACGTAATTATGACGTGGGTAATCGGGAGTTATTGGCCATGAAGTGGGCTTTTGAAGAGTGGAGACATTGGCTGGAGGGAGCCAAACATCGGGTGGTGGTCCTTACGGACCATAAGAATCTGGTTTATCTGGAATCTGCCAAGCGACTCAATCCTAGACAGGCCAGGTGGGCCTTGTTTTTCACACGTTTTAATTTTGTGGTTTCCTTTCTTCCTGGCACTAAGAATGTTAAGGCGGATGCTCTCTCGAGGAGTTTCCTTGCGGACTCTCCTGAGTTATCTGATCCTTCTGTTATTTTGAAAGAGGGTGTAGTTCTTACCGCCATCTCACCCAATTTGAGACTTGCTCTGGAGGGGTGTCAGGAGGATAGGCCCGAGCGCTGCCCTGTTGGAAAATTGTTTGTCCCGGACCAATGGAAAAAGAGTGTGATGTCTGAGATTCATTGTTCCGCGTTGGCTGGGCATCCCGGAATTTTTGGTACCAGAGACTTGGTTAGTCGGTCCTTTTGGTGGCCTACCTTGTCTCGTGATGTCAGGGAATTTGTGCAGTCCTGCGGGACTTGCTCTCGCTCCAAGCCTTGCTCTCGCTCTGGTGGTTTGTTGATGCCATTGCCTGTGCCCAAGAGACCATGGACCCATATCTCTATGGATTTCATTTCCGACCTTCCTGTTTCTCAGAGAATGACCGCCATCTGGGTGATTTGTGATAGGTTTTCCAAGATGATACATCTTGTGCCATTGCCTAAGTTGCCTTCCTCCTCTGAATTGGTGCCTTTGTTCCTTCAGCACGTGGTTCGTTTACACGGCATTCCTGAGAACATTGTGTCTGACAGAGGAGTCCAGTTTGTTTCCAGATTTTGGAGGACCTTTTGTTCTAAACTTGGTGTTCAATTGTCTTTCTCCTCGGCGTTTCATCCTCAGACCAATGGTCAAACTGAGAGAACAAACCAGACATTGGAGACTTATCTAAGATGCTTTGTGTCTGCTGATCAGGATGACTGGGTTTCTTTTTTGCCTTTGGCTGAGTTTGCTCTTAATAATAGGGCTAGCTCTGCCACTTTGATGTCTCCATTTTTCTGTAATTCTGGGTTTCACCCTCGATTTTCTTCGGGACAGACGGAGGCTTCTGTCTGTCCGGGTGTTGACTCTGTTGTGGAGCGTATGCAACAGATTTGGGACCAGGTAGTGGAGAGGTTGTCCCTCTCTCAAGAGAGGGCCCAGCGGTTTGCTAACCGGCATAGGACTGATGATCCTCGGTTTAAAGTAGGGGACTTGGTCTGGTTGTCCTCAAAAAATATTCCTATGAGAGTAGCATCTCCTAAATTTAAGCCTAGGTTCATTGGACCTTATAAGATCATGGAGATTCTTAATCCTGTTTCTTTTCGTTTGCTTCTTCCAGGGACATTTAAGATCCATAACGTGTTCCACAAGTCCTTGTTGAAGAGGTTGTTGAGCCAGTGGTTCCTGCTGCTGTGCCTCCTGACCCTGTTTTGGTTGAGGGCAATCTGGAGTATGTGGTTGAGAAAATATTAGATTCTCGTTTTTCTAGACGGAAACTCCAGTATTTGGTTAAGTGGAGAGGTTATGGTCAGGAAGACAATTTTTGGGTGTTTGCTTCGGACATCCATGCTAGGAGACTCATCCGTGCGTATCATAGAACTCATCCTGACCGACCTGGTTGCTCAAATGAGGGTTCGGTGACCCCTCCTCAAGGGGGGGGTACTGTTGTGAATGGGCTTGAGATGAGTTCTGAGCAGAGGCTCCCTCTGGTGGTTACAAGCGGTACTGGTCTGTTCAGTGAAGATTGTGAGGACTGGAATCAGGAGTTACTGACTGGTCTTATATAAGGGAGTCACCTTCCCATCAGGGTTGCCGGTGATCAATTGTTCTGGTCTGAATCCTTGATTCCAGTTTCCCTTGTAGCCTGCTGTGTCGTGTCTGCATCTCCTGCTATCAGATAAGACATTTTCTTCTTTTTGTTTCTGTGCTTGATTTTTGCATTTTGTCCTGCACTTCTGTGGGGGCCTTCAGGGTCCCCTCAGGGGGCTTTTGCCCTCTCAGTTTAGTTCAGCCACTGATGTTTGTACTTTTGCTTTTTCCAGTTTTTTCGGTGGCTGCTGTTTTGATTTTGTTACACAAGAGAGCTAATTTAGGTGGTAGAGGTCATGTGATCTCAGGTGTTTTTGAAATTAGTAGAGTTGGTGCTTTCAGGGTTTTTTTGGGATTGCAGTAAGTACCCTTCCTATCCTTTTCTATTTAGTTAGTTTGGGCCCCAACGTTTGCTCATACTATTTTCTGTCTGTGTCAGTATTTCGTCTTGTCTGGCCGCCATTGCATGTTTGGGGGCTTTCTATTATCTTTGGGGTTCTGCTCCGGGGCAGATAGCTTTCCTGTTTCTGTCTTTAGGTGTAGTTGGTTTCTCAGGCTGTGACGAGGCGTCTGGGACCAACGTGGGAACGCTCCACGGCTGCCTCTAGTTGTGGTGGTTAGTCAGGGTACTGCAATCTCATAGATTCCAACTGATCTGGTGTATTGCCTTTTTGCCTGCACTCCTCAGCTACCTAATCATAACAGTGATAATTCTCTTCCCTTCTCTTACTTTGGTTTTTCCCCATCCTCCACTCCCCGATGCATTCCTCTGTTATATGTGAGTGAATATTTGTATGCCTGGTATTTTCAGTTACCCCCTTGTTTGCGTTGCCTTGTTCATCGGGTTGGTGTACTGCGGTGTACAGTAGTGTGTTATGTTTCGGTAGCTGAGGAGAAAAAGCAAAAACGGCAATACACCAGAGAGGCTGGAACCTATTGGATTGCAGTAACCTGAACTAACCACACAACTAGAGGTAGCCGTGGAGCGTTCCTACGTTGATCCTAGACGCCTCGTCACAGCCTGAGAGATAACTACACCTAAAGGCAGAAAGATGAAAACTATCTGCCCGGAGCAGATCCCCAAAGAAAATAGGAAGCCCCCAAACATGTAATGGCGGTTAGACAAGAAGAAGCACGGACACAGACAGAAAATAGAATGAGCAAACGCTGGGGCCCAATCTGTCTAGACAGAAAAGTACAGGAAAGAATTCTGACTGCAATCCAACAAAAAACCCTAAAAATACCAACTCTTCTGATTGCAAAAACACCTGAGATCACACGATCTCCACCACCTAAATCAGATCTCTGGTGTAACAAAACTAAGCTGCAGCCACTGAAAAAACAGGAAAAAGCAAATGAACAAATAACAGTGGCTACAGATAAACTGAGAGGAGCACAGGCCCCAGGAGGGGACCCGGCTGACCTCCACAAAAGTGCAGAAAATTATGCAAAAAGCAAGCACAAAAAGAAAAGCAGAAAATATCTTATCTGAAAGCAGCAAATGCATGCAAGACTCCAGCAGGCTTCCAAATGAACCAGGAACCACAATTGAGACAAGAACAATTGATCACCGGCGACCATCATGGGAGGGAACCTCCCTTATATCAGTCCAGTCCGTGATCCCAGATTGCCATTCTTCGCTGTAAAGTTCAGTACTGTCTGCAACCACCAGAGGGAGCCTCTGCTCAGAAACCATCTCCAGCACATTCATAACAGTACCCCCCCTTGAGGAGGGGTCACCGAACCGTCACTTGTGTAACCAGGCCGATCAGGATGAGCTCGGTGATAGGCACGGATCAGTCTCCTAGCATGGATGTCCAAAGCAAACACCCAAGAATTGTCCTCCTGACCATAACCTCTCCACTTAACCAAATACTGGAGTTTCTGTCTAAAAAAACGAGAATCCAATGTTTTCTCAACCACATACTCCAGATTGCCCTCAACCAAAACAGGGTCAGGAGGCGCAGCCATAGGAACCACTGGCTCGACAAACCTCTTCAATAAGTACTTGTGGAACACGTTATGGATCTTAAATGTCCCTGGAAGAAGCAAACGGAAGGAAACAGGATTAAGAATCTCCATAATCTTATAAGGTCCAATGAACCTAGGCTTAAACTTTGGAGATGCAACCCTTATAGGGATATTTCTTGAGGACAACCAAACCAAGTCCCCCACTTTAAACCAAGGACCATCAGTCCTATGCCGGTTGGAAAACCGTTGGGTCTTCTCCTGAGAGAGAGACAACCTCTCCACTACCTGGTCCCAAATCTGCTGCATACGCTCCACAACAGAGTCAACACCCGGACAGACAGAAGCCTCCGCCTGTCCCGAAGAAAATCGAGGGTGAAACCCAGAATTGCAGAAAAATGGAGACATCAAGGTGGCAGAGCTAGCCCTATTATTAAGAGCAAACTCAGCCAAAGGCAAAAAAGAGACCCAGTCATCTTGATCAGCAGACACAAAACATCTCAAATAAGTCTCCAAGGTCTGGTTTGTTTTCTCGGTTTGTCCATTGGTCTGAGGATGAAATGCAGAGGAGAAAGATAATTGAACACCAAGTTTAGAACAAAATGTCCTCCAAAATCTGGAAACAAACTGGACTCCTCTGTCAGACACAATGTTCTCCGGAATGCCATGTAACCGAACCACGTGCTGAAGGAACAAAGGCACCAATTCGGAGAAGGAAGGTAACTTAGGTAATGGCACAAGATGTATCATCTTGGAAAACCTATCACAAATTACCCAGATAACGGTCATTTTCTGAGAAACAGGGAGGTCGGAAATAAACTCCATAGAGATATGGGTCCATGGTAATGGCATTAACAAACCACTAGAGCGAGAGCAAGGCTTGGAACGAGAGCAAGTCCCACAGGACTGCACAAATTCCCTGACGTCATGAGACAAAGTAGGCCACCAAAAGGACCGACTCACTAAGTCTCTGGTACCAAAAATCCCAGGATGACCAGCCAACGCAGAACAATGAATCTCAGACATCACACTCTTCTTCCACTGGTCTGGGACAAACAATTTCCCAATAGGGCAGCGCTCAGGTTTATCCTCCTGACACCCTTCCAGAGCCAGTCTCAAATTGGGCGAGATGGCAGAAAGTACTACACCCTCTTTCAAAATAACAGCAGGATCAGATAACTCAGGAGAGTCCGCAAAGAAACTCCTCGAGAGGGCATCCGTCTTAACATTCTTAGTGCCAGGAAGAAAAGAAACCACAAAATTAAAACGTGTGAAAAACAAGGCCCACCTGGCCTGTCTAGGATTAAGTCGCTTGGCTGATTCGAGATAAACCAGGTTCTTATGGTCCGTGAGGACCACCACCTGATGTTTGGCTCCTTCCGCCAATGTCTCCACTTTTCAAAGGCCCACTTCATGGCCAATAACTCCCGATTACCCACCTCATAATTACGTTCAGTTGGAGAAACTTTTCAAGAGAAAAAGGCACAAGGGTTACTCTTAGAGGTCTCTGGATCTCTTTGGGACAAAACGGCACCTGCCCCAATTTCAGAGGCATCAACCTCCACTTGAAACGGTAGAGAAACATCAGGCTGCCGTAGAACAGGAGCAGAAGTGAATCTCTGCTTAAGTTCCTGAAATGCAGAAACTGCCTCAGGAGGCCAATTCACCACATCAGAAAACTTTTTGGTCAAATCAGTCAATGATTTAACAATACCGGAGAAATTACCAATAAATTTACGATAAAAATTGGCAAAACCCAAAAATCTCTGAAGAGCCTTTAATGAAGTAGATTGGACCCAATCACAGATGGCCTGAACCTTGACCGGGTCCATTTCAATAACAGATGGAGACAAAATGAATCCCAGAAATGAGACCTTCTGTACGCCAAAAAGACACTTTGATCCCTTCACATACAGTGCATTCTCTCTCAAAATCTGGAACACAGTCCGAACATGTTTCACATGAGAGTCCCAGTCATTGGAAAAAATCAAGATATCATCCAAATAAACAATCAGAAATTTATCCACAAAATCCCTGAAAATATCATTCATGAAGGATTGGAAGACGGAAGGAGCATTAGTGAGCCCAAAGGGCATCACTAGGTACTCAAAATGCCCCTCTGGGGTATTAAACGCCGTCTTCCATTCATCCCCGTGCTTAATGCGAATAAGGTTATACGCCCCCTGAGGTCAAGCTTGGTAAACCAACTAGCACTTTTCACTCTGGAAAACAGGTCAGAAATCAAGGGTAACGGATATTGATACTTCACAGTGATCTTATTCAAGAGACTATAATCAATACACGGCCTCAATGAACCATCCTTTTTGGCCACAAAGAAAAAACCGGCACCCAAGGGTGAAGAGGATGGTCTGATATGACCCTCCTCCAATGACTCCTTGATATAAGATCGCATAGCATCGTGTTCAGGTACAGACAAGTTAAAAAGGAAATTTACCACCAGGCACTAATTCAATAGCGCAATCATAGCTCCTGTGAGGGGGCAAAGATGCAGATTTACTTTCACTAAATACATCCGAAAAATCAGTCAAAAAGTCAGGAACATCCTGAGACTGGGGAGAGGCAGAAAAAACAGGAGTGTCAGCATTAACACATTGGCAGCCCCAACTGGTTACAGACACAGATTTCCAATCCAAAACAGGATTATGAGACTGTAACCAAGGGAAACCTAGTACAATAATGTCATGCAGATTATGCAGCACCAGAAATTTGCAACTCTCCTGATGATCTGGTTCAACCCTCATTATCACCTGAGTAGAAAACTGGGTTTATTCTCCGCCAAAGGGGTAGAATCAATGCCCAGTAGGGGAATAGACTTCCGCAGGGGTATCATGGGAAACCCACAACGTTTGGCAAAGTCAAAATCCATCAGGTTAATAGCTGCTCCTGAATCAACAAAATCCTGAGCAGAAAATGTGGACAGGGAGCAAATCAGGGTAACAGTCAACAGAAATTTACTCTGAACACTACCCAAGACAACTGAGCATGCAAAACGTCTTCCCCGCTTAGGACAGACTGAAATAGCATGAGAGGCGTCACCACAGTAGAAACATAACCCATTGCGCTTTCGAAACTCATGACGCTGTGCCCCAGAAGTCACTCCATCACACTGCATGGGCTCAGAAGCTGGCTCACAAGGCAACACTATCTCACGCATACCTCTGCGCTCACGCAAACGTCTGTCAATTTGAATAGCCAATGACATAGAATCATTGAGACCAGAGGGAGCAGGGAATCCCACCATAACATCCTTTACATTCTCTGACAGCCCCTTCCGAAAAAGGGCTGCCAAAGCATCATCATTCCATTTGGTCAAGACTGCCCACTTTGGAATTTCTGACAGTACAACTCAGCGTCTTGAAGACCCTGATTTAATGCCAACAAGGTTTTTTCAGCTTGATCAGTGACATTAGGTTCATCGTACAATAACCCCAGAGCCAGAAAAAATACATCAATATCATTCTAAACAGGATCCCCAGGTGTCAGGGAAAAAGCCCAATCCTGATGGTCGCCGCACAGGAGAGAGATGACAATTTGAACCTGTTGTGCTGCGTTCCCTGAGGACTTAGGCTTTAAGTGGCAAGCTGATCCACACGGCCAGACAACTGTGCAAGCTCCATTGAGAGAGAAAAAAAAATCCTCCTCATCACCCAGAGAAAAAGAGGGAAAAAATGCAACGAGCAGGTAAAAAAATCTGTGACAACTCTGACAACTTTTTTTTGTTTTTCTTTCCACACTATTTTTCCCTTCTGTGAGTACAATATAATTTTCAGTTTGGGCCGGTGATACTGTTGTGTTTTGGTAGCTGAGGAGAAAAAAACAAATACAGCAATACACCAGAGAGGCTGGAACCTATTGAATTGCAGTAACTTGAACTAACCACACAACTAGAGGTTGCCGTGGAGCGTTCCTTCGTTGATCCATCCTAGACGCCTCGTCACAGCCTGAGAGATAACTACACCTAAAGGCCGAAAGAGGAAAGCTATCTGCCCCGGAGCAGATCCCCAAAGAAAATAGGAAGCCCCCAAACATGTAATGGCGGTTAGACAAGAAGAAGCACGGACACAGACAGAAAATAGAATGAGCAAACGCTGGGGCCCAATTTGTCTAGACAGAAAAGTACAGGAAAGGATTCTCACTGCAATCCAAAAAAACCCTAAAAAATACCAACTCTTCTGATTGCAAAAACACCTGAGATCACACGATCTCTACCACCTAAATCAGATCTCTAGTGTAACAAAACTAAGCCGCAGCTGTTGTGAATGTGTTAGAAATGAATTCTGAGCAGAAGCTCCCTCTGGTGGTTACAAACAGTACTGAACCATTCAATGAAGATTGTGAAGATTGGCAATCAGGAGTTACAGACTGGTCTTATATAAGGGAGGTTCCCTCCCATCAGGGTTGCCGGTGATCAATTGTTCTTGTCTCAACTTTGGTTCCTGGTTCACTTGGAAGCTTGCTGAGTCTTGCCTGCATCTTCTGCTAACAGATAAGATATTTTCTGCTTTTATTTTTGTGCTTGCTTTTTGCATTTTTTCCTGCACTTCTGTGGAGGTCAGCCAGGTCCCCTCCGGGGGCTTGTGCTCCTCTCAGTTTATCTGAGCCACTGTTATTTGTTCATTTGCCTTTTCCAGTTTTTTCAGTGGCTGCGGCTTAGTTTTGATTACACCAGAGAACTAATTTAGGTGGTAGAGGTCGTGTGATCTCAGGTGTTTTTGCAATTAGTAGAGTTGGTATTTTTTAGGGTTTTTTGGATTGCAGTAAGTGTCCTTCCTATCCTTTTCTTTCTAGGAAGATTGGGCCCCAACGTTTGCTCATACTATTTTCTGTCTGTGTCTGTATTTCCTCTTGTCTAACCGCCATTACATGTTTGGGGGCTTCCTATGTTCTTTGGGGATCTGCTCCGGGGCAGATAGCTTTCCTCTTTCTATCTTTAGGTGTAGTTAACCTCTCAGGCTGTGACGAGGCGTCTAGGACCAACGTAGGTACGCTCCACGGCTGCCTTTAGTTGTGGTGGTTAGTCAGGGTACTGCAATCCTGTAGATTCCAACCTCTCTGGTGTATTGCCGTTTTTGCCTGCTCTCCTCAGCTACCAAATCATAACACGCAGCCACTGAAAAAAACAGGAAAAAGCAAATGAACAAATAACAGTGGCTTCAGATAAACTGAGAGGAGCACAAGCCCCAGGAGGGGACCCGGCTGACCTCCACAGAAGTGCAGGGAACTATGCAAAAAGCAAGCACAAAAATAAAAGCAGAAAATATCTTATCTGAAAGCAGAAGATGCAGGCAAGACTCAGCAAACTTCCAAATGAACCAGGAACCACAATTGAGACAAGAACAATTGATCACCGGCAACCATCATGGGAGGGAACCTCCCTTATATCAGACCAGTCAGTGATCCAAGATTACCATTCCTCACTGAAAGGTTCAGTACTGTCTGTAACCACAAGAGGTAGCCTCTGCTCAGAAACCATCTCTAGCACATTCATAACAAGTGCCCCTCTTCCCTGGGTGGGGAAAGAGAACAGACAGAGGGCTGATTCAGGAGATAAGGCAAGGGTAGATACCCAGGCATCTTCACCTTCAGAAGTATCCAGGGAAATAGGGCAAGCTAAGGTGCCCCATAGTGCTAGGGATAGGGAAGGAGCCCATGGTCCCGGGTCACCTGACAGCTGTGTCATGACAAATGCCCTGGCAAAATTCTCTTTAACATACTCAAACATGGTTCGCGTTTCAGCTTGCGACAACAGGTAAATTCAACCTCGTGGAGGGGTAGCGCCTGGAAGATCAATAAGACAGTAACACGGCCTATGAGGTGGTAGCACCTCAGACTCCTTTTTGCCGCATACGTCCAACATGCAGCAGGCAAGCCAAGTAAATTAGATGGAGAAGCCGGAGATCAAGCAGGATGAATGGGAACTAGACAAGTCTCGATGCACGCCTGTCCCCAACGGAGTACTTCTCTGGTCCAAGACAGGCTTGTGTCTTCGCAGCAATGGCAGACCTAGAAGCAAAGGGTGAGACAGACATGACAGCACATAGAGAGGAATCTTCTCCAAGTGCAGTATTCCTACCTGAAGTTCCACAGGCTCAGTAACGAAAAGGATGGTCTCGGAAAGAGGTTTTCCATCCACTGATGAAACGAACGGATCATGTAGATGTTGGATTGGAATTTTATACTGTTTTACAAATTGTTACAGTTAGGTGCAGACGATCAATAATTGCTGTGGGTACTTGGCAGCATCCAACTGTTACAACATAGGGGATACGATTTCAAGGAATCCCATGCCCACTATGCGTCCACAGGCACCTGCAGATCACCCACGGAGATGGACATGCAGCGTGTCTCTCCAGACCGCAGTATGTTGAGATCTCAATCTGCGCATGTGCCGACCCGGAGGCCATTTTACCGGAGGCCACCGCATCGCAGCAGTGGGGATATGCGGGGCTCCGGGCTTTCAGAAAATGTTGGTGGAGCACCGAACCACTGCGCACCGTGGAATACTGCCGCACCAGCCTGAGAAGGGAGTGTGATCATCGCCCTGCAGAGTAGGACAGCCGCAGAATCACCCGACTCCTGCTGCCGCCACACTACTTGTAAGTATATTCCTACTATAAGATGCACCCCCATTTTCCCCAAAAAATTTTTTGGGAAAACGTGCATCTTATAATCCAAAAAATACGGTACCCTTACATGAAATTACCTGTGTCCAGGTAGGTCAACTTCACAAAATGGATGTTGCCACAGGAAGCGGATACTGTCAGAGTCAGCGATGGAGAGGAGTGATTCTCACCCAGTGTGGCCTCTCCAACAGACCCTAGGCACTGGAGTTTCCCGGTCTGTTTTGACAGGAGCGGATTACATGCTCAGGACTGCCACAATAGAAGCACCTTCGTTCGGCATGAAGGGTCTCCTGATGATGCTTGGCCATCTTCACCTGATCAATTTGCATGGGGACTCTGTGGAGGATGCCGAAGCTAAGGCTTGCTATAAGATCGGCCTTTGAAAAGTAGGAGCCAGGCGCACAGGACTTCTCACACGGGTCACCTCCTTAGAACTCTCCTGAAACCTGATGCCAATCTGAGTTGCCAGAGACACAAGGTCATCTAGTGAGGTGAGTATATCACGACCGGCCAGCTCATCCTTTTGATTGGCTCAACAAGGCCCTCCGAAGGTGGCCACCAGAGCCTCATTTTTCCAGGTGAATTTGGACAACATGGTATGGAAATGAACAGAGTACTGGCCCACTGTGAGGTTTACCTGACACAGTCTGAGGAGAGAAGATGCGAAGGAGACTTCAAGAAAGGACAGGAGGTTCTACACAAGAGGATCACCTCTACCCCATAGGAGATTGAGCAATGCCAAAGCTTCATCAGTGAAATGGGACATGATGAAAGCCGTGCACTGATTAATAAACCCCCGACATAAGGCAAGATCACCGCTTTAGGAGGAGCTGACAGACGAGATCCGGAATCAGGCACATAGATGGCTGACTGATGGGTCCGGCCAAGGTGGTAGCAGATTGGGTAGGTGCGGATACGGCCGGAGTTGTCAGAGTATCTAGATGGGTGGTTACTGTCTGCAGGTAGGAGAGGATTTTATACTGCTGGGCTTTCTGGCGGGAGACCTCCTGGTACAGGTCTGAGATAGAGGAGGCCTGAGAGCCAGCGTATTCCATGGCCTGTGCAAACTGTAACTGGATTGGTGGAACCACTGTACCGTGGTTTGAGGAGAGCCTGGAGGGTCATCACTATGTGAGCAACTGACTTCACTGTCAAGATCCCGTCTGAGTTGGAGCCGATGTTACTGCAAACACTAGGGGAAGCAGAGGCAGGTAGCGTAGTCAGATGGCAGCCGGAGGTCGGTACACAGGAAAGCAGTGTTTGTAGCAATGGATCAGGCGGATAACGTAGTCAGGTGGCAGCCGGAGGTGGTACACAGGAGAGCAGTGTTTGTAGCAATGGATCAGGCGGAGAGCGTAGTCAGAAGGCAGGCCGAGGTCGGTTCACAGGAGAGCAGTGTTTGTAGCAATGGATCAGGCGGAGAGCGTAGTCAGAAGGCAGGCCGAGGTCGGTTCACAGGAGAGCAGTGTTTGTAGCAATGGATCAGGCGGAGAGCGTAGTCAGAAGGCAGGCCGAGGTCGGTTCACAGGAGAGCAGTGTTTGTAGCAATGGATCAGGCGGAGAGCGTAGTCAGAAGGCAGGCCGAGGTCGGTTCACAGGAGAGCAGTGTTTGTAGCAATGGATCAGCAGGAAACGCTTGACTAAAGGCTTGGAGCTCAATAATCTCGCAATGACACACCCACAGGGCCAGGTTTATATAGGGTGTGTAATTGGCAATCAGAGGCCCAATCAAGAGAGCACTAGGTGTAGCCAATCAGGAAGAACAGTCAATGGTATCTGGGTTCAGCAAGGAACTTTGCAGCCAGCAGAATAGCTCAGATGGTAGAGCTGCTGGCCAGTGGACAAGAGGTACTGGGTTCGACTCCTGACAGTACTCCCCTCCTTCCAGGATGGCCTCTGGACATCTCAGGAGCTGGCTTATCCGGGTACCTTTGATGAAAGGCTCTTGTTAGTCTAGGAGCATGGACGTTGTCCCTTGGTTCCCATGAATTTTCCTCTGGTCCGTAACCCTTCCACTGCACCAGATACTGCAGTTTACCTCTGAATTTTCGGGAGTCCAGAATCTTATCCACAATGTATTCTTCTTCACCACGGATCCTTTCTGGTGGAGGAGGTGGCTGAATTCTTCCTGGAAACGGGTTTTCACAGAAGGGTTTGAGCAAGGATATGTGAAACACTGGATGAATCTTTAGATTGTTGGGAAGTTTTAAACGAAAAGCAACCTGGTTAATTTTTGCAGAAATTTGAAAAGGTCCAATGAATTTCTGACCCAATTTGGAGGATGGCACATGTGTCTTAAGGTTTTTAGTGGACAGCCAAACTTTGTCTCCAACCTGAAGAGCAGGGGGCACTCTCCGATGTTTATCTGCTGCTTCCTTATATTCTTCCTGGGTCTTGAGCAATATCTCTGATAATTCCTTCTGGGATTCCTGTAATTTGTAAGCCTGTCATTAACAGCAGGAATGGGAGTGTTCACTGGCAGATTAGGGATAAATACTGGATGTACTCCATAATTAGCAAAAAATGGGGTTTGAGATGTAGCGCTATGTATGGAGTTGTTGTAGGCAAACTCTGCTGTTGGTAAATAGTCCACCCAGTCATCCTGAAGATAGGAAATGAAGCAACGGAGGTATTGCTCCAAAGTCTGGTTCTGTAAGGTTCTGTGTATCTGTTTCTGAAACTCAGTTTGTTCGTCGGCCATTTTGCTTTCTGTTTTGCTGCAGCTATCTTGCCCTCAGTCAAAATGGAGTTTTCCAGCTTGCATGTTCCCGCCCTGATTCTCTCCGTTTGCTTCTTAAACAGCCACAGCTGAGCAATCAGTGCTTCAGAATCTAGCCTGCAGTGAACCTGTGTTCTGACTCCTGAAGCCTTGGACCTTGTACTCCAGCCATTCCTACTGAGGAACTCTGAAGCACTTGTGGACTCTGAACTCTGCTCTTGAGAGCCTCACGTTTGCATGGACTTGCGGTAACAGAGAAGAAGATCTGAATCTGTTGTGGAGAGTTATTGCTGAGCTTAGATTACTCTGGCCTGCTGTGTCTCCTGCTTCTGTGTTTGCAACCTGTGTGTTTATTTTTGCCAATTTGTATGAAGCAATACAAGACTTTCTTTATCAACCTGTGTCTCAAGTATTTTCATCGCACCCAAGCACAAGACGCTATATGAACTGTACCACATACATTACAGGTTCGTTCTCTCCGTCTGGCCATTGGACTGAGGATGGAAAGCGGTAGAAAGATTCACCGTGACTCCCAAGGCTGTACAGAAACTCTTCCAAAATTTTGACGTAAACTGAACGCCTCTGTCAGACACCACGCTGTCAGGAATTCCATGTAACCTGAATACTTCTTTGATCATCAGTTCTGCAGTTTTTTCAGCAGTAGGAATTCCTTCAGTTGGAATAAAGTGGGCCATTTTTGTGAGTCGGTCCACTATGACAAGGATGACGGTCATCTGTTTGGAAGGGGGTAGTTCCACAATAAATCCATGGAAATAGATCCCCAAGGCCTGGATGGAACTGGGAGTGGTTGCAAGAGTCCTAGAGGAGACGATCGTGGGGTCTTGTTTTGTGCGCATGTTAAACAGGTTGAAACATATTTCCTCACGTCCTTCCTACAATTAGGCCACTAAAAGAAACGAAGTAGTAAGTCTTGTGTTTTTGCAACTCCAGGATGTCCTGCCAGTTTAGAATCATGGACACTTTTGAGGACTTCAAGGCGAGAAGATTCAGGTACATATATTTGGTGTTTCTGCATCCAAAACCCCTCTTTGAATGAAAGATCGACGTCTTCCGAAGGATGGTTAAGGAAAGAGTCCTCTTGATATCCATCTTTAATTCTATTACCTAGTCCTCTAGAGTGCAATATTCCCAAAAAATTTTTAGGGCCTAGAATTGTATCATCATTACTAGACCTCTCCTGAGGTTCCGAACACATCCTAGACAAGGCGTCAGCCTTGCCATTCCTTGAACCAGGCCGGTAAGAGATTATAAAATTGAATCTTGAGAAAAATAAGGCCCATCGTGCTTGTCTTGCAGACAATCTTTTTGCTGTACGGAGGAATTCAAGATTCTTGTGGTCCGTGAGGACAGTCACAGGGTGATTGGCACCTTCCAGAAGATGTCTCCACTCGGAGAAGGCAACTTTAATGGCTAACAGTTCTTTATTACCAATGTCGTAGTTCTTTTCTGCAGATGACATGGTGTGGGAAAGAAACGCACATGGGTGAAGTTGCATCTTGTCCCCAACTCGCTGAGACAGAATAGCTCCCACTGCAGAGTCCGAGGCGTCCACTTCGACAGTAAATGGCAATTCAGGATTTGGGTGTACTAACAATGGAGCAGACGTAAAAAGAGTTTTCAACTTGTCAAAAGCCTCCTGTGCCTCTGGAGACCAGAAAAATGCTTTTGTCTTTTTTGTTAGTGTAGTAATTGGTAGTATGATCCGTGAAAAGTTCTTTATAAATTTTCGGTAAAAATTTGCAAATCCTATGAAACGCTGGACGTCTTTTAAATTTCTTGGAACAGGCCAGTCCACTACAGCATTGATTTTGCCGGGATCCATGCTCAGACCTTCTGTGGAGATGATATATCCCAGAAATTGGATACTGGTTTGTTCAAACTCACATTTTTCAAGTTTAATGTAGAGATGGTTCTCCTGTAGTCGTTCCAAGACTAACTGGACGTGCCTGCGATGCTCTTCCAAGGTGTCTGAAAATATAAGAATGTCATCGAGATAAGCCACAACGAATTGGTCCAAGAAATCTCGAAATACATCATTAATAAAATGTTGAAAGGTGGCTGGGCATTGCTAAGGCCAAAGGTCATAACAAGAGATTCAAAATGTCCATATCTCGTTCTGAAGGCGGTCTTCCACTCATCTCCTGGGCGAATCCGTATGAGGTTGTAAGCCCCTCTAAGATCCAGCTTCGTAAAGATTTTCGCAGAACGGAGTCTCTCAAATAGTTCAGGAATCAAGGGTAGCGGGTAGCGATTCTTGACAGTGATATTATTCATCTCTCTGTAGTCAATACATGGCCGCAGAGTGGAGTCTTTCTTTTCAACAAAGAACAGGGGTGCCCCAGCTGGAGATGTGGAAGGTCGAATAAAGCCTTTCTCTAAATTTTCATCCAGGAACTTTCTTAATACCTTCAATTCAGGTTCGGAAAGATTGTAAATCCGTCCAAATGGAATGGTTGCTCCTGGCAGCAATTCAATGGGACAGTCATAAGGACGGTGAGGAGGTAATTGATCTGCTTTCTTCTTACTGCAGACATCAGAGAACTGCTGATATTGAGGTGGTAGTTTCTCTTCCTTCTCATGCGAAATCTCAGAGATTTGGACTTGTTGGAGAACAGGGGGTTCCTTATGACAATTATTCTTACAGTAGTCAGATGGAAAGGTGATGGTCCTTGATGCCCAGTTGATAGAAGGGTTATGGACTGAAAACCAGGGATCCCTAGAATAACCGGAAATTTCGGAGATGAAATAAGGTGGAAACTGACAGCTTCATGATGATCCGGGTCGATACAAATCTCCAGTTCGATTGTCTCATGCGTGACAGGTCCAGAAGACAAAGGTGATCCATCCACAGTTTCCATTTCAATTGGTGTGGATTTGGTCCTACTGGAAATATCATTATCACGTGTAAATTTTAAGTCCATAAAATTTCCTCCTGCTCCCGAATCCAACAGGGCAGAGCATTGTATTTTTTGGGTGCCCATTACAACCTGAATGGGGATTACAAAATGAGATGATGTGGTATGTATTTTGTCTATTTCTGGCGTTACTGATGAGATAGTCTGCAAGATGGAATCCGACTGCTGAGAAAGGTCCGTATTGCTGGCAGACCTGTTGTTGGTAAAGGCTATAGTCCTTTTGTTAGGACAGTTGATGGCATAGTGTCCAGGGTCCCCACAATAGAGGCAGAGATGTTCTGCACGTCACCTCTCCTTCTCCTGTGCAGAGAGTGGTCTTCGGATGACGTCGATCTGCATCGGTTCAGACACAACTTGCGTCTTTTCTTGGTGGTCTGATGCTGAAAATGAGAAGCCAGGGCTATTCCCAAGTGCTCGCAGTCTCTCCTTTCTCCTTTCAGTAAGTCTCTGGTCAATCCGGATACATAGTTGAATAAAGTCCTCCAACTGGTCAGGGGTCTCAACCCTGGCAAGCTCGTCTTTCACTGGTTCTGATAACCCTCGTCGAAATTGACTTCTCTGGGCCGCTGGATTCCAGGTGGTGTCGGCCACCCAGCGACGGAACTCCGATGTATATTCCGCAACAGAGCGACGTCCTTGGCGCAAATTATGTAATTTGGTTTCTGCTGTGGCACAGCGGTTTGGGTCATCAAAAACTTGATTCATAGCTGCGATGAAAGCTTCCAGGTCATTAAGGAGGGCATAGTCCTTTTCTACATAAGGTGAAGCCCAAGCAAGAGCTTCATCCGTCAGGAGATTTATCATGAAAAAAACTTTCTTCCTCTCACTGGTAAAGGGAGCAGGTTGCATCTGGAAGTATATGCGGCATTGATTGAGGAATCCTCGGTACTGCTTGCGATCCCCACTGAACTTTGCAGGCAGCGGCAGCCGCGCATTTGATTCGGACCCTGAATTGCGCACGTCCAGTAGTTGTTTTTGTAGCTCAATTACTTCCTGTTGTATCGCCGTGAAATCAGTTTGTAACTTGGCATATTTTCCTTGAGAGTCCGTACAAAAACTTTGAAGCTCCGTAACTTGCCGTCTCAGGGTGTTCACAGCGGACTCCATTTTGGCGCGAGATTATTCTGTCAAGATCCCATCTGAGTTGGAGCCGATGTTACTGCAAACACTAGGGGAAGCAGAGGCAGGTAGCGTAGTCAGATGGCAGCCGGAGGTCGGTACACAGGAAAGCAGTGTTTGTAGCAATGGATCAGGCGGATAACGTAGTCAGGTGGCAGCCGGAGGTCGGTACACAGAAGAGCAGTGTTTGTAGCAATGGATCAGGCGGAGAGCGTAGTCAGAAGGCAGGCCGAGGTCGGTTCACAGGAGAGCAGTGTTTGTAGCAATGGATCAGGCGGAGAGCGTAGTCAGAAGGCAGGCCGAGGTCGGTTCACAGGAGAGCAGTGTTTGTAGCAATGGATCAGGCGGAGAGCGTAGTCAGAAGGCAGGCCGAGGTCGGTTCACAGGAGAGCAGTGTTTGTAGCAATGGATCAGCAGGAAACGCTTGACTAAAGGCTTGGAGCTCAATAATCTCGCAATGACACACCCACAGGGCCAGGTTTATATAGGGTGTGTAATTGGCAATCAGAGGCCCAATCAAGAGAGCACTAGGTGTAGCCAATCAGGAAGAACAGTCAATGGTATCTGGGTTCAGCAAGGAACTTTGCAGCCAGCAGAATAGCTCAGATGGTAGAGCTGCTGGCCAGTGGACAAGAGGTACTGGGTTCGACTCCTGACATTCACTATAGCCCCTGATGGTGGGGTTAGGCTTGGCTAATGATGAATACCAGGTACTACTCCAGGACAGACCTGGGATGCAAGGCATCTAACTCCCCAAGGGACAGGTAGCTGGAACGGCTCGGTAGGAGAATACAGCTTGTGACGATAACCTGGAATATGAGTTCCATTCCTTATACTTTTTCTAGAACTTTCAACTACACAAAGACATCTACTACATTCATTATGTTTTGCAGCCTCAGGTTGTGGGCTCCCCCCCCCCCTTTCTCTCGAGCTCTCTACACACTCTGTGTAAGAAGCCGGCTGAAAGCAGTTTAGAAACCACATGGTCCTTTCCTTTGTTATTAAATATCTTGACCCCTGTGTATGTTATAAAATTTTCATATCTGCCAATTCATCGGTGAAGCCAGTGATCAGTGAATTTTCTAAGTGCTGGCACCAGCATAATCCAAGAAACAGATTCCTGCTTAGCCGATCCACCCAGGCACTCTGCGTTTAGACTTAAATGCACGCCAACGTCCTGCGGAGTACAACGGTACCTGTGCATCGCTGTAACTGTCTCCATCTCTGAGTTATGATAATTATAAGTTTTGTTTGCAAATCTGTAACTCTGAGCAAAGGGGAGGGCGGTGGTAACTCAGCCCCTTTAGTGATGTCACGACCAGAGGGCTATAAGGCAGGGCCAGGCCATTTTGCTTCAGATTTGCCTTGGAAACCAGACGCAGTGCACGTCTGGGATGCATTATGACGTCTCGCCCATCCCCCGGCCGCATGGTTTGCCTACAATGATCTAAGTAACTGTAAGTTCTGCCTTTCATCCTTTTATTTTGTAATCATCTTGTACATATGTTTAATTGTCTCACTTTGTAAAATGTTTTTATACCTTATAAACACTGCCTATCTTTTTGGAGTAAAATATAAAATTACTAGTTCATCTCTATGCTCTATAACGAATTTGCACGTGCCTGAAGTGAACTACGCTACTAAATTGGGGTGGCCTCTGCCCCACGTTCTAGTCCCAGAGGCTTGTGGCAGCGAATGTGTGCTGGGCTTTGGCTATAGCTGGCAGTGACGAGCTGGTTTTATGAGTGTATTGCCTGGCTGCGGCTCAGAGTAGTTATAATAATATTATTTTTAGATAGCTGAGGAGAAAAAGCAAAAACAGTAATACACCAGAGACGCTGGAACATATTGGATTGCAGTAACCTGAACTAACCACACAACTAGAGGTAGCCGTGGAGCGCTCCTACGTTGATCCTAGAGGCCTCGTCACAGCCTGAGAGATAACTACACCTAAAGGCAGAGAGAGGAAAGCTATCTGCCCCGGAGCAGATCCCCAAAGAAAATAGGAAGCCCCCAAACATGTAATGGTGGTTAGACAAGAAGAAGCACGGACACAGACAGAAAATAGAATGAGCAAAAGCTGGGGCCCAATCTGTCTAGACAGAAAAGTACAGGAAAGGATTCTCACTGCAATCCAAAAAAACCCCTAAAAAATACCAACTCTTCTGATTGCAAAAACACCTGAGATCACACGATCTCTACCACCTAAATCAGATCTCTGGTGTAACAAAACTAAGCCGCAGCCACTGAAAAAACAGGAAAATGCAAATGAACAAATAACAGTGGCTTCAGATAAACTGAGAGGAGCACAGGCCCCTAGTAGGGGACCCTGCTGACCTCCACAGAAGTGCAGGGAACTATGCAAAAAGCAAGCACAAAAATAAAAGCAGAAAATATCTTATCTGAAAGCAGAAGATGCAGGCAAGACTCAGCAAACTTCCAAATGAACCAGGAACCACAATTGAGACAAGATACAATTGATCACAGGCGACCATCATGGGAGGGAACCTCCCTTATATCAGTCCAGTCCGTGATCCCAGATTGCCATTCCTCGCTGTGAGGTTCAGTACTGTCTGCAACCACCAGAGGGAGCCTCTGCTCAGAAATCATCTCCAGCACATTCATAACAGTACCCCCCCTTGAGGAGGGGTTACTGAACCCTCACTTGTGCAACCAGGCCGATCAGGATGAGCTCGGTGATAGGCACGGATCAGTCTCCTAGCATGGATGTCCGAAGCAAACACCCAAGAATTGTCCTCCTGACCATAACCTCTCCACTTAACCAAATACTGGAGTTTCCGTCTAGAAAAACGAGAATCCAATATTTTCTCAATCACATACTCCAGATTGCCCTCAACCAAAACAGGGTCAGGAGGCGCAGCCATAGGAACCACTGGCTCGACAAACCTCTTCAATAAGGACTTGTGGAACACGTTATGGATCTTAAATGTCCCTGGAAGAAGCAAACGGAAGGAAACAGGATTAAGAATCTCCATGATCTTATAAGGTCCAATGAACCTAGGCTTAAACTTAGGAGATGCAACTCTCATAGGGATATTTCTTGAGGACAACCAAACCAAGTCCCCCACTTTAAACTGAGGACCATCAGTCCTATGCCGATTGGCAAACCATTGGGCCTTCTCCTGAGAGAGAGACAACCTCTCCACTACCTGGTCCCAAATCTGCTGCATACGCTCCACAACAGAGTCAACACCCGGACAGACAGAAAAATCCGCTTGTCACAAAGAAAATTGAGGGTGAAACCCAGAATTGCAGAAAAATAGAGACATCAAGGTGGCAGAGCTAGCCCTATTATTAAGAGCAAACTCAGCCAAAGGCAAAAAAAAGACCCAGTCATCTTGATCAGCAGACACAAAACATCTCAAATAAGTCTCCAAGGTCTGGTTTGTTCTCTCGGTTTGTCCATTGGTCTGAGGATGAAATGCAGAGGAGAAAGATAATTGAACACCAAGTTTAGAACAAAATGTCCTCCAAAATCTGGAAACAAACTGGACTCCTCTGTCAGACACAATGTTCTCCGGAATGCCATGTAACCGAACCACGTGCTGAAGGAACAAAGGCACCAATTCGGAGGAGGAAGGTAACTTAGGTAATGGCACAAGATGTATCATCTTGGAAAACCTATCACAGATTACCCAGATAACGGTCATTTTCTGAGAAACAGGGAGGTCGGAAATAAAATCCATAGAGATATGGGTCCATGGCCTCTTGGGCACAGGTAATGGCATCAACAAACCACTAGAGCGAGAGCAAGGCTTGGAACGAGAGCAAGTCCCACAGGACTGCACAAATTCCCTGTCGTCACGAGACAAAGTAGGCCACCAAAAGGACCGACTCACCAAGTCTCTGGTACCAAAAATCCCGGGATGACCAGCCAACGCGGAACAATGAATCTCAGACATCACACTCTTCTTCCACTAGTCTGGGACAAACAATTTCCCAACAGGGCAGCGCTCAGGTTTATCCTCCTGATACCCCTCCAGAGCCAGTCTCAAAATGGGCGAGATGGCGGAAAGTACTACACCCTCTTTCAAAATAACAGCAGGATCAGATAACTCAGGAGAATCCGCAAAGAAACTCCTTGAGAGGGCATCCGCCTTAACATTCTTAGTGCCAGGAAGAAAAAAAAACACAAAATTAAAACGTGTGAAAAACAAGGCCACCTGGCCTATCTAGGATTAAGTCGCTTGGCTGATTCGAGATAAACCAGGTTCTTATGGTCCGTGAGGACCACCACCTGATGCTTGGCTCCTTCCAGCCAATGTCTCCTGTTATGAATGTGCTAGAGATGGTTTCTGAGCAGAGGCTCCCTCTGGTGGTTATAGACAGTACTGAACCTTTCAGCGAGGAATGGCAATCTGGGTTCACTGACTGGTCTGATATAAGGGAGGTTCCCTCCCATGATGGTTGCCGGTGATCAATTGTTCTTGTCTCAATTGTGGTTCCTGGTTCATTTGGAAGTTTGCTGGAGTCTTGCCTGCTTCTCCTGCTTTCAGATAAGATATTTTTTGCTTGTCTTTTTGTGCTTGCTTTTTGCATTGTTTTCTGCACTTTTGTGGAGGTCAGCCAGGTCCCCTCCTGGGGCCTGAGCTCCTCACAGTTTATCTGCAGCCACTGTTATTTGCTCATTTGCTTTTTCCTGTTTTTTCAGCGGCTGCAGCTTGGTTTTGTTCACACTGAGATCTGATTTAGCGGGTGGCGAGATCGTGTGATCTCAGTATTTTTGTAATCAGAATTGTTGGATTTTTGTAGGGTTTTCTGGGTTGCAGAAAGTAATCTCTCCTTTCCTATCCTATTTAGTCAGCTTGTGGCCCCAGCGTTTGCTCAATCTATTTTCTGCCTATGTTTGTGTTTTCATCTTGTCTAACCGCCATTATATGTTTGGGGGCTTCCTATTTTCTTTGGGGATCTGCTCCGGGGCAGATAGCTTTCATCTTTCTGCCTTTAGGTGTAGTTATCTCTCAGGCTGTGACGAGGCGTCTAGGATCAACGTAGGAACGCTCCACGGCTACCTCTAGTTGTGTCGTTAGTTTAGGAATCTGCAACCCATCAGTTACCAACTTCTCAGGTGTTCTGCTGCCCTGCTGTTGTTCCTGTCCTCCTCAGCTACCGAAACACAACAGTATCACCGGCCATAACTGAAAATTATATGGTACTCACAGAAGGGAAAAATAGTGTGGAAAGAAAAAAGTTGTCAGAGTTGTCAGAGATTTTTTTTTTTTCTGTTTGTTGCATTTTTTCCCTCTTTTTCTCTGGGTGCTGAGGAGGATTTTTTTTTCTCTTTCAATGGAGTTTGCACAGTTATCTGGCCGTGTGGATCAGCTTGCCACTGAGGTTCGGAGTATTGCTACCTATCTTGCTAGGTTGCCGGTTGTGGAAACTAGGATTCCCATGCCAGATTTGTTTTTGGGGGATCGGGCTAAATTTCTGAATTTCAAAAATAACTGTAAGTTGTTTTTTGCCTTAAAACCTAAGTCCTCAGATAACGCAGCACAGCAGGTTCAAATTGTCTTCTCTCTCCTGCGCGGCGATCCTCAGGATTAGGCTTTTTCCCTGACACCTGGGGATCCTGTTTTGAATGATGTTGATGCATTTATTCTGGCTCTGGGGTTATTGTATGATGAACCTAATGTCACTGATCAGCTGAAAAAACCTTGTTGGCATTAAATCAGGGTCTTGAAGACGCTGAGTTGTACTGTCAGAAATTCCGAAAGTGGGCACTCCTGACCAAATGGAATGATGATGCTTTGGCAGCCCTTCTTCGGAAGGGGCTGTCAGAAAATGTAAAGGATGTTATGGTGGGATTCCCTGCTCACTCTGGTCTCAATGATTCTATGTCATTGGCTATTCAAATTGACAGACGTTTGCGTGAGCGCAGAGGTATGCGTGAGATAGTGTTGCCTTGTGAGCCAGCTTCTGAGCCCATGAAGTGTGATAGAGTGACTTCTGGGGCACAGCGTCATGAGTTTCGAAAGCGCAATGGGTTATGTTTCTACTGTGGTGATGCCTCTCATGGCTATTTCAGTCTGCCCTAAGCGGGGAAGACGTTTTGCACGCTCAGTTGTCTTGGGTAGTGTTCAGACTAAATTTCTGTTGACTGTTACCCTGATTTGCTCCCTGTCCACATTTTCTGCTCAGGCTTTTGTTGATTCAGGAGCAGCTATTAACCTGATGTATTTTGACTTTGCTAAACGTTGTGGGTTTCCCATGATACCCTGCGGAAGTCTATTCCCCTACTGGGCATTGATTCTACCCCTTTGGCGGAGAATAAACCCCAGTTTTCTACTCAGGTGATAATGAGGGTTGAACCAGATCATCAGGAGAGTTGCAAATTTCTGGTGCTGTATAATCTGCATGACATTATTGTACTAGGTTTCCCTTGGTTACAGTCTCATAATCCTGTTTTGGATTGGAAATCTGTGTCTGTGACCAGTTGGGGCTGCCAATGCCGACACTCCTGTTTTTTCTGCCTCTCCCAAGTCTCAGGATGTTCCTGACTTTTTGACTGATTTTTCGGATGTATTTAGTGAAAGTAAATCGGCATCTTTGCCCCCTCACAGGAGCTACGATTGCGCTATTGAATTAGTGCCTGGTGGTAAATTTCCTAAAGGTCGCCTTTTTAACTTGTCTGTACCTGAACACGATGCTATGCGATCTTATATCAAGGAGTCATTGGAGAAGGGTCATATCAGACCATCCTCTTCACCCTTGGGTGCCGGTTTTTTCTTTGTGGCCAAAAAGGATGGTTCATTGAGGCCGTGTATTGATTATCGTCTCTTAAATAAGATCACTGTGAAGTATCAATATCCGTTACCCTTGATTTCTGACCTATTTTCCAGGGTGAAAAGTGCTAGTTGGTTTACCAAGCTTGACCTCTGGGGGGCGTATAACCTTATTTGCATTAAGCATGGGGATGAATGGAAGACGGCGTTTAATAACCCAGAGGGGCATTTTGAGTACCTAGTGATGCCCTTTGGGCTCACTAATGCTCCTTCCGTCTTCCAATCCTTCATGAATGATATTTTCAGGGATTTTGTGGATAAATTTCTGATTGTTTATTTGGATGATATCTTGATTTTTTCCAATGACTGGGACTCTCATGTGAAACATGTTCGGACTGTGTTCCAGATTTTGAGAGAGAATGCACTGTATGTGAAGGGATCAAAGTGTCTTTTTGGCGTACAGAAGGTCTCATTTCTGGGATTCATTTTGTCTCCGTCTGTTATTGAAATGGACCCGGTCAAGGTTCAGGCCATCTGTGATTGGGTCCACCCTACTTCATTAAAGGCTCTTCAGAGATTTTGGGTTTTGCCAATTTTATCGTAAATTTATTGGTAATTTCTCCGGTATTGTTAAACCATTGACTGATTTGACCAAAAAGGGTTCTGATGTGGTGAATTGGCCTCCTGAGGCAGTCTCTGCGTTTCAGGAACTTAAGCAGAGATTCACTTCTGCTCCTGTTCTACGGCAGTCTGATGTTTCTCTACCGTTTCAGGTGGAGGTTGATGCCTCTGAAATTGGGGCAGGTGCCGTTTTGTCCCAAAGAAATCCAGAGACCTCTAAGATTAACCCTTGTGCCTTTTTCTCTCGAAAATTTTCACCAACTGAACGTAATTATGACGTGGGTAATCAGGAGTTATTGGCAATGAAGTGGGCCTTTGAAGAGTGGAGACATTGGCTGGAAGGAGCCAAACATCAGGTGGTGGTCCTCACGGACCATAAGAATCTGGTTTATCTCGAATCAGCCAAGCGACTTAATCCTAGACAGGCCAGGTGGGCCTTGTTTTTCACACGTTTTAATTTTGTGGTTTCTTTTCTTCCTGGCACTAAGAATGTTAAGGCGGATGCCCTCTTCGAGGAGTTTCTTTGCGGATTCTCCTGAGTTATCTGATCCTACTGTTATTTTGAAAGAGGGTGTAGTTCTTTCCGCCATCTCACCCAATTTGAGACTGGCCTTGGAAGGGTGTCAGGAGGATAAACCTGAGCGCTACCCTATTGGGAAATTGTTTGTCCCAGACCAGTGGAAGAAGAGTGTGATGTCTGAGATTCATTGTTCCGCGTTGGCTGGTCATCCTGGGATTTTTGGTACCAGAGACTTGGTGAGTCGGTCCTTTTGGTGGCCTACTTTGTCTCGTGACGTCAGGGAATTTGTGCAGTTCTGTGGGACTTGCTCTCGCTCCAAGCCTTACTCTCGCTCTAGTGGTTTGTTAATGCCATTACCTGTGCCCAAGAGGCCATGGACCCATATCTCTATGGATTTTATTTCTGACCTCCCTCTTTCTCAGAGAATGACCGTTATCTGGGTAATCTGTGATAGGTTTTCCAAGATGATATATCTTGTGCCATTACCTAAGTTACCTTCCTCCTCCGAATTGGTGCCTTTGTTCCTTCAGCACGTGGTTCGGTTACATGGCATTCCGGAGAACATTGTGTCTGACAGAGGAGTCCAGTTTGTTTCCAGATTTTGGAGGACATTTTGTTCTAAACTTGGTGTTCAATTATCTTTCTCCTCTGCTTTTCATCCTCAGACCAATGGACAAACCGAGAGAACAAACCAGACCTTGGAGACTTATTTGAGATGTTTTGTGTCTGCTGATCAAGATGACTGGGTCTCTTTTTTGCCTTTGGCTGAGTTTGCTCTTAATAATAGGGTTAGCTCTGCCACCTTGATGTCTCCATTTTTCTGCAATTTTGGGTTTCGCCCTCGATTTTCTTCGGGACAGGCGGAGGCTTCTGTCTGTCTGGGTGTTGACTCTGTTGTGGAGCGAATGCAGCAGATTTGGGACCAGGTAGTGGAGAGGTTGTCTCTCTCTCAGGAGAGGGCCCAACGGTTTGCCAACCGACATAGGACTGATGGTCCTCGGTTTAAAGTGGGGGACTTGGTTTGGTTGTCCTCAAGAAATATCCCTATGAGGGTTGCATGTCCAAAGTTTAAGCCCAGGTTCATTGGACCTTATAAGATCATGGAGATTCTTAATCCTGTTTCCTTCCGTTTGCTTCTTCCAGGGACATTTAAGATCCATAACGTGTTCCACAAGTCCTTATTGAAGAGGTTTGTCGAGCCAGTGGTTCCTATGGCTGCGCCTCCTGACCCTGTTTTGGTTGAGGGCAAATCTGGAGTATGTGGTTGAGGAAATATTGGATTCTCGTTTTTCTAGACAGAAACTCCAGTATTTGGTTAAGTGGAGAGGTTATGGTCAGGAGGACAATTCTTGGGTGTTTGCTTCGGACATCCATGCTAGGAGACTGATCAGTGCCTATCACCGAGCTCATCCTGATCGGCCTGGTTGCACAAGTGAGGGTTCGGTGACCCCTCCTCAAGGGGGGGTACTGCTATGAATGTGCTAGAGATGGTTTCTGAGCAGAGGCTCCCTCTGGTGGTTATAGACAGTACTGAACCTTTCAGCGAGGAATGGCAATCTGGGTTCACTGACTGGTCTGATATAAGGGAGGTTCCCTCCCATGATGGATGCCGGTGATCAATTGTTCTTGTCTCAATTGTGGTTCCGGGTTCATTTGGAAGTTTGCTGGAGTCTTGCCTGCTTCTCCTGCTTTCAGATAAGATATTTTTTGCTTTACTTTTTGTGCTTGCTTTTTGCATTGTTTTCTGCACTTTTGTGGAGGTCAGCCAGGTCCCCTCCTGGGGCCTGAGCTCCTCACAGTTTATTTGCAGCCACTGTTATTTGCTCATTTGCTTTTTTCCTGTTTTTTCAGCGGCTGCAGCTTGGTTTTGTTCACACTGAGATCTGATTTAGCGGGTGGCGAGATCGTGTGATCTCAGTATTTTTGTAATCAGAATAGTTGGATTTTTGTAGGGTTTTCTGGGTTGCAGAAAGTAATCTCTCCTTTCCTATCCTATTTAGTCAGCTTGTGGCCCCAGCGTTTGCTTAATCTATTTTCTGCCTATGTTTGTGTTTTCATCTTGTCTAACCGCCATTATATGTTTGGGGGCTTCCTATTTTCTTTGGGGATCTGCCCCGGGGCAGATAGCTTTCATCTTTCTGCCTTCAGGTGTAGTTATCTCTCAGGCTGTGATGAAGCGTCTAGGATCAACGTAGAAACGCTCCACGGCTACCTCTAGTTGTGTCGTTAGTTTAGGAATCTGCAACCCATCAGTTACCAACTTCTCAGGTGTTCTGCTGCCCTGCTGTTGTTTCTGTCCTCCCCACCTCATGGCCAATAACTCCCGATTACCCACGTCATAATTACATTCAGTTGGAGAAAACTTTTGAGAGAAAAAGGCACAAGGGTTACTCTTAGAGGTCTCTGGATCCCTTTGGGACAAAACGGCACCTGCCCCAATCTCAGAGGCATCAACCTCCACCTGAAATGGCAGAGAAACATCAGGCTGCCGTAGAACAGGAGCAGAAAAGAATCTCTGCTTAAGTTCCTGAAATGCAGAAACTGCCTCAGGAGGTCAATTCACCACACCGGAACCCTTTTTGGTCAGATCAGTCAATGGTTTAACAATACCAGAGAAATTACCAATAAATTTACGATAAAAATTGGCAAAACCCAAAAATCTCTGAAGAGCCTTCAATGAAGTAGGTTGAACCCATTCACAGATGGCCTGAACCTTGACCGGGTCCATTTCAATAACAGACGGAGACAAAATGAATCCCAGAAATGAGACCTTCTGTACGCCAAAAAGACACTTTGATCCCTTCACATACAGTGCATTCTCTCTCAAAATCTGGAACACAGTCCGAACATGTTTCACATGAGAGTCCCAGTCATTGGAAAAAATCAAGATATCATCCAAATAAACAATCAGAAATGTATCCACAAAATCCCTGAAAATATCATTCATGAAGGATTGGAAGACAGAAGGGGCATTAGTAAGCCCAAAAAGCATCACTAGGTACTCAAAATGCCCCTATGGGGTATTAAACGCCGTCTTCCATTCATCCCCGTGCTTAATACGAATAAGGTTATACGCCCCCCTGAGGTCAAGCTTGGTAAACCAACTAGCACTTTTCACTCTGGAAAACAGATCAGAAATCAAGGGTAACGGATACTGATATTTCACAGTGATCTTATTCAGGAGGCGATAATCAATACACGGCCTCAATGAACCATCCTTTTTGGCCACAAAGAAAAAAACGGCGCCCAAGGGTGAAGAGGATGGTCTGATATGACCCTTCTCCAATGACTCCTTGATATAAGATCGCATAGCATCGTGTTCAGGTACAGATAAATTAAAAAGGCGACCTTTAGGAAATTTACCACCAGGCACTAATTCAATAGCGCAATCGTAGCTCCTGTGAGGGGGTAAAGATGCAGATTTACTTTCACTAAGCACATCAGAAAAATCAGTCAAAAAGTCAGGAACATCCTGAGACTGGGGAGAGGCAGAAAAAACAGGAGTGCCAGCATTCACACATTGGCAGCCCCAACTGGTCACAGACACAGATTTCCAATCCAAAACAGGATTATGAATCTGCAACCGAGGGAAACCCAGAACAATAATGTCATGCAGATTATGCAACACCAGAAATTTGCAACTCTCCTGATGATCTGGTTCAAACCTCATTATCACCTGAGTAGAAAATTGGGGTTTATTCTCCGCCAAAGGGGTAGAATCAATGCCCAATAGGGGAATAGACTTCCGCAGGGGTATCATGGGAAAGCCACAACGTTTGGCAAAGTCGAAATCCATCAGGTTAATAGCTGCTCCTGAATCAACAAAAGCCTGAGCCGAAAATGTGGACATGGAGCAAATTAGGGTAACAGTCAACAGAAATTTAGTCTGAACACTACCCAAGACAACTGAGCGCGCAAAACGTCTTCCCCGCTTAGGGCAGATGGAAATAGCATGAGAGGCGTTACCACAGTAGAAACATAACCCATTGCCCTTCGAAATTCATGACGCTGTGCCCCAGAAGTCACTCCATCACACTGCATGGGCTCAGGAGCTGGCCCACAAGGCAACACCATCTCACGCATACCTCTGCGCTCACGCAAACATCTGTCAATCTGAATAGCCAAAGACATAGAATCATTGAGACCAGAGGGTACAGGGAATCCCACCATAATGTCCTTTACATTCTCTGACAGACCCTTCCGAAAAAGGGCTGCCAAAGCATCATCATTCCATTTGGTCAGGACTGCCCACTTTCGAAATTTCTGACAGTACAGTTCAGCGGCTTCACAGCCCTGAATTTAATGCCAACAAGGTCTTCTCAGCATGATCAGTGACATTAGGTTCATCGTACAACAACCCCAAAGCCTGAAAAAATACATCAACATCATTCAAAACAGGGTCCCCAGGTGTCAGGGAAAAAGCCTAATCCTGAGGGTCGCCGCGCAGGAGAGAGATGACAATTTGAACCTGCTGTGCTGCGTTCCCTGAGGACTTAGGCTTCAAGGCAAAAAACAACTTACAGTTATTTTTGAAATTCAGAAATTTAGCCCGATCCCCCAAAAACAAATCTGGCATGGAAATCCTAGGTTCCACAACCGGCAACCCAGCAAGATAGGTAGCAATACTCCGAACCTCAGTGGCAAGCTGATCCACACGGCTAGACAACTGTGCAAACTCCATTGAGAGAAAAAAAAATCCTCCTCAGCACCCAGAGAAAAAGAGGGAAAAAATGCAACAAACAGAAAAATAAAAAATCTCTGACAACTCTGACAAATTTTTTTTTCTTTCCACACTATTTTTCCCTTCTGTGAGTACCATATAATTTTAGCTTGGCCGGTGATAATGTTATGTTTAGGTAGCTGAGGAGAAAAAGCAAAAACAGTAATACACCAGAGAGGCTGGAACCTATTGAATTGCAGTAACCTGAACTAACCACACAACTAGAGGTAGCCGTGGAGCGTTCCTACGTTGATCCTAGGCGCCTCATCACAGCCTGAGAGATAACTACACCTAAAGGCAGAAAGAGGAAAACTATCTGCCCCGGAGCAGATCCACAAAGATAATAGGAAGCCCCCAAACATGTAATGGCGGTTAGACAAGAAGAAGCACGGAGACAGACAGAAAATAGAATGAGCAAACGCTGAGGCCCAATCTGTCTAGACAGAAAAGTGTTATGTTACGGTAGCTGAGGAGTGCAGGTAAAAAAGGAAATACACCAGAGCAGTTGGAATCTATGAGATTGCAGTACCCTGACTAACCACCGCAACTAGAGGCAGCCGTGGAGCGTTCCTACGTTGGTCCTAGACGCCTCGTCACAGCCTGAGAAACTAACTACACCTAAAGATAGAAATAGGAAAGCTATCTGCCCCGTAGCAGAACCCCAAAGATAATAGAAAGCCCCCAAACATGTAATGGCGGTTAGACAAGAGGAAATACTGACACAGAAAGAAAATAGTATGAGCAAACGCTGGGGCCCAAACTATCTAAATAGAAAAGGACAGGAAGGGTACTTACTGCAATCCCAGAAAACCCTGAAAAACACCAACTCTACTAATTTCAAAATCACCTGAGATCACACGACCTCTACCACCTAAATTAGTTCTCTGGTGTAACAAAAACAGCAGCCACTGAAAAAACTGGAAAAAGCAAAAGTACAAAACACAGTGGCTGAACTAAACTGAGAGGGCAAAAGCCCCCGGAGGGGACCCAGAAGGCCCCCACAGAAGTGCAGGACAAAATGCAAAAATATAGCAAAAACACAAAATAAGAAATTGTCTTATCTGATAGCAGAAGATGAAGACACGACACAGCAGGCTACAAGGGAAACTGGAAAGAAGGATTCAGACCAGAACAATTGATCACCGGCAACCCTGATGGGAAAATGATTCCCTTAAATAAGACCAATCAGTAACACCTGATTCCCAGTCCTCACAATCCTCACTAGTACCGCTTGTAACCACCAGAGGGAGCCTCTGCTCAGAACTCATCTCAAACCCATTCACAACAGTACCCCCCCCTTGAGGAGGGGTCACCGAACCCTCATTTGAGCAACCAGGTCGGTCAGGATGAGTTCTATGATACGCACGGATAAGTCTCCTAGCATGGATGTCCGAAGCAAACACCCAAGAATTATCTTCCTGACCATAACCTCTCCATTTAACCAAATACTGGAGTCTTCGTCTAGAAAAACGAGAATCCAATATTTTCTCAACCACATACTCCAGATTGCCCTCAACCAAAACAGGGTCAGGAGGCACAGCAGCAGGAACCACTGGCTCAACAAACCTCTTCAACAAGGACTTGTGGAACACGTTATGGATCTTAAATGTCCCTGGAAGAAGCAAACGAAAAGAAACAGGATTAATAATCTCCATGATCTTATAAGGTCCAATGAACCTAGGCTTAAATTTAGGAGATGCTACTCTCATAGGAATATTCTTTGAGGACAACCAGACCAAGTCCCCCACTTTAAACCGAGGACCATCAGTCCTATGCCGGTTAGCAAACCGCTGGGCCTTCTCCTGAGAGAGGGACAACCTCTCCACTACCTGGTCCCAAATCTGCTGCATACGCTCAACAACAGAGTCAACACCTGGACAGACAGAAGCCTCCGTCTGTCCTGAAGAAAATCGAGGGTGAAACCCAGAATTACAGAAAAACGGAGACATCAAAGTGGCAGAGCTAGCCCTATTATTAAGAGCAAACTCAGCCAAAGGCAAAAAAGAGACCCAGTCATCCTGATCAGCAGACACAAAGCATCTTAGATAAGTCTCCAATGTCTGGTTTGTTCTCTCAGTTTGACCATTGGTCTGAGGATGAAATGCCGAGGAGAAAGACAATTGAACACCCAGTTTAGAACAAAAAGTCCTCCAAAATCTGGAAACAAACTGGACTCCTCTGTCAGACACAATGTTCTCAGGAATGCCGTGTAAACGAACCACGTGCTGAAGGAACAACGGCACCAATTCAGAGGAGGAAGGCAACTTAGGTAATGGCACAAGATGTATCATTTTGGAAAACCTATCACAAATTACCCAGATGGTGGTCATTCTCTGAGAAACAGGAAGATCGGAAATGAAATCCATAGAGATATGGGTCCATGGTCTCTTGGGCACAGGCAATGGCATCAACAAACCACTAGAGCGAGAGCAAGGCTTGGAGCGAGAGCAAGTCCCGCAGGACTGCACAAATTCCCTGACATCGCGAGACAAGGTAGGCCACCAAAAGGACCGACTAACCAAGTCTCTGGTACCAAAAATTCCGGGATGCCCAGCCAATGCGGAACAATGAATCTCAGACATCACACTCTTTTTCCATTGGTCCGGGACAAACAATTTTCCAACAGGGCAGCGCTCGGGCCTATCCTCCTGACACCCCTCCAGAGCAAGTCTCAAATTGGGCGAGATGGCGGAAAGAACTACACCCTCCTTCAAAATAACAGAGGGATCAGATAGCTCAGGAGAGTCCGCAAGGAAACTCCTCGAGAGGGCATCCGCCTTAACATTCTTAGTGCCAGGAAGAAAGGAAACCACAAAATTAAAACGTGTGAAAAACAAGGCCCACCTGGCCTGTCTAGGATTGAGTCGCTTGGCAGATTCCAGATAGACCAGATTCTTATGGTCCGTAAGGACCACCACCTGATGTTTGGCTCCCTCCAGCCAATGTCTCCACTCTTCAAAAGCCCACTTCATGGCCAATAACTCCCGATTACCCACGTCATAATTACGTTCAGTAGGAGAAAATTTTCGAGAGAAAAAGGCACAAGGGTTACTTTTAGATGTCTCTGGATCTTTTTGGGACAAAACGGCACCTGCCCCAATTTCAGAGGCATCAACCTCCACCTGAAATGGCAGAGAAACATCAGGCTGCCGTAGAACAGGAGCAGAAGTGAATCTCTGCTTAAGTTCCTGAAACGCAGAGACTGCCTCAGGAGGCCAATTCACCACATCAGAACCCTTTCTGGTCAAATCAGTTAATGGTTTAACAATAACAGAGAAATTACCAATAAATTTACGATAAAAATTGGCAAAACCCAAAAATCTCTGAAGAGCCTTTAATGAAGTAGGTTGGACCCAATCACAGATGGCCTGAACCTTGACCGGGTCCATTTCAATAACAGATGGGGACAAAATGAATCCCAGAAATGAGATCTTCTGTACGCCAAAAAGACACTTTGATCCCTTCACATACAGAGCATTCTCTCTCAAAATCTGGAATACAGTTCGAACATGTTTCACATGAGAGTCCCAGTCATTAGAAAAAATCAAGATATCATCCAAATAAACAATCAGAAACTTGTCCACAAAATCCCTGAAAATGTCATTCATGAAGGACTGGAAGACGGAAGGAGCATTAGTGAGCCCAAAGGGCATCACAAGGTACTCAAAATGCCCTTCAGGGGTGTTAAATGCCGTCTTCCATTCATCCCCGTGCTTAATGCGAATAAGGTTATACGCCCCCCTGAGGTCAAGCTTGGTAAACCAAGTAGCGTTTTTCACCCTGGAAAACAGGTCAGAAATCAAGGGTAACGGGTATTGATATTTCACAGTAATATTGTTCAAGAGACGATAATCAATACACGGCCTTAATGAACCATCTCTTTTGGCCACAAAGAAAAAACTGGCACCTAAGGGTGAAGAGGATGGTCTGATATGACCCTTCTCCAATGATTCCTTGATATAAGACCGCATAGCATCATGTTCAGGTACAGACAAGTTAAAAAGGCGACCCTTAGGGAATTTACTACCTGGCACTAATTCAATAGCGCAGTCATAGCTCCTATGGGGAGGTAAGGATGCAGATTTACTTTCGCTAAACATATCAGAAAAATCAAACAAAAAGTCAGGAACATCCTCAGCCTGGGGGGAGGCAGAAAAAACAGGAGTGTTGGCACTAACACATTGGCAGCCCCAACTGGTTACAGACACAGATTTCCAATCCAAAACAGGATTATGAGACTGTAACCAAGGGAAACCCAGCACTATAATGTCATGCAGATTATATAGAACCAAAAATTTGCAGCACTCCTGGTGATCAGGTTCAACCCTCATTATCACCTGAGTAGAAAACTGGGGTTTATTCTCAGCCAAAGGGGTAGAATCGATCCCCAGTAAAGGAATAGACTTCTGTAGGGGTATCAAGGAAAACCCACAACGTTTAGCAAAATCATAATCCATCAGGTTAATAGCTGCTCCAGAATCAACGAAAGCCTGAGCAGAAAATGAGGACAGAGAGCATATCAGAGTGACAGTTAATAAAAACTTAGTCTGAACACTACCCAAGACAACTGAGCGTGCAAAATGTCTTCCCCGCTTAGGGCAGACTGAAATAGCATGAGAGGCATCACCACAGTAGAAACATAACCCATTGCGCTTTCGAAACTCATGACGCTGTGCCCCAGACACCACTCCATCACACTGCATGGGCTCAGCAGCTGGCTCACAAGGCAACACCACTCCACGCATACTTCTCCGCTCACGCAAACGTCTGTCAATTTGAATCGCCAATGACATAGAATCATTGAGACCAGAGGGGACAGGGAATCCCACCATAACATCCTTTACATTATCCGACAGACCCTTCCGGAAAAGGGCCGCCAAAGCGTCGTCATTCCATTTGGTCAGGACTGCCCACCTACGGAATCTCTGACAGTATAACTCAGCGTCATCAAGCCCCTGATTTAATGCCAACAAGGCTTTTTCAGCTTGATCAGTGACATTAGGCTCATCGTACAATAACCCCAAAGCCTGAAAAAATGCATCAACATCACTCAAAACAGGATCCCCAGGTATCAGGGAAAAAGCCCAATCCTGAGGATCGCCGCGCAGGAGAGAGATGATAATTTGAACCTGCTGCGCTGCGTTTCCTGAGGACTTAGATTTTAAGGCAAGAAACAATTTACAATTATTTTTGAAATTCTGAAACTTAGCTCGATCCCCTAAAAACAAATCTGGCATGGGGATCCTAGGTTCCACAACAGGCAACCTAGCAAGATATGCAGCAATACTCTGAACCTCAGTGGCAAGCTGATCCACACGGCCAGACAACTGTGCAAACTCCATTGGGAGAAAAGATCCTCCCCAGCACCCAGAGATACAGAGGGAAAAAAAAAAAAAAAAAAAATGCAACAAACAGAAAAATATCTCTGACAACTTTTCTTCCTTCAAAATATTTTTTCCCTTCTGTGAGTACCATACAATTTTTAAGGCCGGTGATACTGTTATGTTACGGTAGCTGAGGAGTGCAGGTAAAAAAGGAAATACACCAGAGCAGTTGGAATCTATGAGATTGCAGTACCCTGACTAACCACCGCAACTAGAGGCAGCCGTGGAGCCTACTGTCCTACGCCTGTAGAAACTAACTACACCTAAAGATAGAAATAGGAAAGCTATCTGCCCCGTAGCAGAACCCCAAAGATAATAGAAAGCCCCCAAACATGTAATGGCGGTTAGACAAGAGGAAATACTGACACAGAAAGAAAATAGTATGAGCAAACGCTGGGGCCCAAACTATCTAAATAGAAAAGGACAGGAAGGGTACTTACTGCAATCCCAGAAAACCCTGAAAAACACCAACTCTACTAATTTCAAAATCACCTGAGATCACACGACCTCTACCACCTAAATTAGTTCTCTGGTGTAACAAAAACAGCAGCCACTGAAAAAACTGGAAAAAGCAAAAGTACAAAACACAGTGGCTGAACTAAACTGAGAGGGCAAAAGCCCCCGGAGGGGACCCAGAAGGCCCCCACAGAAGTGCAGGACAAAATGCAAAAATATAGCAAAAACACAAAATAAGAAATTGTCTTATCTGTAAGCAGAAGATGAAGACACGACACAGCAGGCTACAAGGGAAACTGGAAAGAAGGATTCAGACCAGAAAAATTGATCACCGGCAACCCTGATGGGAAAATGATTCCCTTAAATAAGACCAATCAGTAACACCTGATTCCCAGTCCTCACAATCCTCACTAGTACCGCTTGTAACCACCAGAGGGAGCCTCTGCTCAGAACTCATCTCAAACCCATTCACAACAGAAAAGTACAGGAAAGGATTCTCACTGCAATCCAAAAAAACCCTAAAAAATACCAACTCTTCTGATTGCAAAAACACTTGAGATCACACGATCTCTACCACCTAAATTAGATCTCTGGTGTAACAAAACTAAGCTGCAGCCACTGAAAAAACAGGAAAAAGCAAATGAACAAATAACAGTGGCTTGAGATAAACTGAGAGGAGCACAGGCCCCCAGGAGGGGACCCGGCTGACCTCCACAGAAGTGCAGGGAACTATGCAAAAAGCAAGCACAAAAATAAAAGCAGAAAATATCTTATCTGAAAGCAGAAGATGCAGGCAAGAGTCAGCAAACTTCCAAATGAACCAGGAACCACAATTGAGACAAGATACAATTGATCACCGGCGACCATCATGGGAGGGAACCTCTCTTATATCAGTCCAGTCCGTGACGCCAGATTGCCATTCCTCGCTGTGAGGTTCAGTACTGTCTGCAACCACCAGAGGGAGCCTCTGCTCAGAAATCATCTCCAGCACATTCATAACATAATCCCCTCACTGCAGCGTGCCCAATAGCCAGTATACATCCAAGCGGACCGTCCGGCGACTAATTATCCTAGGAGCAGTTCCCTGACTGACCTGTGGGTAAGGGGGGCGCCAAAGAGCTGCAAGTTCCTAAGCGGAACTGGAAAGTGGGATAAATATAAATCCGTGCCGATCGTGACATATTGGTGGTAGCGGTGGGATTAATCCGTGATCCCCCGGGCCTGTGTGTGCCGATCATCACAAGCTGATACAGTCAGGCACGGCAGGAACACAGGTACCACAGATGCAGATCAGTCCGGCTGATAAACTGATTGGCACAGCAGGTGCAAGCGGTTCTGGAGGCACGGAGGTTATGGAAGGACAAACACTAGTGGAACTAGGCGAGAACTAATGGACAGGGACCTGAGAACTAGCAAACGTGTTGGGAACAAACTAACAACATCGCACAAGCACCTCCATGCAGGTGGAGGTGCCTTAAATAATAAATGTCTCCCAGCCACTATAGGACTGTGCACGGCCCTCTAAAGAACAAAGGAGCACGCGCGTGCCCTAAGCACAGTGCCCCGGGGATTTGCGTGCCCTGCATGGACCCCAGGCAACTACCGGAGAGAAAGGAGAGAAAGTGCGAGACAGGCAGCTGCAGTGAGTGAGTCGGTGTCCCTACCAGGGGAGAGGAGCAGCATGCTGTGATGCTGGCGCTACAGATAACAGAAGGAAACACAAAATGCAGTTTTTAAATGTAGGTCTTTATCATAAAGGGAAAAAAAAAATCCAAACCTACCCTGTGTGTGATTGCCCCTTCTTAAAACATAAATCAACTGTGGTTTATCACATCTTTGGGAAGCTGAGTTCATATTCCCTAGCCACACCCAGGCCTGATTACTGCCACACCTGTTCTCAAACAAGAAATCACTTAAATAGGACCTGCCTGACAGAGTGAAGTAGACCTAAAGATCCTCAAAAGCTTGACATCATACCGCAATCTGGAACAAATGAGAAACAAAGTAATTGAGATTGATCAGTCTAGAAAACGTTATAAAGCCATTTCTCAAGCTTTAGGACTCCAGCGAACCAAATTGAGAGCCATTATCCACAAATGGCGACAACATGGAACAGTGGTGAACCTTCCCAGGAGTGTCCGGCTGACAAAAATGAACTTTGGAAGTTTTTTGGAAGGTGTATGTCCCTTTACATTTGGCATAGAGGTAACACAGCATTTCAGAAAAGGAACAACATACCAACAGTAAAATATGGTGGTGGTGGTGGTGTGATGGGCTGTTTTGCTGCTTCAGGACCTGGAAGACTTCCTGGGGTAAATGGAACCAAGAATTCTGCTGTTTACCAAAAAATCCTGAAGGAGAATGTCCGGCCATCTATTCGTGACTCAACGCTGAAGCTCACATGGGTTATGCAGGAGGACAATGATCCAAAACACACCAGCAAGTCCACCGCTGAATGGCTTAAAAAAAAAAAAATTAAAGTCTTTGGAGTGGCCTAGTCAAAGTCCTTACCTTAATCCGATTGAGATGCTGTGGCATGACCTTAAAAAGGTGGAAACCCTCCAATGTGGCTGAATTACAACAATTCTGTAAAGATGATGGGAGCAGGTAGTATTTCAATGAGGAGAGGAAGCAGGGATTACTTACAGCACCGCACGCCCCGGAGCCTGAAAGAAATCATTAACCCCTTAATCCCATTGGACGTAATATTCCGTCCATGTGACCTGGTACTTAATTCCCATGGACGGAATACTACGACCAGGGCGATCAGCTGCACTCCCGAGGGGAGCGCAGCTGATCGCCGCCGGGTGTCAGCTGATTATCACAGCTGACACTTGGGACTATGTGTCAGGAGCGGTCACGGACCGCTCCCGGCACATTAACCCCTGGCACACTGCAATCAAACATGATTGCGGTGTACCGGGGGCACAGGGGAGCATCGCGCAGGGAGAAGGCTCCTTGCGCGCTCCCCTGAGACCCTCAGAACAGCGCGATGTGTCGCGCTGTTCCGAGGGACTCTTCTCACTGCAGGACCCCGGATCCAAGATGGCCGCCGGGTCCTGCAGGGAGGCAGCTTCCTCAGTGCCTGCTGAGAGCAGACACTGAGAAGCCTCCAGAACTGCCTGTGCGATCGCTGGTGTGACAGAGTGCTGTGCACACTGTCACACCAGCGATCTGACCCCATACTGTGATGTCCCACCCTGGGACAAAGTAAAAATGTTAAAAAAATAAAAATAAACATGTGTAAAAAAAAATTCCTAAATAATGAAAAAAAATAAATATTCCCCAATAAATTCACTTCTTTAATGTAAAAAAAAAAAACAACAATAAAAGTACACATATTTAGTATCGCTGCGTCCGTAACGACCCACCCTATAAAACTGTCCCACTAGTTAACCCATTTAGTGAACCCCTTAAAAAAAAAAACAAGTCTAAAAAACAATGATTTATCATCATACTGCTGAACAAAAAGTGGAATAACACACAATCAAAAAGACGGATACAAACAAGCATGGTACCGCTGAAAACGTCATCTTGTCCCGCAAAAAATGAGCCGCCATACAGCATCATCAGCGAAACAATAAAAAGTTATAGCTCGCAGAACAAAGCGATGCAAAAATAATTATTTTTTTATATATAATCGTTTTAATTGTATAAAAGCGCCAAAACATAAAAAAATGATATAAATGAGGTATCACTGTAATCGTACTAACCCGAAGGATAAAACTCCATTATCAATTTTACCACACGCGGAAAGCTATAAACGCCCCTCCCCCAAAAGAAACTCATGAATTGCTGGTTTTTGTTCATTCTGCCTCCCAAAAATCGTAATAAAAAGCGATCAAAAAATGTCATGTGCCCAAAAATGGTACAAATAAAAATGTCACCTCGTCCCGCAAAAAATAAGACCTCACATGACTCTGTGGGCCAAAATATAGAAAAATTATAGCTCCCAAAATGTGATGATGCAAAAACTACTTTTTGCAATAAAAAGCGTATTTTAGCATGACAGCTGCCAATCATAAAAACCCGCTATAAATAGTAAATCAAACCTCCCTTTATCACCCCCTTAGTTAGGGAAAAATAATAAAATTAAAAAAATTATTTATTTCCATTTTCCCATTAGGGTTAGGGTTGGGGCTAAAGTTAGGGTTAGGGTTGGGACTAGGGTAACGGGTGTGTTAGGGTTAGGTTTGTGGTTAGGGTTATGATTAGGATTGGGATTAGTGTTAGGGGTGTGTTGGGGTTAGAATTGGGGGGTTTCCACTGTTTAGGCACATCAGGGGCTCTCCAAATGTGACATGGCGTCTGATTTCAATTCCAGCCAATTCGGCGTTGAAAAAGTCAAACGGTGCTCCTTCCCTTCTGAGCTCTGCCATGCGACCAAACAGTAGTTTACCCCCACATATGGGGTATCAGCGTACTCAGGACTAATTGAACAATAACTCTTGGGGTCCAATTTCTTCTGTTACCCTTGGGAAAATAAAAAATTGGGGGCGAAAATATCGTTTTTGTAGAAAAAAATATGATTTATTATTTTTATGGCTCTACGTTATAAACTTCTGTGAAGCACTTGGGGTTCAAAGTTCTTACCACACATCTAAACAAGTTCCTTTGGGGAATCTTATAAACCAGACCAAAAATACCACCAAAAATTGGTGAATTAAGGATATAAACAGAGTATAACATGCAGAATATGAAAATCAAATAAAAGAAATGCACTACTCATAATTAGAAAAATACAAATTTTATTAGAATAAACAAGTATTAAAAATGTACCAAGGATGGCAGTGATAAACCGACAAGCAGGGAGGCTGGTAACAAACAGATACAGCAATATATATCCTATGATAACTAGCCTAGATAGATGGCACTTCCCATCATATAAATAAATCCAAAAAGACCTTGGAAGCATAATGCCATAAAAGTACAAACTTTATTTAGAAAATAGAAACATGAAAGACAGAAAACACAATAAAAAATGCGATGCCCATCCAATATGCTCCCATAGGTACGTGCATGTTACTATCCAGTTATCTCCAATATATCATAAGCATACCAGGCTATGTGTACAGGCAGAAAATAGTCCGGACATTAATAAGGTAAGTTGTGGTGATTCATACCACTGTGTGGTTTAAATATACACTAAATTCCCAGACAAAAATACAAATATCTAAACACACTTAGTGCCGGGCAAGCAATAGGCTAATATAGTATATTAAAAATATATTTTTATATCGATAGAGGCCAAGGGCTAAAGTAATGTATTATTCAATATGGCAATGCATGTTTCAGTGTTCTCAATGCACAATGCAATAACATTAGTATAGAGGACATGATAAACATGCATATATGCCCTGAATGCCCAACGAAGCCAATAAGATGTATATAGCTAGGAATAATCCCAAATGCCCTGAGCAGAAGCGCTGACAAAGTACATAGTGTATAAATGCCACAAAGGACTGCACGGAAAAACATGAGCAGTCACAACATAGCTGTAAGGTTCAAAGTATAATAGGAGTAATACACGACCTGGAAATGGGAGCAAGGGTTCCCCGACGCGCGTTTCGCGTTAGCTTCGTCCTGGGGGATGTGTATGTGTATTGGATGGGCATCGCATTTTTTATTGTGTTTTCTGTCTTTCATGTTTCTATTTTCTAAATAAAGTTTGTACTTTTATGGCATTATGCTTCCAAGGTCTTTTTGGATTTACAGATACAGCAATAGTAAGGATACCATGTATCAAAGAGAAGATATAAGGACCTAGTGCAAAATGCATATAGTAACTAGTCTCAAAGCATGACCATGTAAAGAGAGTGATAAACACACATCCAAGTCAGGACTAGAGTATATAAATGCCACAATAAAGTCCAAAAAAATCAATAAGAACATAAGTAAATGGCCCAGCTAAATATACCTGAATGAGACCGCGTCCCTGCCACCTGGACTTTATTGTGGCATTTATATACTCTAGTCCTGACTTGGATGTGTGTTTATCACTCTCTTTACACGGTCATGCTTTGAGACTAGTTACTATATGCATTTTGCACTAGGTCCTTATATCTTCTCTTTGATACATGGTATCCTTACTATTGCTGTATCTGTTTGTTACCAGCCTCCCTGCTTGTCGGTTTATCACTGCCATCCTTGGTACATTTTTAATACTTGTTTATTCTAATAAAATTTGTATTTTTCTATTTATGAGTAGTGCATTTCCTTTATTTGATTTTCAAGTTCCTTTGGGGGTCTAGTTTCCAAAATGGGGTCACTTGTGGGGGGTTTCCACTGTTTAGGCACATCAGGGGCTCTCCAAACGCGACATGACACCCGCAGACCATTCCATCAAAGTCTGCATTACCAAACGTCACTACTTCACTTCCGAGCCCCGACGTGTGCCCATACAGTAGTTTTTTCCCACATATAGGGTATCAGCGTACTCAGGACAAATTGGAAAACAACTTTTTGGGTCCAATTTCTCCTGTTATCCTTGGGAACATAAAAAACTGGGGACTAAAAGATCATGTTTGTGGAAAAAATATGATTTTTTTATTTTCACGTCCGGGCGTTATAAACTTCTGTGAAGCACTTGGGGGTTCAAAGCGCTCACCACACATCTAGATAAGTTCCTTTGGGGGTCTAGTTTACAAAATGGGGTCACTTGTGGGGGGTTTCCACTGTTTAGGCACATCAGGGGCTCTCCAAACGCGACATGACACCCGCAGACCATTCCATCAAAGTCTGCATTACTAAACGTCACTACTTCTATTCCGAGCCCCAACGTGCCCCCACACAGTAGTTTTCTCCCACATATAGGGTATCAGCGTACTCGATACAAATTGGACAACAACTTTTAGGGTCCAATTTCTCCCCTTACCATGGGAAAATAAAAAATTGGTGACTAAAATATAATTTTTGTGGGAAAAAATAGGATTTTTTATTTTCATGCCCGGGCATTATAAACTTGTGTGAAGCACTTGGGGGTTCAAAGTGCTCACCACAGATCTAGATAAGTTCCTTAGGGCAGGGTTCCCCAACTCCAGTCCTCAAGGCCCACCAACAGGTCATGTTTTCAGGATTTCCTTAGTATTGCCCAGGTGATAATTGCATTACCTGTGCAATACAAGGGAAATCCTGAAAACATGATCTGTTGGTGGGCCTTGAGGACTGGAGTTGGAGAACCCTGCCTTAGGGGGTCTAGTTTCCAAAATGGGGTCACTTGTGGGGGGTTTCCACTGTTTAGGCACATCAGGGACTCTGCAAACTGAATATGACACCCATCAAAGTCTGCATTCCAAAATGTCATTACTTCCTTTCCGAGCCATGCGGTGCGTCCAAACAGTATTTCTCCCCCACATATGGGGTATCAGCAAACTCAGGACAAATTGGACAACAACTTTTGGGTTTCAATTTCCTTGGGAAAAATCAAAAATTGGGGACAAAAAAATCATTTTTGTGGAATTTTTTTTTTTTTTTCATACCCAGGCATTATAAACTTTAGTGAAACACTTGGGGGTTCAAAGTGCTCACAACAGATCTAGATAAGTTCCTTAGGGGGTCTAGTTTCCAAAATGGTGTCCTATGTGGGGGGTTTCCACTGTTTAGGCACATTATGGGCTCTCGAAACGCGACATGGCGTCCAATCTCAATTCCCGCCAATTTTGGTTTGAAAAAGTCAAATGGCGCTGCTTCCATTCCAAGCCCTGCCGTGCGCCCAAACAGTGGTTTTCCCCCACATATGGGGTATCGGCGTACTCAGGAGAAATTGCACAACAACTTTTTCTGTCCATTTTCTCCTTTTACCCTTGTGAAAATAAAAAAATTATTTGTAAAAGATCATTTTTGTGACTAAAAAGTTAAATGTTCATTTTTTTCCTTCCAAGTTGCTTCAGCTCCTGTGAAGCACCTGAAGGGTTAATAAACTTCTTGAATGTGGCTTTGAGTACCTTGAGGGGTGTAGTTTTTAGAATGGTGTCACTTTTGGGTATTTTCTGCCATATATGCCATATAGACCCCTCAAAGTGACTTCAAATGTGAGGTGGTTCCTAAAAAAAATGGTTTTGTACAATTTGTTGTAAAAATGATGTGTGGCCCAGCTACGTCAGGCACACATATTCCAGGAAAATGCACAAGAAGGTAACCATGAAGCTTGATATTCATTCACGCACACTTCTCAGCATTGCCACTAGAGGCAAATCAGACTATTTAGTTGTGTGACATAGCAAGCAAAGGAGTTCAGTCAGTCAGTCTGTTTCCTGTCTTAGGACAGTGCAGTCAAGCTCCGGCTGGCTCAGGAGTGAGTCATCCCATCCATCTTAAGATCAGTTTCCAGTCAGACAGACGGAGGGAGAGGAGAGAAGTCTGAATCCTGACAGAGCTTGTGTAGCTCATCTGACAAGAAAGTGGAGGCTAGTACGGGTGAAGTGAATCATCCTAGCCTAGTCAGAGCTACCCTTAACCTGCTACTCAGAACAAGCTGCCCGTGTTACTGAGAAAGAAGGAGGAAAGGAATCAAAGCAGTTATACCAACGAGTCAACAGAGAAACAGGTCAGTGAGTACTGAAGGAAATCTGACCTTGGCATGCTTGCTACACGTGCTTATGTTAAGAGCGAGAGCAGGGCGAAGGGCGAGTGGAGAAGTAAGAGTGACAAAGGGACAGACCACCCTCACTCAGTTATCCGGACACCGGGGTCCGAAGCGTTGCTAGTGCTTCACGCCTAGTAATAAGAAAACCGGAGGCTTTCTGGACTACAAGTAGCAGAAGGTAGCCCTAAGCGCTGATACGTAACCGGAGTCAGGGAGAACAGTAGTCTAGCCTGATCAGCAAATATAGACTTAGTTCTCTCAACATCTGATAATCAGAGACATAGAAGGCTCTACCACAATGTCAGCCGGGCGTTGCAGCTATTGAACAAGCTGGAGATTAGCAGAGTTAACTTGACTTCATGCAAGTTTGTACTCACACATATACAAGGTTAAAGGAGGCCTCTAACCTGCTCAGCGGTTATCCTGAATGTGCATTCTCCACCCCGACCAGCTTCCCGGGACCTGCCTGAAACATCTGCAAGTAAAGGTATGGAAAGAGATTGCCTTGTGTGAGACTGCTTTATTACCTACACCCTGCACCACCATAGACTTCCAGGGACCAGTCTCACCTGTGGGAGACCTACCATCTAGCTGCCCCATAACATCCCCTGTGAAGATCCATATAGCAGCGCTGGTCCAATTGATCAGATACCACAGGTGGCGTCACGAACTATCTAATCTACAATTCCCCTGTAAATATCCCCCATTGTATGAGCGCCCAGGGCCACGGACCGAGTCCTGCTGCCAGTGACAAATCCCATAGACTTTCATGGGCTCAGTGCCGAGTACCCCATAGCCCTGGTACCCACACCATCTGGTGTTGTGCGACTCATCTTCTGGCGTCACGAACAGGATACGAAGCTTGCAAAATTGTGAGTCCTGTGTTGCCTATATTGACTGTTTTGTGCAAGAAAAGACTGTTTGCTGTTTTGTCGTTTTTGGCGCCAAATATCGCCATTTTTACCGCCATATTCGCGCCCTGAGGCGCTGGTGAAGAAGGTGGGCGTGCATTTGTGGGCGTACCTGAAAGAGCGCGCTGTTCCCTAGCCACGCCCCCAACGCTGACGCGGCGGCAGGTCCTGTGAGAGCGGAAGTGAACGCTCTGACATCAGAGCGCCAGCGACTAAGGTCCCGTCTCCATCGCTGTATCTGGAGAGCTGCAGCCTTTGGAAAAGGTAGGCTCAGATTAAACAGGGGGGCGCCAACATGTCGCAACAACCGGCAGACAGCGCGGCCCCAGCCGGGGCCCCAATGACTTACCGCTGGGCGTTGTAGCGCAGGATGGAAATGTGGGTCTCTCACCCAGTCCTGTGGTCCCGCTCATGCCCCTAACGCTCCCATACATGCCAGGAGCGAAGTGGCTCCCTCAGTACAGCGGCGAGCCAGACACCCTGTCAGTGTTCAAACGGAAAATATGCAGTATCCTGGACACGTATTCGATGACAGAGAAGCAAAAAGCTGCAGTGGTAATAGGGCAGTTAGCTGGTGCTGCTGAGAGAGAAGTGGAGACTTGGACCACTGCAGACCAGGAGTCGGTGCCTGCGATTCTCTTAAAGCTACAGGCTATCTTTGAGGACCGCACAGAAACAGATCTCCGGATGGCATTTTACCAATGCTCTCAGAGACCAGGTGACAGTATTAGGGACTACGCCTGCCGACTACAGGGGGCCCTGCGAGCTCTCAAACAGGTTAACCCTATAAGTGCCATTGATGAAAGCAAAATGTTGAAAGAACAATTTGTACGGGGACTGAGGTCCCAAGAGGAAGGCAGGACTGTGAACTGGTGGTCCTTGGATCATCCTGATGCTACCTTTGATGCCTTAAAGGATATGGCTATAAAAGGACTGCGACCCCTGGAAAAGCCTGAAGTGGCGACCCAGTATCACCCGGGTGAAGCCACTCTAAAGCCGGCAGTACCCACCTTTTCCCCGCTAGTGGCAGAAGCCAAAACGCAGGTGGCACCTCCTACTGAGTTGGACTGTCTGCGCTCAGAAGTGCGCCAGCTGACTAAAAACCTGGCCACTGTAATGAGTGCCCTGCAACTGCGGAAAGAGGAAGGAGGAAAGATCATGCTAGCCGACTGTCCAGAGGATGTCCCTTGGATGAACCGGAGGAAATGTAGGACGCCGCCTCACCGGAGGAGGACAACGCCACCCCCAGGAGCGACCCCTGATCAGCACCAGCCTCGCCGAGAAATCATCTGCTACCGCTGCAACCGAAAAGGTCATATGGCTTATCAGTGTCCTTTAACCCCTTACTGCCATCGGACGTACTATCCCGTCCATGGTACCTGGGCCCGTATGACCATGGACGGGATAGTACGTCTCGTGCGATCGGACGCGCTCCCGGGGGGAGCGCAGCCGATCGCGCCCGGGTGTCAGCTGATTATCACAGCTGACACCCATGACTGTGTGTCAGGAGCGGTCACGGACCGCTCCCGGCACATTAACCCCTTGCACACCGCGATCAAACATGATCGCGGTGTACTGGGGGCACAGGGGAGGATCGCGCAGGGTGGGGGCTCCCTGCGCGCCCCCCTGAGACCCTCAGAGCAGCGCGATGTGATCGCGCTGTTCTGAGGGCTTCCTCCCTCCCAGGACCCGGATCTAAGATGGCGCCGGGGTCCTGGAGGGAGGCGGCTACCTCAGTGCCTGCCGAGAGCAGGCACTGAGAAGCCTGCATCTATGCCTGTGCGATCGCTGGTGTGACAGAGTGCTGTGCACACTGTCACACCAGCGATCTGATAAAATACTGTGATGTCCCACCCTGGGACAAAGTAAAAAAGTTAAAAAAATAAAAATAAACGTGTTATAAAAAAAAAATCCAAAATAAATAAAAAAAATATATATATTCCCCAATAAATTCACTTCTTCCTGTAAATAAAAAAAACAAAGCAATAAAAGTACACATATTTGGTATCGCCGCATCCGTAACGACCCCCCCTATAAAATTTTCCCACTATTTAACCCCTTTAGTGAACCCTTAAAAAAAAATAAAAAAAACGAAGCAAAAAATCAATGCTTTATCATCATACCGCCGAACAAAAAGTGGAATAACACGCGATCAAAAAGACCGATATAAAAAAACATGGTACTGCTGAAAACGTCATCTTGTCCCGCAAAAAACGAGCCATCATACAGCATCATCAGCAAAAAAATAAAAAAGTTATAGCTCGCAGAATAAAGCGATGCAAAAATAATTATTTTTTATATAAAATTGTTTTTATTCTATAAAAGCGCCAAAACATGAAAAAATGATATAAATGAGGTATCGCCATAATCGTACTGACCCGAAGAATAAAACTGCTTTATCAATTTTACCACACGCGGAACGGTATAAACGCCTCCCCCAAAAGAAATTCATGAATTGCTGATTTTTGTTCATTCTAACCTCCCAAAAATCGAAATAAAAAGCGATCAAAAAACGTCACGTGCTCAAAAATGGTACCAATAAAAACGTCAACTCGTCCCGCAAAAAATAAGACCTCACATGACTCTGTGGGCCAAAATATGCAAAAATTATAGCTCTCAAAATGTGATGATGCAAAAACTATTTTTGCAATAAAAAGCGTCTTTTAGCGTGACAGCTGCCAATCATAAAAACCCGCTATAAATAGTAAATCAAACCCTCCTTTATCACCCCCTTAGTAAGGGAAAAATAATAAAATAAAAAAAAAGTATTTATTTCCATTTTCCCATTAGGGTTAGGGTTGGTGCGGCTAAAGTTAGGGTTAGGGTTGGCGCTAAAGTTAGGATTAGGGTTAGGGTTGGGATTAGGGGTGTGTTAGGGTTAGGTTTGTGGTTAGGGTTGGGACTAGGGTTAGGGGTGTGTTGGGGTTAGGGTTGGAGTTAGAATTGGGGGGTTTCCGCTGTTTAGGCACATCAGGGGCTCTCCAAATGTGACATGGCGTCTGATCTCAATTCCAGCCAATTCTGCATTGAAAAAGTCAAACGGTGCTCCTTCACTTCTCAGCTCTGCCATGCGTCCAAACAGTAGTTTATCCCCACATATGGGGTATCAGCGTACTCTGGACCCCAAGAGTTATTGTGCAATTTGTCCTATTTCTTCTGCTACCCTTGGGAAAATAAAAAACTGGGGGCGAAAATATCATTTTTGTACAAAAAAAAATATTTTTTTGTTTTTACGGCTGTACATTATAAACTTCTGTGAAGCACTTGGGGCTTCATAGCGCTCACCACACATCTAGATAAGTTCCTTGTGGGGTCTATTTTCCAAAATGGGGTCACTTGTTGGGGATTTCCACTGTTTAGGCGCATCAGGGGCTCTCCAAATGCGACATGACGCCCCCAGACCATTCCATCAAAGTCTGCAATCCAAAACGTCACTACTTCCCTTCCGAGCCCCAACGTGTACCCATACAGTAGTTTTCTCCCACATATTGGATATCAGTGTACTCAGGACAAATTGGACAACAACTTTTGGGGTCCAATTTCTCCTGTTACCCTTGTAAAAATAAAATATTGGGGCAAAAAAATCATTTTTGCAAAAAAAAAAAGGATTTTTTATTTTTACGGCTGTGCGTTATAAACTTCTGTGAAGCACTTCGGGGTTCAAAGTGCTCACCACACATCTAGACAAGTTCCTTGTGGGGTCTATTTTCCAAAATGGGGTCACTTGTGGGGGGTTTCCACTGTTTAGGCGCATCAGGGGCTCTCCAAATGCGACATGACGCCCCCAGACCATTCCATCAAAGTCTGCAATCCAAAACGTCACTACTTCCCTTCCGAGCCCTGACGTGCGCCCATACAGTAGTTTTCTCCCACATATTGGGTATCAGCGTACTCAGGACAAATTGGACAACAACTTTTGGGGTCCAATTTCTCCTGTTACCCTTGTGAAAATAAAATATTGGGGGCAAAAAAAATCATTTTTGTAAAAAAAAAAAGATTTTTTATTTTTACGGCTGTACGTTATAAACTTCTGTGAAGCACTTCGGGGTTCAAAGTGCTCACCACACATCTAGATAAGTTCCTTGTGGGGTCTATTTGCCAAAATGGGGTCACTTGTGGGGGTTTCCACTGTATAGGTGCATCAGGGGCTCTCCAAATGTGACATGACGCCCCCAGACCATTCCATCAAAGTCTGCAATCCAAAACGTCACTACTTCCCTTCCGAGCCCTGACGTGCGCCCATACAGTAGTTTTCTCCCACATATTAGGTATCAGCGTACTCAGGACAAATTGGACAACAACTTTTGGGTTCCAATTTCTTCTGTTACCCTTGTGAAAATAAAATATTGGGGACGAAAAAATCATTTTTGTAAAAAAAAAAAAGATTTTTTATTTTACGGCTGTACGTTATAAACTTTAGTGAAACACCTGGGGGTTAAAAGTTCTCACCACACATCTAGATAAGTTCCTTGAGGGGTCTAGTTTCCAAAATGGCGTCATTTATGGGGGTTTCCACTGTTTAGGCAGATCAGGAGCTCTCCAAACACGACATGGCGTCCAGCCAATTCTGCGTTGAAAAAGTCAGACGGCGCTCCTTCCCTTCCAAACTCTGCCATGCACCCAAACAGTGGTTTACCCCCACATATGGGGTATCAGCGCACTCAGGACAAATTGCACAATAACTTTTGGAGTCTTGTTACCCTTGGAAAAATAAAAATTGGGGTGAAAAGATCATTTTTGTGGAAAAAATATGATTTTTAAATTTTACGGCTCTACGTTATAAACTTGTGTGAAGCACTTGGGGGTTCAAATTGCTCACCAAAGATCTAGAAAAGTTCCTTAGGGGGTCTAGTTTCCAAAATGGGGTCAATTGTGGGGGGTTTCCACTGTTTAGGCACATCAGGGGCTCTCCAAATGCAACATGGCATCCAATCTCAATTCCAGCCAATTTTGGTTGGAAAAAGTCATTCCGAGCTCTGCCGTGCGCCCAAACAGTGGTTCCCACCCACATATGGGGTATCAGCGTACTCAGGACAAATTGGACAACAACTTATGTGGTCCAATTTCTCCTGTTACCCTTGAGAAAATAAAAAATTAGTGACTAAAAGATAATTTTTGTGGGAAAAAAATAGGATTTTTTATTTTCATACCCGGGCATTATAAACTTGTGTGAAGCACTTGGGGGTTCAAAGTGCTCACCAAAGATCTAGATAAGTTCCTTAGGGGGTATAGTTTCCAAAATGGGGTCACTTGTGGGGGGTTTCCACTGTTTAGGCTCATCTGGGGCACTGCAAACGGAACATGACCCCCATCAACGTCTGCATTCCAAAACGTTACTACTTCCTTTCCAAGCCCTGCCGTGCACCCAAACAGTTTCCCCCCCCCCACATATGGGGTATCAGCGTACTCAGGACAAATTGGACAACAACTTTTGGGGTCCAATTTCCTTGGGAAAATTCAAAAATTTGGGACTAAAAAATCATTTTTGTGGAATTTTTTTTTTTTTTTTTCACACCCAGGCATTATAAGCTTTTGTGAAACACTTGGGGGTTCAAAGTGCTCACAACAGATCTAGATAAGTACCTTAGGGGGTCTAGTTTCCAAAATGGTGTCACTTGTGGGGGTTTCCACTGTTTAGGCGCATCAGGGGCTCTCCAAACACGACATGGCGTCCAATCTCAATTCCAGCCAATTTTAGTTTGAAAAAGTCAAACGGCGCTCCTTCCCTTACGAGCTCTGCCGTGTGCCCAAACAGTGGTTTTCCCCCACATATTGGGTATTGGCGTACTCAGGAGAAATTGCATAACAACTTTATCTGTCCATTTTCTCCTTTTACCCTTGTGAAAATAAAAAAAAGTTTGTAAAAGATCATTTTTGTGGCTAAAAAGTTAAATATTCATTTTTTCCTTCCACGTTGCTTTAGTTCCTGTGAAGCACCTGAAGGGTTAATAATCTTCTTGAATGTGGTTTTGAGTACCTTGAGGGGTGCAGTTTTTAGAATGGTGTCACTTTTGGTTATTTTCTGCCATATAGACCCCTCAAAGTGACTTCAAATGTGAGGTGGTCCCTAAAAAAAATGGCTTTGTAAATTTTGTTGTAAAAATGAGAAATCGCTGGTCAACTTTTAACCCTTATAACTTCCTAACAAAAAAAATTTTGGTTCCAAAATTGTGCTGATGTAAAGTAGACATGTGGGAAATGTTATTTCTTAACTATTTTGTGTGATATATTTCTCTGTTTTAAGGGAATAAAAATTCAAAGTTTGAAAATTGCAAAATTTTAAAAATTTTCGCCATATTTGCGTTTTTTTCAAAAATAAACGCAAGTTATATCGAAGAAATTTTACTTCTAACGTGAAGTACAATATGTCACGAGAAAACAATCTCAGAATCGCGAAGATCCGTTGAAGCGTTCCAGAGTTATAACCTCATAAAGAGACAGTGGTCAGAATTGTAAAAATTGGCCGGTCATTAACGTGCAAACCACCCTTGGGGGTGAAGGGGTTAAACGAGCAGATCCTGGGTCCGAGGGCCAACACCCAGGAGTAGACTCATCAGGCCCCTTAGATTGGAACCGCAGGTTTGTAGGTGGAAGACCCTACCTGTCCATCATTCTGGACGGGATCGCAATACCTGCACTGCTGGACACTGGATCTCAGGTGACCATCATACCTGATGTCCTTTATAATAAGTTCTGGTCCATGGACAGTCTCCAGCCCCGAGCCTTGACTTTACAGTGTACGCCTCTAATGGTCTCCCTGTTGAAGTACTCGGAGCCAAAAACGTGGACGTAAAGGTGGGCAGAGTGGAGCTGGAGGATCAGGGACTCTTAGTAGTAAAGACTGTAAATGAAGAAAATGGCTTAAATGTGATACTAGGTACTAACATTATCAGTAACTGTCTGGGAGAAGTTGTGTTTTTGCTCCAACAGCTCGCTGAGGTTGCCAAGCCAAAGCAGAAGGGAGTGATCCAGAGGGAGATCCGGGCCCTGATGTGCCAGCAGCAAGCGAAGCTTACAGATGGTGAAATTGGTAATGTACGGGTAACGGACCCGAACCCCATTGTGATACCCCAATGAGTGAAATGCTAATATGGTGTAGAGCAGCAATAGGTCTGAAAGGACAGAACTACCAAGCAGTAGTAGAGCCCTATTGTTCAGAGCACAGACCTACACTCTTGACTGCTAGAGGGGTAGTGGAAGTAATAAATGGGAGAGTACCAGTACGACTTCTCAACTGGGGAGAAGATGAAGTAAATTTACCACGTTATGCCACTGTTGCTAAATTACATACCGTAGATAACAATTCTATTCTTACAACCGAGTCCTTAGCCTCCCGCCAACCAGCGGAGGATAACGACCCGACAACCCAGGTGGCGGATTGGTGTCAGCAACTCCATGTCGGGACAGACACCACTTCCGCCCACCAGAAACAGGGAGTACTACGGGTGGTACAGGAGTACGCACAGGTATTTAGCAAGCACCCACTTGACTTTGGGATAATTAAGGGAGTACAGCATCATATCCCTACAGGCAGTCATCCTCCCATCAAAGAGCGATACAGGCCTATACCTCCAGCCCATTATCAGAAAGCTAAGGAAATGTTGCGTGACATGAAGGAAGCCGGGGTGATAAGGGATAGTTGTAGTCCCTGGGCAGCACCTCTAGTCCTAGTTAAGAAAAAGGATGGAAGCATGAGAATGTGTGTAGATTACAGACAAGTAAATCGCATAACACATAAAGATGCATACCCATTACCACGTATTGAGGAATCCTTAGCTGCTTTGAAAACGGCTAACTACTTTTCTACCCTCGACCTCACTAGTGGGTACTGGCAAGTAGCTGTGGCTGAGGAGGATCGGGAGAAGACGGCTTTCACCACCCCAATGGGACTCTGTGAGTTTGACAGAATGCCGTTTGGACTCAGCAGTGCCCCGGGAACATTCCAGAGAGTGATGGAGAGCTGTCTGGGACATCTCAACTTTGAAACCGTGTTGCTGTACCTGGACGACGTAATTGTGTACTCCAAGACGTATGAGGATCATCTGAAACACCTGGCAGAGGTATTCGAATCACTGTCCAAGTATGGGATGAAACTGAAGCCCTCAAAGTGCCATCTACTCAAACGAAAGGTACAGTACCTGGGGCATATTGTCAGCTCCGAAGGAGTAGCGCCGGACCCCGAGAAGGTCACGGCCATCCAGAAATGGCCGGAGCCGAAGAATCTCAAGGAGGTGCGCCAGTTCCTGGGACTAACAGGTTACTACAGGAGGTTTGTAAAAGATTACACCAAGAAAGCAGCGCCTCTGCAGGACCTCCTGGTAGGACAACCCTCAAGAGCAGAAATCCTCCATTCCACTGGGGTAAAGAACAAGCTGAGGCATTCAAAGAGATGAAAGAGATCCTGACAGGCGATGAAATCTTAGCCTACCCTGATTACAACCAACCGTTCCTGCTGTATACCGATGCCAGTAACGAAGGATTAGGAGCTGTCCTCAGTCAGAAGCAGAATGGCCAAGAAAAAGTCATCGCATATGCAAGCAGGAAGCTCCGGCCAACTGAGAGAAACCCAGAAAACTATAGCAGCTTCAAGTTGGAGTTCCTGGCGCTGGTCTGGGCCATTACAGAAAGATTCAAACATTACCTTGCCTCCAGCAAGTTCACTGCGTACACAGACAATAACCCCTTGACGCATCTTGAAACGGCCAAGCTGGGAGCCATGGAGCAACGTTGGATGGCTCGGCTGTCAAACTATCAATTTACCATCAAGTACAGGGCAGGCCGTAAAAATGCCAACGCTGACGCCTTGTCTAGAATGCCGCATGAATCCGACACGGAGGAAGAATCGGATGACCTGGAAGAGATTGAGCTACCTGCGTTCCACAGAAATGGGATGATCCACGAACAACGAGCCCACAGAAAGCGGTGTGGTAAGACGGTAAACCCTTTACCTCACAGCTGGAAGGAGACTCAGGACAGCGATCCAGTGGTCAGCCGTATCAAGGAGCTGATAAGACAGGAAGGTTCCTCCTTGGAGAAGGATGCACCTATACCAGCAAAGCTCCTGTGGAACGAGAGAAGCCGGTTGTTCATCTACCGTGAGAAGTTGTGCAGGAGATACGTCGACCCAAGGACCCATGAGATGGTTTGGCAGATAGTGGTTCCCAGAGCAGACATCCAAATGGTGTTAGAAGCCTACCACGATCAAGCGGGACACTTTGGCTGGAAAAAGCTGGAGACCCTGTTGAGTTGTCGGTTCTACTGGGTAGGGATGCGCAGCTCCATCGAGAAGTGGTGCCGGAACTGTGGACCCTGTGGCCTCAGACGAAAAGACTACTGTAGTCAGAAGGCACCCCTGCAGCCTATCCAGACGACTCGTCCCTTGGAGATCGTGGCATTGGACCATGTCAAATTGTCACCAAGCAGGTCGGGATACTTATATGCCCTGACCATGGTGGATCACTATTCCAAATTTCTGGTGGTCGCCCCTGTCAAAGATCTGACAGCAGAGACAGCAGCAAAGACCTTCCAAGCAAGTTTCTGCAGACCACACGGATATCCAGAGCAGGTGCTGACTGATCGAGGTCCAGCCTTTGAAGCTGAACTGTTTCAGGAATTCTGTCACTTATATGGGTGTAAGAAGATCAGAACAACACCGTACCACCCTCAAACCAATGGCCTTTGTGAAAAGATGAATCACATTGTCATTGATTTACTGAAATCTGTACCACTGGAAGAAAGAAATCGGTGGCCAGACTTGTTGCCTGACCTGGTCGACTTGTACAACCACATACCAGTAAGTTCCACCAACTGCACTCCAGCCTACCTTATGAGAGCAAGACCAGGAAGACTGCCAATGGATTTGGAACTTGGTGTGGTAGAACCAGAGGCTGATGACACTGCTGAAGATTGGGACACAAACCGACAGGAACAGTACAGGAGAGTACAAGCCTGCGTGGAAGACAGTCTCAATAAAGTAAGAGAAAGGCAAGAGAAGAACTACAACAAAAATGCTCCCGCTAAGCCTTTTATGCCTGGAGAAATTGTGCTAAAAAGAAAAGAAGAATGCACAAATTGGATGATCAGTGGGAACAGGAGCCATATGTCGTGCAAAATTCCAAATTTGATAACAGAAAAACCTGTACCATCAGCAAGGATGGAGGAAAAACGACTGCAACTGTGTCTAGAGATCATCTAAAGTTGTGTCCGGGCCCACTAAAGCTTCGCGAAGAAGAACCTGCTGTCAATCAGGAAGGAAATGATGAAGCGGTCATACATACGGATCTGGGAGATCTACCTGCGGATTGGCCCAGAGTGGGAGAAGCAGTAATCATTCCTGTGCTGCAGTTTTATCAACCGCAAGAAGAACCTCTACATCAAGTCATACCAATTGTGCCAGTGGAGTTGGTTCCAGAAGGACCTGTTCCGGCAGACCCTCAACCATTGGGATCCCAAGCAGCGGAACCACAAGAGGCAGCACCACAAGAAGTGGAAACCCCTGGTGGAGCAGTACCGCATCGCCCAGTCGCTAGCATGCTTGCCAGATCCCTAGAGAGGTGGAGTCGTGTTTACAGTTTGCCGGCACACAGAGCAGATAGGCTAGAGACTACTACACTTGACACCACTCCACGTAGGTCAGAACGAACAACGAAAGGAAGGTTACCTATTCGTTATCAAGAGTAGTCCTAGTAAACTAGTTTAGTATGACCCAGACAGGGGTTTACTGCAATTGAAAATGTATAAAGTTTGAAAAAGATGAAAATTTGCACTTTATAGAAATGTTGAATAATGTTTACTACTATGCTTATAAAGAAGAGTTAAAGTATTAATGTGATTTTACTTGAAGAATGTTTAACCATGCAAAGGACTGCGTGGCTGTGGACTGTGCCAGCCCAAAAACTGTAAATGTAAATAGTTCGCACTTCGGTGCCCCATTTTGGTTTTACACAAAACCTAATTACCTCTGAAGAAAAACCCGTATGGTGTGGCCTAGAGTGAGGTCTGCAGTCAGAAGTCCTGCAGCCCACCCAGGACCCACGTGGGAGGTTTTTGGTGCGGGTCCTCCACAAGAATCTTGTCTTGTATTTATGAAAGTGTTTTTGATACTTTTATATTTTTCTATGTATACAGTGTAACGTTCAAGAATTCTTACCTCCCGCAAGGGATGAGTTAAAAACTGTTTGATGTTATATGCAAAACAAAATGTTTTCTTTTCTCTTCTACAGCCCGGGAGTGCTGTGTTTAACCAAGGGGGGATGTGTGGCCCAGCTACGTCAGGCACACATATTCCAGGAAAATGCACAAGAAGGTAACCATGAAGCTTGATTCATTCACGCACACTTCTCAGCATTGCCACTAGAGGCAAATCAGACTATTTAGTTGTGTGACATAGCAAGCAAAGGAGTTCAGTCAGTCAGTCTGTTTCCTGTCTTAGGACAGTGCAGTCAAGCTCCGGGTGGCTCAGGAGTGAGTCATCCCATCCATCTTAAGATCAGTTTCCAGTCAGACAGACGGAGGGAGAGGAGAGAAGTCTGAATCCTGACAGAGCTTGTGTAGCTCATCTGACAAGAAAGTGGAGGCTAGTACGGGTGAAGTGAATCATCCTAGCCTAGTCAGAGCTACCCCTTAACCTGCTACTCAGAACAAGCTGCCCGTGTTCCTGAGAAAGAAGGAGGAAAGGAATCAAAGCAGTTATACCAACGAGTCAACAGAGAAACAGGTCAGTGAGTACTGAAGGAAATCTGACCTTGGCATGCTTGCTACACGTGCTTATGTTAAGAGCGAGAGCAGGGCGAAGGGCGAGTGGAGAAGTAAGAGTGACAAAGGGACAGACCACCCTCACTCAGTTATCCGGACACCGGGGTCCGAAGCGTTGCTAGTGCTTCACGCCTAGTAATAAGAAAACCGGAGGCTTTCTGGACTACAAGTAGCAGAAGGTAGCCCTAAGCGCTGATACGTAACCGGAGTCAGGGAGAACAGGAGTCTAGCCTGATCAGCAAATATAGACTTAGTTCTCTCAACATCTGATAATCAGAGACATAGAAGGCTCTACCACAATGTCAGCCGGGCGTTGCAGCTATTGAACAAGCTGGAGATTAGCAGAGTTAACTTGACTTCATGCAAGTTTGTACTCACACATATACAAGGTTAAAGGAGGCCTCTAACCTGCTCAGCGGTTATCCTGAATGTGCATTCTCCACCCCGACCAGCTTCCCGGGACCTGCCTGAAACATCTGCAAGTAAAGGTATGGAAAGAGATTGCCTTGTGTGAGACTGCTTTATTACCTACACCCTGCACCACCATAGACTTCCAGGGACCAGTCTCACCTGTGGGAGACCTACCATCTAGCTGCCCCATAACATCCCCTGTGAAGATCCATATAGCAGTGCTGGTCCAAATGATCAGATACCACAGGTGGCGTCACGAACTATCTAATCTACAATTCCCCTGTAAATATCCCCCATTGTATGAGCGCCCAGGGCCACGGACCGAGTCCTGCTGCCAGTGACAAATCCCATAGACTTTCATGGGCTCAGTGCCGAGTACCCCATAGCCCTGGTACCCACACCACTTGGTGTGTGCGACTCAATGAGAAATCGCTGGTCAACTTTTAACCCTTATAACTTCCTAACAAAATTGTGCTGATGTAAAGTAGACATGTGGGAAATGTTATTTATTAGCTATTTTGTGTGACATATTTCTGTGTTTTAAGGGAATAAAAATTAAAAGTTTGAAAATTGCAAAATTTTCAAAATTTTCGCCATATTTCCATTTTTTTCATAAATAACCGCAAATTATATCGAAGAAATTTTAGCACTATCAGGAAGTACAATATGTCACGAGAAAACAATCTCAGAATCGTGAAGATCCGTTGAAGCGTTCCAGAGTTATAACCTCATAAAGAGACAGTGGTCAGAATTGTAAAAATTGGCGCGGTCATTAACGTGCAAACCACCCTTGGGGGTGAAGGGGCTAACATAAAAAAAATGTAACATTTCTCACCAACAAGACCATTAATATGGGCATACAGGTAGGACGAGTGTAACATTTCTATCACCTGTATGCCCATATTTATAGGTCATATACATTCCCTTTTGAGTGTGACAAACATGCAAAAGAATAGGAAATCAGGAAGGGGCAAACACTTTCTCACACACGTGTATACCCCATACTGTTGTGTGTCTCCAGGTCGCAGCAGCGGAGCTTCTCCGGCTCACAGGGACCGCTGCTATCAATCTAGGACTGGGTTCTGTCACTGTAACAAGATGACAATTTCTTTGTGTGCTTGGAAAAACAAATCAACCTCTTCTTAAAGATCCTGTCAGGCATTACATAGTGTGATGTCTCTGTCTAAAAGCAGGGATGGAACAAAGTGATTTTAGAAGAGTCAAAACTTTCCTGTCACCTTAGACACTGGTCATCTTCAGGCTCACACATTCTGGGCATGCTGGGAGTTGTAGTTTTGCGACAGCAGCTGATAGAGAATGCATGCTTGCAACGCTCCTAGCCTCCAGCAGAGGGCGCGCTTTACACCAGACTCGTTTCCTGTGGGAGTGGTCAGGTGGTGTGGTCACATGACTGTGACGTCACCACAGAGCTGGGCTCCTTGGAGGAGCAGGAGGCAGAAGTTTTGCAGGGAGTGCACGTGTCGTGTGGCTCCCGTCATGCTGAGGGGCGGCTGAGGATGGCGGGCAGTTATAGCCTGCTGCTCCTGCTTATTCTGGGCACCGGAGCATGCTGGGAGCTGCTGGACCTCCACTGCAAGGTGTACAACTCCTGCGACTGCAGCTTCAGGCCGGAGCTTCAGGGTGAGTGACGTCACGGCTGTGTGTGTTGTGTGGTGTGTGTGTGTGTGTGGTGGGTGGGGGGGGGGGGGGGGGTGTGACGTCATCTGTTACCCAGGAGCTGTGCAATACTGGCTGCTGGATGCCTGCTCTGACGAGTGCTCCTCCTGCCATTAGTGTACAGTATTGTGCGTGTCCTGTCCGTATCTCAATGCCTCTGCGCCTTCCTCCAATACACAGACCTTTACTATTTTCTGTTGAAAATGTTATTCCTTTAATCTTTTTTTATTTTTTATGGGGGTGGGGTGGGCATAATTAATAAAATAAATAATAATAGTTTTTATTATTATTATTGTCATCTTGATTCAGTGGCCGCTGCACTTTTAATAAAATGCAGAATGTTACCAAATATATATATATATATATATATATATATATATATATATATATATATACACACACATACTGTCGCAGGACTATGTTGACGGAGAAATGTGTGTGTGATATTTGATCAATAGAAAAGATCTCTTTTATTGAAAAAATAATAATAAAGCTGATGGGCATCAAATGTTTAATAAATATGAGCTTAATACTAAATAGAAAAGGTAAATCTGCTGCTATAACAGAATGTACAAAGTGTGATCCCAGTATTCCACATACCAGTTTGTATAAAGTGAGATGAAAAGAAAAAGGGCTCAGTGTATGAGAGTAGTAACTTTATTTCTATGGCGCCAACCTATACCGCAGCGCTTTACCATGGAGCGGGACATGTACAGACAATAGACATCACATAGTGACACATTACTCAGTTACAGGAGGAGTGAGGGTCCGGCTCATAAGCTTACAGTCTATAGGGAAACACGAGGTAGAACAACGGGCTGTTATGTCCGGCCATCATTATCATAATAAATCAGGGTTTTCATATAAAGCTGCACGATCCGCTCATCAGCCAGGCTCTAAGTGTAGTGACCGTGTGCTAATGCGAGCATGAGGATGTGGAGATAGAGGAGTAGGTCTGTCTAAAGAGATGTGTTTTTAAAGCACGCTTAAAAAACGTGGGGGATAGATGTTAGTTGGATCTGTTAATAGTGCATTCCGGAACACTGGTGCAGCACAAGAGAAGTTTTGGAGACTGAGGCACGAGGTTCGGATTATGGAGTGTGAGACGTTTCTTATAGGGTCCTATTCTATGTCCATTGCATAAATGTCTGAGATGGAATGCCCCTTTAATTTCACCCAGTGCCTGTGTAGTATTTCCGTTTCATATAAGTAAAATTCTATCTTACTTTTTTGTTCCCTTTTTTTTTTTCTCTCTCTCATCTGTAGCGTTGGATTGTGATCTTGCTCGCAATGTCTTTGGTCAGCACCTGGCAAGGGAGCAGTTGCTGAAGGCCCTAAAAGCCTTTGTGGAGACAGAGCAGCCCAGTAAGCCCCTCGTGCTGTCATTCCATGGCTGGAGCGGGACCGGTAAAACCTTTGTGAGTTCCCTGCTGGTAAAACACCTGTACAAAGATGGAAACAGGAGTCCGTACGTGCATCGCTTCTCTCCGATCCTGCACTTTCCTCATGCCCAGAATGTCAATCAGTACAAGGTCAGAGTTTCCTCATCGCCAGCACTTTACAGACTATTACGGTATTATCACTGCGCCCTTGGGGCTCACAATCTACATTCCCTATCAGTATGGAGTGTGGGAGGAAACCGGAGAACCCGGAGGAAACCCACACAAACACGGGGAGAAACATACAAACTCCTCGCAGATGTTGTCCTTGGTGGGATTTGAACCCAGGACCCCAGAGCTGCAAGGCTGCAGTGCTAACCACTGAGCCACTGTGCTGCCCATCAACTGAGGAACAGTGCTGACCACTGAGCCACCGTACTACTCTTTGAATGCAGCATTGATCCTTCTTTTCCCCTCCCTGTCGGTGGGGCTACACTTTAGATAGTTGCTGTGTTCCAGCATCTAGCGTGTGGACCCCAACAGTCAGAATACCATTGTTTTTATAGAAGTCTGGAGTCCGCTGAACTGCCGTAAACAGCAGTCTGTAGTCTGTCAAAAAGTTTGCAGAACTGCAAGAAGGAAGTGGGAACCCATTTTCTTCTATAAAAATATATCTATTGATTGTTTTAAATCAGTTTTTTTTGTATTACATGTATTTTTTTAACAAATATTTTTGTCAATGTTTTTCTTTATATTTATATCACATTCTTTGATAAGAAAATAGTAATTAAAAAATAGACTGCTTGTAGTTTTCACACCGGCCACTGGGGCTTTTTTTTTGACACATGCTATGAAGATTTTTCAGCAGGCTCCTTATCATCAGAGGCAGCATTATAATGACAGGTAACACCCCTATACATGACTGATGACACAGGATCCACCAATCACCATAGGCGACGTCACAGCTCGCCTCCTCCCTCCACAATTAACTTTGCACACGCTCATTAGATGCTTCAATGCAAAAGATAGGATCATTGTGGCTGATGTACATGTTCATTTTCTGACAAAGGAAGTTAGTGTGAAAACTGCAAGATTTCTTTTTTTTTTTCCTTTTTTTTAGACTTAGTGCAGATTATGATATAGGAAAAAAATACTCTCAAATTTTTTATAACCCACGTGACACAAAACCTGACTTACAAAATAGTTAATTTTACTTGTGTCTATGGCTAAAGCTGTGTCACTTTCATAAGTCTGGTAGTTTTCTGCCGTCCCGGTCTATCCAGTCATTGCAGTTTCATCACGGTTAATCCTTACTTTGCTGAATAGCTTAGCGTTCGCTGTATTCGTGAAGGTGACGAGTGCAGTGAGATAAGTTATCACCGGCAGTAAGAGATGACACATAGCAGGTCACAGTCCAGCGATGGTTACACGCCGGTGATAAACAGCTCATATGCCGCCCTGCTATCTGGAGATATGATGATAGACCCCATGTAACATGCACATGTCCGCCTCATCATATTGTGCTCATGCAGGAGGACCTGAAGCTGTGGATCCAGAGTAACCTCACCGCCTGCAGCCGCTCCATGTTCTTGTTCGAGGAGATGGATAAGATGCATCCAGGGCTGATCGATGTCATTACCCCTTTCTTGGGGTCCTCTTGGGTCGTCTTCGGTTCCAACTACAAGAAGGCCATATTTGTGTTTGTAAGGTATTCCATGCTTTTGTGTAATTCCAATTGTCCATTTTTTTTACATTTTTGCTTTGTTTTTGTTTGTTTTTTGTGTGTGTTTTTGTTGAAGATCCATATAGACCAATTGCACTCACCATCTAAAGGCTGCTTTAAATCCGCAGCAATTGGAGGCAGCTCCGTTCGCTGCCGTTAGGTGCTTTCTGTATAGCACAGCCAACTCTTGTCCTACATGCCGGTACACCCGACGTCAGATGTTTGCTGGGAAGTGGTTAAAGGGGTGGTCTATGTGCCTTCTGTGGTCATATAGACATCATAAAGTTGGAATCCTATCTGGTCGCATGAGCAGCTACTGCAAAGAAAAGCTGTTACTGTGAATGACAGGGCAAATGGGGATGCACTTGTGGCTTGGTATGGTCTCCGGAGGTTCCTGGTCACCTTGTGACTTGCCCTCAAAGTGCTAGATATGTGGGAGTTTTCCTGTATGGACAACCCCTTTTAAGGCAAAGCTCATAACTTTGTAGGTGAGGAAAATTTATATTAAAGGGACATTCCTGTGTCATTTGTATAGCCAGTTTCATTCCTCAATGAAGGGTGAGCTGGCAGACATAGGAATACCCTTCTAATAGTAATCATGGACTAAATGGGTGGGTAGTAGAGATGAGCAACCTGACCTGCATTACCCTAGTCTTGGGAGTCGGACCGGGGCAGAGCAAGCACCCATGGCGGCACTCTAATGCTGGCGTCACACATGCCTCTTGTGATTACCAGGTCTCACGCCATCATGATTGTGTGCCGCCTTGGCTTAGTGATCAGAAGAGGCGCTTAGGATGGCGACATTTGAGTGCCACTAAGGGAGTTTGCTGTACCCCATTCAGGTGCCACCGAGTAGCGAAGTAGACACCGGAGCAGGGTAGTGTTTTGCCTATCTCTAGTAGGTAGTGATGGGAACATGGATATTTTTTAATTTTCTGTAAGTAGTCCCACTGATGAACACTACAGTCTGGGAACAGTAGATTGTATTGATCCACCCAGCAGGAATTTAGCATTTTTCTTTATCTTTGTGCAGTAATTCGGGAGGAGAAGCCATTAATAGAGTGGCACTGAATTTCTGGAGAGAGAGAAAGGACCGAGAGGAGATTCAGCTGAGTGACGTGGCACCGGCTATAACGAGAGATGTGATAGCCGACCAAGAACGTGAGTACAGTGTTATCTGCCGGGGCAATCCTTCATACTTGAAGTATGCGCATCAAGGATCAAATACTTGGGGCTTACATTACTATGCAAAAGTTTTAGGCAGGTGTGGAACAAAAAATGCTGCAGATCACGAAAGCTTTCATAATAGAAGTGTTAATAATTTATTATCAATTTAAAAAATTGAAAGTGAGTGAACAAAAGAGAACTCTAAATCCCATGAATATTCGATGACCGCCTATCACCTTCATCACTTCTTTTAGATACTCTTGTCTCTTGTTCACAGATTTTGAAGGGTCTCGGCAGGAGGTTGCTCCAAACATCTTGGAGAACTGACCCCAGATCTTTTGTGGATGTCGCTTGTGTAAATCTTTCTGTCTCTTCATGTGATCCCAGACAGACTGGATGATGTGAGATCAGGGCTCTGCGGGGGCCGGATCATCACTTCCAGGACTCCTTGTTCTTTACGCTGAGGGCAGTTATTAAAGACATTTGCTAGGTGTTTGGAATCGTTGTCTGGCTGCAGAATAAATTTGGAGCAAATCGGATGCCTCCCTGATCCTGATACATGATGGATAAGTATCTGCCTGTATTTCTGAGTGTAAAGAACAAGGAGTCCTGGAAGTGATGATCCGGCCCCTGCAGAGCCCTGATCTCACATCATCCAGTCTGTCTGGGATCACATGAAGACACAGAAGGATTTACACAAGCGACATCCACAGAAGATCTGGGGTCAGGTCTCCAAGATGTTAGGAACAACCTCCTGCCGAGTTCCTTCAAAAACTGTGTACAAGTAACCTAGAAGAATTTATAGTGAAGGGCAATTACCAAATATTTGATTTCTCTTTTCTTCATTTACTTTGCATTTAAGAAAATTCTTCTTAGTTGCTGTGTGAAGTTATTCTAAAAGATTTACTGGGCAACCACGGAGCGGGAAATAGATTACATAGTTAATAATTAGTAGATTATTATTAGACTTTTATACTTTGTTGGTCACTGTTATTTCAGCAATCTTTGCAAATAAAAAAAAATCAATAGTGTAAGATAATCTAAGAATTTGTTTAATATGTCTGGGATATGCCTCTTTCTTCACTTATAAGCCACTTCTCTTTCCAATCTTCTTTCCCAAAATTGAATTCATGCTCAAAAATGTCTAAAATCAGTTCTGGCTTTCTTTTCATAGAAGGATCTCATTACATGCTCATAGAAGTCTATGGCAAGGGAGAGAAGCAAAGGGACTCACAAAACACCAGAGCTGGATTACCAGCTACACTGCTTAGTACTAATGTCCTCCATGCTGTTGCCATAGAAACATAGGGGAGCAGGATCTCCTCTTTTTCTATTCTAGATCATTTCTACCTAGTAGCCCATATTGGCAATATGAAATGGAATAAGGAGAGGGGGGGTAAACTGGTGAAAAATGCAGGATACAAGTCCTATAATGGCCGGAACCTCCTCCTACGTGCCGGCATCCCTGACTCCTCTTTCGAATAGCCGGCTTGTCACAATATCTCTTGTGCAGCACATCGGGACTACAAAACAAGAGAAGGGGTTACCGGCAGGCCTCTCGTCCTGCGGCCATATAAATGCTGACTTGGCCACTGAACCAGGATTGCTGCTACCTCAGTAATGGGAAAATCTGTATTTACCGAAGACAGATTTTTTAAAAAAAAAATTTTAGAATTTTGAGAATGAAAGATCGGTCGTATTTCACATGTACTATTGATTTATGGGGAAAAAAATTGACGGCTACTCTCTAACTGCTCTTTGGTTTGCAGCATCTACCATAAATGTATATGGTATTATGACTGAGCATGTGGTGTGAACAGGGGCTAATAAATAGAGCGAGGTAATGAACATTAGTGGAGTGTTGTTTGAGCAGGTCGTATATCTGATGATTATTATGTATGTTTCTCCTAGATGGTTTCTGGCAGTCTGAGATCATGAAGCAGAATCTCATCGATGTCATTGTGCCTTTTTTACCGCTCCGTCCCAACCACGTGCGGCACTGTGTGCGCAGCGAGCTGGAGCAGATGGGACTGGCGTCGGAGGAAGACCTGGTACATTCGGTAACGGACAGTCTGGTTTACTTCCCTGAAGAAGAGAAAGTTTTCTCGTCCACGGGCTGCAAAACTGTAGCATTCCGGATCAACTACTATTTATAAAAAAAAAACGGATATGCGCTTGTTCACACACTTTTGTTTTACGGAATAAACCACGTTAGACGGTGCCCAATTCTGAAAGTGGCACCTCTGTCTTCCAGTTACATACAATGGTTCACCAAGTGCAGAAATTCTGCATAGTCACATGTAATTGACTGGACTGCTTAAAGGGATTGTCTGGGACAAGAGCTGCAATACCAGACACAGTCCATGGACAAGAGTGGCGCTGTTTCTGGGTGGGTGTGCGGTGGGAACCCCCAATTTTTTATTTATTTTTTTTTTCACTTTGGGTAAGGCTTTTAAACTAACATACCAGACTTTACCCTTTTTATGAGATTTATAGTCTTAGACCTAAACCAGAATTGTATCCAAAAAGTGGTAAGAGGCTTTTTATGTACTTATGTATTTTTTTTTTCCTTGGTTAGGAACAATTCCAGGTCCCAAAATCAAAATATGTATAGAAAAAGTGCATGAAACTGCCTCATATGAACAGGGTGGGTTTACGCGCTACAATTTTGGTTGCATTCTGGTTTGAAGGGGGTTACTCCCATCTTCATAGATGGAGATCGTTGGCTAGTGCTTGTAAATATTAGTAAATTTGCAGTTTACCGCTTATTAAAATTTTCAGCCGTTCTTGAGATAACACTTTTTCTTTACTGCTCGATGTCTTGGAGAAAGACCACCGCTGCTAGACAGTACACAGTGCTTACAAGCTCTTTTCTGTTGAACTTGTAAGCACTGTTTTGAAGTTGGCCAGGATCACTATTACCGCGCTATTACTTTCTAACCCTGCCAACTTTAGTGTGGTGCTTGCAAGCTAGATAGCATTGGTGGTCGGTCTCCTAGGCGACGAGCTGTAAACTAGAAAATTAATATCTCAATGAATTGCTGAAAATTGCAATAGTCAGTAAATTGCAAAAGTCCTTGATATAACAAGCGCTATCTGACTACCTATGAAGATGGGAATAATCCTTTAAATCAGAATGTCCAGAATTAGAAAAACATCAGCTCCATGTACGTGACTAGATCTGAGCTGCACTACCAGGAACAACCCATGGTCGGAAGTGGCACTGTTCTAGAAAGAAAGCTGCCATGTTTTTTTGTTTTTAGGTGTATGAAAATGTATACATTTCATATGCAAGAGGAAGCCATGGGCATCTGCTCCTTCCCCCCACTCCGAGCATAAAAGTATAGGTTGGTGGAATCTGGACACCACCCATACACATAAGAGAGTCGTTCGGCCTCCCCAAAATCAGCAGGTTGGCGACTTTATTCTGATGCATGTAGGGGTCTCAATTTTCGGTTCACTGCTATGGAAGGTAAACTGGAGACCCTCGTGCGTTTAACATTGCTGTCTTCTCCTATAAAACTCAATATCGGTGCGTTCTGTGAAAGGAAATGAAATGTGAAGCCGCTGTTTATTCTAGAATTTTTCTCTAATATTCTGATCTCATATGATTTACTCATCATAAATATGCAGCCTGCACTGTGCGAACCAGAGACCGAATACAGATGGTGTAAAAGCATAAAGGACTGTACACTTCCAGTGTCGACGACCCATCTGTGGGGGTCTGACGTTCAACACCTCCACCGATCTGTTGTCGCCATGTCCCACAGTGTGTGGAAGTACACCGTGCATAAAGCCGGAGCATCACGGCTCCGTATACTAACTATTGCACATCAAGTCATGTTTACTTCAAAGAACGGGTGTCGGACATATGCTAAGGATATGACATCCATACTGCAGTTGTAGACCACACCTTTAAAGGAATGTATCATCAGAAGGTGACCTATTGTCCAAACTGGTCTTTTGTATTAATTGTCCCCACCCTCCAACTTTTTTGCCGGCCACTGGGTCTTTGTAGACTATAACTTTCTGTTGTTTCAGGAAACAACACCTGTACATAGCCACAATAGTTATTCTGGCCTTATGTTTTTTTTTACTGAATCCTCTAACGAGTGCGTGCAAAGGTCGTTATGAAGAGAGGAGGAGATGAGCTGTGACATCACTTGCTGTGACTGATGGATCCTGTGTTATTAGATGTGTATAGTCATTATTATCCTGCCTCTGATGATAATGAGTCTGCTGAAAGTATGAGTTTAAAGTAGCACAAATGTGAAGATTTTAAGATTACTTTATTATTTTTTTTTTCGTAGAGATCATGATCTGAAAAAAAAATTACCAAAATTAAAAAAAATTGCTTTAAGCAAACTCATTTTCTGATGATGCTTAGTCTTTAGGTAAGACCTATCTGATCAATGGTAGTCTACAAGAATATCCACTGTGGGAAGGGACATCAGAAGGATAAGAAGTTCCATAACACAATAAAGTTTTTATTACTTTTAGCCACGGACTGTGACGCCATCGAAGACTGAGCCTTTTGTTTTTTTAACTTTCATTCATTGCCCTGATGAAATGATGATCATGCTTTTATCCAATAAATTTTTTAAGTCGCCAAACTTTTTCCTCCAGTTTATTGCTGATGTATTGCTGTCTCTCTGGTGGTCAGGGCTTGCTTGAAACGTGTAGTATCTCTACAGGTGAAGAGTCCCAGGTTGACGACTGCTTATCTAGAGCTGGTCAGTCCAAGCCCAAATGTCTTCCAATGATAAGGGGCCCCTGTGGCCGGTGATTCCTCCTGGGGTGGCGGTGGTCTGGAGACACGTGGCGCAGTTGACCTCAGGTATCCTTGTCTGTTGCGTTCTGCTAGGATTTCCATTTTAAGCTGTATGGATCCAAAAAATAGATTTTTGACTTTTCCAACCAAATGCATTTCAAGTTATACTCTGTCCTACAAGTTGAGTTTCTAAGAGTTGTCGTCTTCTAATAATTTCGTCAATGGGAGGAAGTGTCTGTATGGTGAAATACAGTGGCATTATACTGCGGCACTGGTACCTACAGCTTTTTTAGTACCATTTTTTTTTTTTTTTTTTACACCCGACTATTGGATTCGCTTTAAAGATGATATATTTACACTCAACATTGAAATTGCAACAACAAGAAGGAAAATTATGGGAATCTCAGGATCAATTATGAAAAAATGAATCCACTTTCAAAACATTTATTCAATATGGAGTATGATGGCCACACTTACAGTATTGGCTGCTATCAATAAGGTTATTAATGGTCTTGTGAGGAAGGTTGTGCTGCGCTGAATGCACTTGGGCAAATCATCAAAATCCGTTGCTGGCAGCTCCTGTGTAAACATCGACCAATGGCTTCATCGATGGGAGACAAGTTTGGAGTCGCTGCAGCCATGGGAGCGCGCTCACAGTTGCACGAGCAAAATGTGGCCTGGAGTTGTGTTGAAAAACATCATCTTCTAGGACACTTTAGACAAATGGCCGCACCACTGATTCCACCACCAAGTCAATGTAACGCTGAGCTATTAGTGCACCTGGAATGAAGACTAGAAAAGTCTGGCTCCCTTACATTGTCACCCCAAGACCATAATCATGGGAGTGTGACTGAAGGCCTGCCTCTTCATGGCATTTCTAACGTGATCTCCAGACCAATTTTTCGGCTATCATGGTGTTCAAGACAAAATGACACTCAATATTGACAGGGATAGACCTCCATTGTCCTCTTAGTCTGCACTATGAGAGCAGTGATGTGAAGTCATGAAGAAGCCTTCACACCAGTCCTACCAAGATTATACTGTGGAGTAGCATAATGTGCGATAACTGGACCTCTCTAGTGTTCACCTCAGGTACACCTAACATCTCAGGGGTTATAGTGATTTAACGTGGAAAGAGTGGTGCAGCTATTTCTCCAGTAGGTCCCAGGAGCTGTTTTGCAACACAACGCAAGGCCAGATGTTGCTTGTGCTACTGTGATCAGCCTGTGCGGACTTAACGTGCTACCATGGCCTCTGGACTTGTCTTCCATTGAGCACATCTGGGACATCATTAATCGGCAAGTACAAAGTGAGCTGCCAGCAGCGGATCTTGATGATTTGCCCAAGTGCATTCAGCGCGGCAGAACATTTATGTGCACATGTGAACTCGCCCTTCTGGTGTAACTCACCTTCCTGCGTTTGCCGACCATTTCTACCAGTTGCTGATCAGTCATACACATAGCAAGGTCTCTCCTAGTTCCAGGAAGGGCACCATCCTTGTGTCCACATGTGGAATGACTAGTGAAAAAAAACAATTTATCACTCATAATAATACCCATTCCATGTTATGTTTCGGTAGCTGAGGAGTGCAGGTAAAAAAGGCAATACACCAGAGCAGTTGGAATCTATGAGATTGCAGTACCCTGACTAACCACCACAACTAGAGGCAGCCGTGGAGCGTTCCTACGTTGGTCCTAGACGCCTCGTCACAGCCTGAGAAACTAACTACACCTAAAGATAGAAATAGGAAAGCTATCTGCCCCGGAGCAGAACCCCAAAGATAATAGAAAGCCCCCAAACATGTAATGGCGGTTAGACAAGAGGAAATACTGACACAGAAAGAAAATAGTATGAGCAAACGCTGGGGCCCAAACTATCTAAATAGAAAAGGATAGGAAGGGTACTTACTGCAATCCCAGAAAACCCTGAAAAGCACCAACTCTACTAATTTCAAAATCACCTGAGATCACACGACCTCTACCACCTAAATTAGTTCTCTGGTGTAACAAAATCAAAACAGCAGCCACTGAAAAAACTGGAAAAAGCAAAAGAACAAAACTCAGTGGCTGAACTAAACTGAGAGGGCAGAAGCCCCCGGATGGGACCCTGAAGGCCCCCAAAGAAGTGCAGGACAAAATGCAAAAATATAGCACAAACACAAAAGAAGAAAAAAAGTCTTATCTGTTAGCAGGAGATGCAGACACGACACAGCAGGCTACAAGGGAAACTGGAATGAAGGATTCAGACCAGAACAATTGATCACCGGCAACCCTGATGGGAAAATGACTCCCTTATATAAGACCAGTCAGTAACACCTGATTCCCAGTCCTCACAATCTTCACTAGCACCGCTTGTAACCATCAGAGGGAGCCTCTGCTCAGAACTCATCTCAAACTCATTCACAACAATTCCAGGTCTGTGATGTGTGGGAGGATAACTCACGTGCCGTCTTTACATGTAATTGGCAGATTCTCCAGATTTCGCCCCAGGGAAGATCGAGCACTGTCGGCAAGTTTACTGGTTATAATTTCATCCAGTGTTTTTCCAGGGAAGAAATCAATTATGGTCGATGCAATCTGTGAAAAACAATAGTTAAATTGATCCGGAAAATTTGGCTTTGCACAAGTGTGGTCAGATTTAGTAGATAAAACCTTTTCTTTTGCTGGGATGCGAAAGCGCCAACTTTGCTGGAACTGCATCGGAGGTGAGTGTGTTTTTTTTTTTAATGGAGCCAAACTTGAAGAATGAGAACGGGTTGTCCAAGTAGTGGGCAACTCCTTTAATCTCTTCTTTTTCTTCAATCCCATTTTCTCACATTACAATTAAAATTAAGAAAATATATTGAAAATAAACACAATTTCCTCTGTTTCTGGAGCTCAACTTCGTGTCTCCTCCTTTTCCTCGCTGTCCTGGCTGCAGCAGGAGCCTCTCCCCTCTCTGCAGTTGGATAAAAAAAAATACTAAAAGCCCCAGCCCCTTGTTAAGAATACAGTGTTTCAGCTTCTCATCCCCTGACCGTGGAGCAAATCGGCAGGAGATTAACATGAGATTACGACTCGCCACTTTTGTAAATCGAAACCATCACTGCACAAATAACCATTGCTGCTGGCTTAGAGCATACAATTGTATGAGGTCGCATTGGGACCCCCAAGGTGTGTTGCAGAAAATCCAATTTTTTCTAACTAACATGATATTTTACAGGTCACAATGTGATCCCCTTGTTCACTAGCATTTTGGGGCACTGTAACAGTAACATACTGATCTTTGTTATGGAAAAAGTCCGTACCACATAGGTTAAGCCTAAAGCAGGAAGGCATTGATGTGAAGAAGACCAAGAACCAAAAAGTCAGCTATGCTGCTGTTTATAAGGAAATGCGCTGGTGCAGAAATTGTGTTTAAGGAAATTCATTGAGATAACTTAACCCGTTTCAGGGTCTGACCAACCTCTTCTTCAGGAAGAATAAAACATCTTGTACAATCATGGCCAAAAGTTTTGAGAATGACACAAATATTATATTTTCACATGATCTGCTGCCCTCTGGTTTTTATGTGTGTTTGACAGATGTTTTTATCACAGACAGAAATATAATAATTGCAAACATATGAGTAGCAAAAGCTTATATTGACAGTTAGAATGAGTTAATGCAGCAAGTCAATATTTGCAGTGTTGACCCTTCTTCTTCAGGACCTCTGCAATTCTCCCTGGCATGCTCTCAATCAACTTCTGGACCAAATCCTGACTGATAGCAGTCCATTCTTGCACAATCAATGCTTTCATTTTGTCAGAATTTTTAGGTTTTTGTTTGTCCACCCGTCTCTTGATGATTGACCACAAGTTCTCAATGGGATTAAGATCTGGGGAGTTTCCAGGCCATGGACCCAAAATCTCTATGTTTTGTTCCCTGAGCCATTTAGTTATCACCTTTGCTTTATGGCAAGGTGCTCCATCATGCTGGAAAAGGCATTTTGATCACCAAACTGCTCTTGGAGGGTATGGAGAAGTTGCTCTTGAGGACATTCTGGTACCATTCTTTATTCATGGCTGTGTTTTTAGGCAAGACTGTGAGAGAGCCGATTCCCTTGGCTGAGAAGCAACCCCACACATCAATGGTTTCAGGATGCTTAACAGTTGGCATGAGACAAGACTGGTGGTAGCGCTCACCTTGTCTTCTCCCAATGAGGCGTTTTCCTGATGTCCCAAACAATCGAAAAGGGGATTCATCAGAGAAAATAACTTTACCCCAGTCCTCAGCAGGCCACTGCCTGTACCTTTTGCAGAATATCAGTCTGTCCATGATGTTTTTTCTGGAGAGAAGTGGCTTCTTTGCTGCCCTCCTTGAGACCAGGCCTTGCTCCAACAGTCTCCGCCTCACAGTGCGTGCAGATGCACTCACACCTGCCTGCTGCCATTCCTGAGCAATCTCTGCAATGCTGGTAGCCCGATCCCGCAGCTGAAACACTTTTCAAGAGATGGTCCTGGCGCTTGCTGGTCTTTCTTGGGCGCCCTGGAGCCTTTTTGGCAACAATGGAACCTCTCTCCTTGAAGTTCTTGATGATGCGATAGATTGTTGACTGAGGTGCAATCTTTCTAGCTGCGATACTATTCCCTGTTAGGCCATTTTTGTGCATTGCAATGATGACTGCACGTGTTTCTTTAGAGATAACCATGGTTAACAGAAGAGAAACAATGATGCCAAGCACCAGCCTCCTTTTAAAGTGTCCAGTGGTGTCATTTTTACTTAATCATGACAGATTGATCTCCAGCCATGTCCTCATCAACACCCACACCTGTGTTAATGGAGCAATCACTGAAAAGAGGTTAGCTGGTCCTTTTAAGGCAGGGCTGCAATGATGTTGAAATGTGTTTTGGGGATAAAGTTCATTTTCTAGCCAAATATTGACTTTGCAAGTAATTGCTGTTAAGCTGATCACTCTTTATAACATTCTGGAGTATATGCAAATTGCAATTAGAAAAAGTGAAGCAGTAGACTTTGTAAAAATTAATATTTGCATCATTCTCAAAACTTTTGGCCATGACTGTATTCATTCTGACCCCGAAACGTGTCAATGAGCATTTCCCAACAGTCTATTTCTTAGGTGTTTGGCCAGGGCTCTCTTACCTCCGGACTTTTTGGGTTGAGCAGGATCGAGATGAGCGCATCCTCTCGTGCACACATGATGTTGTGGAGTGAGCGCCGGAGTCTGGCTCTGTGCAGATACAGTTGGGGAAGCAGAGGATGTTTCCTGATGGCCTCTGAGAAGTGGCGTTCAGCTTGCTGGTATTGCCTGTGAGGGGTGATCAGAAAGTTTAGAAACTAGTCAATGTCTAAGGTGTTTGCGCCGTGCACCCCTGCTCACCTCTGATCCTGAGACTGCAGTCCCAGCGCATCTAGGAGTTTAGCAAGTCGAATCCTACTACCCCAATCTTCTTCATCCAGGTCAAATGCCTGCTGGTAATCTGCCAGGGCAAAGACCAATTCCCCCAACTGGAAGAAACAATCTAATTTTGACAAAAAAAAAAGTGTGAAAGCAGAACATAGATCTGTCGAAATTTCAGCACTCATCTTGGTGTTCAGTCATCTCCACTTCTGCAATGGTTTCGACACGAGAGCATCTTCCACCTCCTTGTGTCAGCACATGATGAAGGCGGTTGGCCATCTAGATCAGTTCAATAGCCAAGCCCATCACGCCTGGGACAGAGAAGGGGGCTGGCTTAGCCAATGAACTAATCCAGATTGCTTGCCCGATTCATCATGTCCCAACACATGTAGGATGAATTAGAAGAAACCTTTTCTCCAATCAAAACTAATGGTAGACTAGACCTTGCACCTATCCTCTAATCCAGGGTTCCCCAACTCCAGTCCTCAAGGCCCACCAACAGGTCATGTTTTCAGGATTTCCTTAGCATTGTCCAGGTGATAATTGCATCACCTGTGCAATACAAAGTAAATCCTGAAAACATGACCTGTTGGGCCTTGAGGACAGGAGTTGGGGAACCCTGCTCTAATCAGTATATGCGGATGACTTTCGTATTTTTTCACCACAACATTTTTCTGGCATGATTTCGGAAAACTGCAATAAAATTATACGTTTCAAAAATTGCAAAGTGTGAACGCAGGCTTAACGTTATCACCCATGCACTCGATAAGTAATAAATGTATAATATAAAATAATATATAATATATAGTAATAAATAATATCTATATATATAAAGTTGTATGTGTGTATCACCAACCAATCACGGAGTATCTTACATTTATGTGTGTATCACCAACCAATCACGGAGTATCTTACATTTAACCAGAGCTGTATGTATCGAGCCATCTCTAGCTCTCTGCTGACATCAAGTGGACTAGATTAGAGCTTCACAAACTGTGACAACACAGTTCACTCTTCACCTAGAGGCGTGATGGGAAAATGAGAAGTGAGGTGCTGCTGCAGTATGAGGCTGTGTATAGAGAAGAGTGAGGCGCTGCAGGTGGAGGCAATCACGGACTATCTTACATTTAAACAGAGCTGTATGTATCAAGCCATCTCTAGCTCTCTGCTGACATCAAGTGGACTCTTTGTGTGTTATGATTTGGTAGCTGAGGAGAGCAGGCAAAAAAGGCAATACACCAGAGAGGTTGGAATCTACTGGATTGCAGTACCCTGACTAACCACCACAACTAAAGGCAGCCGTGGAGCGTACCTACGTTGGTCCTAGACGCCTCGTCACAGCCTGAGAAGCTAACTACACCTAAAGATAGAAAGAGGAAAACTATCTGCCCCGGAGCAGATCCCCAAAGAACATAGGAAGCCCCCAAACATGTAATGGCGGTTAGACAAGAGGAAATACAGACACAGACAGAAAATAGTATGATACAAGAAGAAAAGGTAGCACACTGTAGCGCTATAGCTTGCAAACACGAAATATGAAAAATATGAAAAATGAATTACATCATTACCTTAGAAATATGAAAAATTGAGAAGTCTTAGCGCATAAGATGGCCAAATTATGTGAGCCTGATAGCCACGTCAAGGCTCTTCTCGTATATCAGGTCCCTAACTAATGCCTATCCTCGCTTTAGAAAAGTCTGTCTGCATGGGAACCTATGAATCCTCTTTTCAGACTAAAATCTACATCTCTGTGGAGGGGTGATGAACCTGCTGTAATTAAAAGGCCTGTGACCACCAGGTGGAGTGCTCAGGCAGAAGGTAAATGAATACATATCAAAAAACTGACCGGCACATCCAAACTTAGATTCAGTGTGAACAGGTGCTAAACCTAGAGTCACCAACTCATATACATACAAGAAGAAAAGGTAGCACACTGTAGCGCTATAGCTTGCAAACACGAAATATGAAAAATATGAAAAATGAATTACATCATTACCTTAGAAATATGAAAAATTGAGAAGTCTTAGCGCATAAGATGGCCAAATTATGTGAGCCTGATAGCCACGTCAAGGCTCTTCTCGTATATCAGGTCCCTAACTAATGCCTATCCTCGCTTTAGAAAAGTCTGTCTGCATGGGAACCTATGAATCCTCTTTTCAGACTAAAATCTACATCTCTGTGGAGGGGTGATGAACCTGCTGTAATTAAAAGGCCTGTGACCACCAGGTGGAGTGCTCAGGCAGAAGGTAAATGAATACATATCAAAAAACTGACCGGCACATCCAAACTTAGATTCAGTGTGAACAGGTGCTAAACCTAGAGTCACCAACTCATATACATACAAGAAGAAAAGGTAGCACACTGTAGCGCTATAGCTTGCAAACACGAAATATGAAAAATATGAAAAATGAATTACATCATTACCTTAGAAATATGAAAAATTGAGAAGTCTTAGCGCATAAGATGGCCAAATTATGTGAGCCTGATAGCCACGTCAAGGCTCTTCTCGTATATCAGGTCCCTAACTAATGCCTATCCTCGCTTTAGAAAAGTCTGTCTGCATGGGAACCTATGAATCCTCTTTTCAGACTAAAATCTACATCTCTGTGGAGGGGTGATGAACCTGCTGTAATTAAAAGGCCTGTGACCACCAGGTGGAGTGCTCAGGCAGAAGGTAAATGAATACATATCAAAAAACTGACCGGCACATCCAAACTTAGATTCAGTGTGAACAGGTGCTAAACCTAGAGTCACCAACTCATATACATACAAGAAGAAAAGGTAGCACACTGTAGCGCTATAGCTTGCAAACACGAAATATGAAAAATATGAGCCTGATAGCCACGTCAAGGCTCTTGTTGGTGACTCTAGGTTTAGCACCTGTTCACACTGAATCTAAGTTTGGATGTGCCGGTCAGTTTTTTGATATGTATTCATTTACCTTCTGCCTGAGCACTCCACCTGGTGGTCACAGGCCTTTAATTACAGCAGGTTCATCACCCCTCCACAGAGATGTAGATTTTAGTCTGAAAAGAGGATTCATAGGTTCCCATGCAGACAGACTTTTCTAAAGCGAGGATAGGCATTAGTTAGGGACCTGATATACGAGAAGAGCCTTGACGTGGCTATCAGGCTCACATAATTTGGCCATCTTATGCGCTAAGACTTCTCAATTTTCATATTTCTAAGGTAATGATGTAATTCATTTTTCATATTCGTGTTTGCAAGCTATAGCGCTACAGTGTGCTACCTTTTCTTCTGTATGTATATGAGTTGGTGACTCTAGGTTTAGCACCTGTTCACACTGAATCTAAGTTTGGATGTGCCGTCAGTTTTTTGATATGTATTCATTTACCTTCTGCCTGAGCACTCCACCTGGTGGTCACAGGCCTTTTAATTACAGCAGGTTCATCACCCCTCCACAGAGATGTAGATTTTAGTCTGAAAAGAGGATTCATAGGTTCCCATGCAGACAGACTTTCTAAAGCGAGGATAGCATTAGTTAGGGACCTGATATACGAGAAGAGCCTTGACGTGGCTATCAGGCTCACATAATTTGGCCATCTTATGCGCTAAGACTTCTCAATTTTTCATATTTCTAAGGTAATGATGTAATTCATTTTCATATTTTTCATATTTCGTGTTTGCAAGCTATAGCGCTACAGTGTGCTACCTTTTCTTCTTGTATGTATATGAGTTGGTGACTCTAGGTTAGCACCTGTTCACACTGAATCTAAGTTTGGATGTGCCGGTCAGTTTTTTGATATGTATTCATTTACCTTGCCTGAGCACTCCACCTGTGGTCACAGGCCTTTAATTACAGCAGGTTCATCACCCCTCCACAGAGATGTAGATTTTAGTCTGAAAAGAGATTCATAGGTTCCATGCAGACAGACTTTTCTAAAGCGAGGATAGGCATTAGTTAGGACCTGATATACAGAAGAGCCTTGACGTGGCTATCAGGCTCACATAATTTGGCCATCTTATGCGCTAAGACTTCTCAATTTTTCATATTTCTAAGGTAATGATGTAATTCATTTTTCATTTTTTCATATTCGTGTTGCAGCTAGCGCTACAGTGTGCACTTTTTGTTGATATGAGTTGGTGACTCTAGTTTGCACCTGTTCACACTGAATCTAAGTTGGATGTGCCGGTCATTTTTTGATATGTATTCATTTACCTTCTCCTGAGCACTCCACCTGGTGGTCACAGGCCTTTTAATTACAGCAGGTTCATCACCCCTCCACAGAGATGTAGATTTTAGTCTGAAAAAGGATTCATAGGTTCCCATGCAGACAGACTTTTCTAAAGCGAGGATAGATTAGTTAGGACCTGATATACAGAAGACCTTGACGTGGCTATCAGGCTCACATAATTTGGCCATTTATGCGCTAAGACTTCTCAATTTTTCATATTTCTAGGTAATGATAATTCATTTTTCATATTTTCATATTTCGTGTTTGCAAGCTATAGGCTACAGTGTGCTACCTTTCTTCTTGTATGTATTGAGTTGTGACTCTAGGTTTGCACTGTTCACACTGAATCTAAGTTTGGATGTGCCGCATTTTTTGATATGTATTCATACCTTCTGCCTGAGCACTCCACCGGTGGTCACAGCCTTTTAATTACAGAGTTATACCCCTCACAAGAGTAGATTTTAGTCTGAAAAGGATTCATAGTTCCCAGCAGACAGACTTTCAAACGAGTAGGCATTATTAGGGACCTGTAACAGAAGAGCCTTGACGTGGCTATCAGGCTCACATAATTTGGCCATCTTATGCGCTAAGACTTCTCAATTTTCATATTCAAGTAATATGTAATCATTTTCAATTTTATATTCGTGTTTGCAAGCTATAGCGCTACAGTGTGCTACCTTTTCTTCTTGTATGATATGAGTGGTGACTCAGTTTAGCACTGTCCATGATCAGTTGATGCGTATTTTTATAGTATCATCCTCTCCTGAACCGTGAGCCTTATTAACTCACACTCACGAGTAGATTTATAAGTCTGTTCCATGCAGCAATAACGAGCATAGGCCGATAGAGAAGGCGACTGCACCACAATGCACTATGCGCAAGCTCATTTTATTCAGATGAGACTTATACAATCGTTGCACTACACAGGGACCTCTCTGTATGTATATGAGTGGTGACTCTAGGTTTGCCTGTTCACACTGAATCTAAGTTTGGATGTGCGGTCAGTTTTTTGTAGTATCATTACCTTCTGCTGAGCACCCACCTGGTGGTCACAGCTTTTAATTACAAGGTCATCACCCCTCCCAGAGATGTAGATTTGTCTGAAAAGAGGATTCATAGGTTCCATGCAGACAGACTTTTCTAAAGCGAGGATAGGCATTAGTTAGGGACCTGATATACGAGAAGAGCCTTGACGTGGCTATCAGGCTCACATAATTTGGCATCTTATGCGCTAGACTTCTCAATTTTTCATATTTCTAAGGTAATGATGTAATTCATTTTCATATTTTCATATTTCGTGTTTGCAAGCTATAGCGCTACAGTGTGCTACCTTTTCTTCTTGTATGTATATGAGTTGGTGACTCTAGGTTTAGCACCTGTTCACACTGAATCTAAGTTTGGATGTGCGGTCAGTTTTTTGATATTATTCATTTACTTCTGCCTGAGCACTCCACCTGGGGTCACAGGCCTTTAATTACAGAGGTTCAACCTCACAGAGATGTAGATTAGTTGAAAAGGGATTTAGGTTCATGCAACAACTTTTAAGCGAGGATAGCATTAGTTAGGGCCTATATACGAAGCCTTGACGGGCTATCAGCTCACATATTTGCATCTATGCGCTAAGCTTCTCAATTTCATATTTTAAGTAAGATGTATATTCATATTTCTATTTCGTGTTTGCAAGCTATGCGCACAGTGCTACCTTTTTTTTGTAGTAATAGTGGGACTCAGGTTAGCACGTACATGAACTAATTTGGATGTGCGTCAGTTTTTATATGTATTATACCTCTGAACTCCATGGTAAGCCTTTAATAAACCCTCACAAATGAATACTGAAGAGATTCATTTATAACTTTTAAAAATAGCAAGTTAGCTAAAGAAGACTTGACGTGTACAGGCTCACATATTGGCCATTATGCGCAAGATTCTCAATTTTCATATTAAGAATGATGATAATTTTTCATATTTCTTTTCGTGTTTGCAAGCTATGCGCTCAGTGTCTACCTTCTCTGTATGTATTGAGTTGGTGACTCTAGGTTTAGCACCTGTTCAACTGATCTATTGGATGTCGTCTTTTTGATTGTATTCATTTACCTTTGCTGGCACCCACTGTGTCACAGCTTTAATTACACAGTTCATCACCTAGAGTGATTTTAGTTGAAAGGGATTCATGGTTCATGAGAAGATTCTAAGCGAAGCATTATTAGGACTGATAAGAGAAGCTTGAGTGGCATCGGCTCATATTTGGCCATTTATGCGCTAAGACTTCTCAATTTTTCATATTTCTAAGGTAATGATGTAATTCATTTTTCATATTTTTCATATTTCGTGTTTGCAAGCTATAGCGCTACAGTGTGCTACCTTTTCTTCTTGTATGTATATGAGTTGGTGACTCTAGGTTTAGCACCTGTTCACACTGAATCTAAGTTTGGATGTGCCGGTCAGTTTTTTGATATATAAGAAAATAGTATGAGCAAACGTTGGGGCCCAATCTTCCTAGAAAGAAAAGGATAGGAAGGACACTTACTGCAATCCAAAAAACCCTAAAAAACATACCAACTCACTAATTGCAAAAACACCTGAGATCACACGACCTCTACCACCTAAATTAGTTCTCTGGTGTAACAAAACTAAGCAGCAGCCACTGAAAAAACTGGAAAAGGAAATGAACAAATAACAGTGGCTCAGATAAACTGAGAGGAGCACAAGCCCCCAGAGGGGACCTGGCTGACCTCCACAGAAGTGCAGGACAAAATGCAAAAAGCAAGCACAAAAATAAAAGCAGAAAATATCTTATCTGTTAGCAGAAGATGCAGGCAAGACACAGCTAGCTTCCAAGTGAACCAGGAACCAAAGTTGAGACAAGAACAATTGATCACCGGCAACCCTGATGGGAGGGAACCTCCCTTATATAAGACCAGTCTGTAACACCTGATTGCCAATCTTCACAATCTTCATTGAATAGTTCAGTACTGTTTGTAACCACCAGGGAGCTTCTGCTCAGAATTCATTTCTAACACATTCACAACATTGTGTAACCACATCTTTATTTCTAACTATAACTGATTAGAGCTTCACAAACTGTGACAACACAGTTCACTCTTCACCTAGAGGCGTGATGGGAAAATGAGAAGTGAGGTGCTGCTGCAGTATGAGGCTGTGTATAAGGCGACGCCGGGCTGTTCAGCTAGTATAGTAATAAATGTATAATATATAACACGTGGTTGGCTGTAATGGGTCACGGCCACCAGGTTTCCTGCTCCGTGTAAAAGCTGTAATTGTTCAGTGCAGATGTAACGTGGCTTGCACAAGCTACACACGGTATATAGTAATTTATCGCCCTAACCTGTAGGGGTCACTCACCTCCCCTGTTCATATAAAGCTCTTTTTTGCTCCTTTGCCCCCTCAGCGCTTGGTTCAGTAACAGCACCCCCTCCTGGTAGAAGCCCTTCATGTAGCAGTGCACAGCGAAATCATTGTAGGTGAGAAGAAGCTGGTTTTCAGCCTCGGCATACAACCGCTGGCCTTCCTCAGCAAAACCGTCTTCTGTATGACAAAGCTGCAATGCACGTACAAAATCATCCACTGCGGGGCTAAAATCCTTCAGCTTCTTGTACACTGTCCCTCTGAAAGGTGAAAAGTTTATTTTGATTATTTACTGTTTTTTTTCCCTGTGCGTATTTTCAGCCCTGCTCTGTTTTTGCATGTCAATCCGTTTGCTGTCTTTGTTACTCATTATAACCACTTAAATTAATGGGGGAAAAAACTGCAAACATTTAATTTTTTCCTTTCCATTTAAAAAAAAAACAAACAAGTGTGAACATTCCCTTAGATTACAATGAGTATTTTGTGAGTTTTTTGATGTTGCAGATTTTCTGCACCCAGTAGATAAATTAATTTTGGATTTCTACCTATTTTTTTGTCTCTTTTTTGGCATACCATACTTTATATAAAGTTGCTTTATTTCTTTAGATTTTCAGGTATTTGGCTTTGACAAAAGTTTATTAAAACGGTTATGTACGGATGATAGGCATTTTTTTATCTAGATTTTCTGCATCTATGGAGGAATATACAAAAATAAAACTCAGCGTACATGGAAGGGAAATTTATGTGTTGCAGATTTTAAAAACGCACCACAAGTCAGTTTTATGCAGTGTAAAAAAAAAAAGTACAGTAGGCATGAGATTTGTATAAAAAAAAAAAAAAGAAAGAAAACCAATTCCTCCCTCAATTTTTTTCCTGGTCTTTGATCCTATTTTATCTCATGTTACAATTAAAGCTAAGAAATGAATAAAGAAATCTTCTCTGTATGTCAGGAAATAGGCCATGCCCTTTCCTCCTCCTCTTCCTCACTGTCCTATGTGTGGCCGTAAGACAACTGGCTGCAGCAGGAACCTCTCCCCTTTCCGGTGTCATCAGTAAAAAAAAGTATAAGTAATTGCCCACGATCGTTAAAAAATATACAAGCCGATCTATGGCCAACTATAATTATATGCGCACAGAATAATCATTAATAGGATCATAGAATATAATTCTTACCGGCAGCACATTACCTGTTTACACTGGACAATATGCTGCCGAGAACAATGATATGAATGACGGAATGAAAGATTCAATTACCGTTTTGCTTGTTCGTAGGGTGATTGGTGGCGACACGTGCATTTTTAAGGAAGGGAGAACAGTGGTCGTATAATGGTAATACCTGAATAAGTGATATTCCGCTGATAATCGGTTATTCTCTATAGCAAAACAGATTTTCTTTAAGGCCTCCTGTAGTTGCCCCTGAACAGCCAAGTTCACAGCTTTATCTTTAGCCTCTTCTGCTTTTGCCATCATTTTATCCCTTAAGCCGAGTGCTTCCCGATGCTGTGGGTCCAGTGATAGAGCCGTGTGCACATCCTGATAGCACAACGTGGCCTGGAGGTCATAGAGAAATTATATTAATCACATGGAGTTAGAGTCGCATTCATGGGTTGCGACCACAATGTGTTGTTGTTGACAAGATTGCGTCAAAACTGCAAGGATAATTAATCTTCTTCTCGCTGTTTATTTACCCCTCCAAAAAAACATAGAATTTGAGGTCACTGGGCTCTCATTTTATTTTTTTGCTTAAAGGAGTTGTCCAAAACTACATTATTCATGACTTATCCTTATGCTATTAATATTGGATCAGGTCCAAAACCAAGTACCCATACTGAAGTGAACGGGAGCTGAGCTGCAGTACCCAATAACGGCCACTACTCAGTATATGGTGCAGTGCTATTACGGCTCCGTTCAGTGTATACTTCCCAGAAACCATGGGACCTACTAACAGCTGATCGGTGGAGTAGCCAGGTAACCGATCTGATCATGATGACCTACCCTAAAGAAATATGTATGACCCACCATGGCACTTCCCGTGGGTTGGGGCTCAAGTAGGATCCTAGTAATTATCAACTTGACACTCGTCTGTGATTAAAAAATAATGATTTTTATTTGTGATGGCAATCCACATAACATGAGACATTTCAGTCCATAAAGTTGACCTTCATCAGTCTTCAGATTCCTTCAGGACCACTGTATAACTAGTGCTAAGAGTCAAGCAGAGGCGAGTGAAGCCTGATGTGAGCTCGGTCTTGCATGGTGCAGACTGACTCTGCCTGAATGCTTCTTTGAAGCTCAGTGCTTTCAGCTGACAAGCCCTGTGATATACTTTCTAATGATCAGCACATTGCAGGGCTTGTCAGCTGAATGTACAGCACTTTAAAGCAGCAATCAGGCAGAGAGGAGAGTACACCCACCAGTGACGTGCCATGCATTGTTCGTCTGATTCTGGGTCCCAGATCGGAAGTAGCAGAGCCAGAATCAAAACAGAAGGATACATCACTCACATAGGGATGAGCTTACAGGAGCAGGGCAGGTAATAAAAGTGTATTAGAAAAGTGTAAGGACAAATTAAAAGGAGGTTAAATTAGTAGTGAAAAACTATATTGATACAGTAAAGATGTACCATATATCTTTGTACCGTGTTAGCCAGTAGATAGAAAAATATTTAGAATTGAGAGTCCTCAGTGGTTGATACCTTTTAATGGCTAACTGAAAAGATGGTAACAAATTGCAAGCTTTCGAGACTACTCAGGTCTCTTCATCAGGCAAAGACTAATACAAAATCTGAAGAATCACATATTTGTACACAAAGCAGCACAGAAAAAATGCAATAGGTAAGACAAGTGACGTGAAGCAGAATAGTCATTATGGCAGAGGGATGAGCATAAATATTGGAACAGTTCATAGATAAGGAGTGTGAAAGTTTTATTACCCTCTGATTGGGGTCTGGTAATGTTTTGTGATGTTTTCACAGGGTATTTGGAGTAAATTCCTTAATTGATATAGAGCGTCATAAATCCGTGTGACAGGTTCATTCCAGCATTAAGAGTGTCAAAGGTCACCATCAATTTGTATTCGAAAATTCTTCTTTGTCTCCGAGATGTGAAAATGCCTCTCAGTACAAGTATTTTCATATCTAACATGTTATGATCAGGGGAGCAAAAATGTTTTGCCACAGGTAGATCCATTCTTTTTTCTCTTATTGTGTGGCGATGAGAATTATCCTTGTCTCATTTGCCGGTCTCCCCCACATACAGACCCCCAGTTGGACATTTAGTACATATAATTAGGTACACCACATTAGATGTGATGCAGCTGAAAGTACCTGGTATCTTGTAGTCCCGATGGGAGTTGGGGATCTTTATCTTGTCCGTGGTCATTATAAATGGACAAGTTTTGCATTTCTTCTGGTTGCAAGGAGAGGTTCCTGCAGCTGTTGGGGAGGACAGGGAACTTCTGACAATGATGATTCTTAGATTTGGGGGCTGCCTAAAACACAGTAGAGGGGGATCTGGAAATATGGATTGTAATCGGGCATCTTTTTGTAGTAAAGGTTGTAGTTTCCGTGCAGCTCCCCTTAGCACCTCCAGATTTGGATTGTAGGTGACCACTAGAGGCACCCGGTTATTTTCTTCTTTAGTTTTGTAATGTAGCAGGTGATTCCTTGATATTCTGGTGACTCTTGTAATTTGGTTTTCAATTGTTCTTGGATGGTAGCCCTGATTTAAAAAGGTCTTTCTAAGGCGACCAAGGTGTTCATCTCTATCTATGGGGTTGGAACATATACGGTTGTATCTGATGGCTTGGCTGTAGACAATAGAGTTTTTTATGTGTTTTGGATGGAAACTGTCCCATTTAAGGTATGTTGGACGGTCGATTGGCTTCTGATACAGGGATGTCTCTATTTCATTGTTCTTTAGCTTAATGATGGTGTCGAAAAAGTTAATTTCAGTGCTGGAGTAGTTGAGTGTTAAGTTGATGTGGGATGAAATTGATTGAACTGTTCATGGAACGTCTTTAGCTGTTGCTCAGACTCCGTCCAGATGATTAAGATGTCATCAATGTAGCGGTAGTAGGCCCGAGGCCTGATGGGACATGAGGACAGAAAGTCGCTTTCAAGCTTGGCCATGAAAAGATTTGCATACTGAGGAGCTAATTCAAAACCTATTTAAGCCCTCCCATACACATTAGACTAAAGTAGTCCAAATCCGCCAATATCGACATGTTCGGCCTAGAGTCTAATGTCCCCTGTCTGATAATGTCAGGGAGATAAGGATCAAGCATGTATGATTAAGGACTGAAGATCCTTTTGTTCTCTAAATGATAAGCCTCCAGAGATGTCTAGCAGCAGCTCAGTTATAGAGAACACAGGAGTGCTTGGCTTAGTGAGTGGTCCTGTTTATAGTAGAGTTGGGTGAGAGCTGCCGGGCAAAGGATCAGACTGTCTATAGTGTATGGGACAAAAATCTTTTTAAAGTGAAAAAAAAACACTGATGCAATTGTTTTTTTGTCACTTGAGAAAGATGCTTGTCCATCGTTGAAACGTGTTGTGGAGATAAAAACCGTTAAACTCATCTTGGTCCTAAGAATTCTTTATTACAGCAGTGCAACCTGATAACATGTTGTAGTCCAAATTGGTCAACTATCCTAGAGGAGATCATCCCCCAGCCACGAGGCAGCAGCAGCTGATATCTTCAGGTGCTGATAGGTGATGTGCCTGCACAAAACCTGCTCAGGTGAGCACCTTTCTTTTACTTTCCTTTGCAGCTAAAAGGGTATCACCTAATGGTCTTGTGTGCTTTTGTTCCCCTACAGTTTTTCTACTATACAGTATTGGGGCATTGGTCAAACACTTGTTCGTCTGACAAATACGACCTAATTCATACGGCTGTATTATCAGTCCGGCACACTGAACCTATAATGATAAAGTATCATGTCTAATAAATTAAAGATTACAACATCTACATTGATAAATCACGAGAACCACCATCAGTGCACGACTACAATACCAGAACCTTTATCAGCACATAAATACATTACCAAAACCACCATCAGTACATGAATATGTCACCAGAAACACAGTCAGCAAATGATTACATCACCAGAACAATCATCACTACAGAAATACAGCACCAGAACTACTGTAAGTACATGAATTATTCACTTATTCCCAGTTCATACTGGGATAAGTGAGGAGTCTCCGCGAGCTCAAAGAACACTGGATTTAGGCCATTGCAGTTAAAATGAGGACATCGGTAAACCAGGGGAGGAGTCCTGAGGAGATCATTTGCATATTCCCAGTTCATTCTGGCCTACCAGAACCTACCGGCGCGCGAATTTTGCACCTTTTTCACCGCTTTGATATCTCTTTAACAATAAGAACATGGAAGAGGCTAGGAGCCATGTGGTGAGTTGCATTTTTTGCTACATTTTCACAGACTTACCAGTGGAAAAGCCAAATTTCACATGCCACAAATGCAAGCTCGTGTCTCTATTGGAGGAAAAGTTGCAAAATCTAAAAGAGGTTATCTACATTGAAAATTATTAAGGAAGGTGAAGAGTTCTTAGACAGAGCAGAATTATCTCTTCATGTTACAGAAAGAGAAGAAATTTGAAGTGCACCTGAAGAAACAGAGGAATGGAAGCATGTGACCCAGAGAAGCAGGAGGATCGTGAGGCAGTCAGCACCCATACTACTCAGGAACCAGTATCAGGCTCCCACACAGGAGAATGGTGAAGAAATACATCAAGATAAGACTTTGCCCACAAAGAACAACCTTGTACGCCCTGACTCCTGGATGGAGAAAGAAAAATGTTGTGAAGAAGAAACGGAGAGTTGTGGTCATGGGGGATTCCCTGTTGAGAGTGTAAGCTTTTCAGGGGATATAGCTCTGGGATCGCCGTCCGGGTAGACAGAGTGGCACGGAAACAGTTCATTCAGACAGCAGTTCTGGTGAAAACTGGCCGCAACCAGCTTTATTAAAGTCCACAGCAAACAGATATAAAACAAATCATAAACAGAAGACCTAGGCTTGTCTAGCCACTTTCTACACTTAGATAGATTTCCCTATCTATCCGGGTCCCGACTCTACCAGCCGGGGCCAAAACAACACATATGTTCAGCATTTACCAGCATTTACCAGCATTTACCAGCATTGAGGTTCACAGAGTCTCCTCCTTGTGTCTGAAGGCACCTTCAACGTCCAGACTTGAGAGAGCTCCCCTCCTATTCAGCTGCTATCCGCATGGATTCTCACAGAGACTACTCCTGTGTCCGGGGTACATCGAGCACCCAGACTGAGATAGCTCAAACTCCTGGAGACACCTTCTGTGCCTGGACCCCTCCTGTGTCCAGACGAAGCGAGCTCTCTGACTGTGTTCCCAGACACCTACTTCTGGTCTCCTAATTAACACCTGAGTAGTTTCAGGCCTGAGCTGCAAGTGTGTAATGAATGTAAGGTGTAGTGACCTCTCTCTACCACTAGGTCTACAAAGCCACACATTTCCCCCATACCAGTCAACACAGTATCTAGGTGAAATGCACACCCCATTCAAGACCCATACTCTCACTGTCTCACATATCCCCCCCTCTTCTCCAGACCGGAGGGCTGGTCATCCAGACCGGAGGGCTGGTCAACAATCCAAAAGAGACAGTGAACTCTGGACCAGTCATGGCCCTCATCAGCTTCATCTTCACTACTGTCATCTGTATCTTCACCTGAGCCATAGCCAACATCAGCTTTCTCTTCATCTGAAGCATCCGCACTACCCTGTACCCTCCCAGGCCTATGCTCTCTGCGGGCCTCGGGTATCCTGCACGGTTTCATCTTGACCTTAGGGCCGGGCTCAGTTTCGATATAGTGCCTGGCCAGAGAAGTACGACCCGGCACATCAGAACACTTCTGCTGACTCTTCCTCAGAAACTCACGTACCTCCTGTCCCTGGTGCACTGACCATGTGTCACCAACTATCACAGAAGGTATAGGGGGTTTTTCACTTTTCTCCAGTTCCCCTTGAACCTTCTTTACTTCATTGAGCTTTTCCAGAAGATGCTCATGGCTCTCATCACGCTCCTTCATCACAGTTTGGAGTTTTTTCTGAGAAGTAATCAATTCATCTTGTACCTGTTGGACGTCCTTTATGTCTTCAGCCCCTTCTTCAGGCTCTTCTGGTAGGACATGCTCAGAAGCCCTACCGTCAGTCTTACATTCTACTTCTTCATTCACATCATTATGGTCTCCAATATCTCCATTTATTCCAGCTTTCAAGTTCTCCTTGATAGCTGCATCTGTATACTCAGAACCCGCCGGATTCTTCTCTTCCACCACGTTCTGCATCCCATCTGAGCTCCCGTGTGTCTGCAGCGGCAACGGAGTGACACATCGCTTTTCCCATTTGTTGGGACGTGGCTCCGATGTAGACTCCATGAAAGTGCGCTTGAGCTCACCAACGCCAGCCTGATGTCTCAAAATCTCATCTTGTGATTTATCCAGATCCTTGGTATTACTCAGGAACACTGCTGGGGCTCCGGGCGCCGAACTTCCAGCCTGAGCTTCACGAGTTGCAGGTACTGATCCGGACCGTAACCCGTCCATGCCGCTGTCTTCGGCAGAAACAGATTCCTGGACAGAGTCAGTCCCCATATCTTCAGTCTTGTTCCTCACAGCTTCACTTGAGACCTCAGCTTCTGATGAGGCATCTGGCTTGGTGACCACCACTTCCATGGCTTTTTCCACCTCTGCAGCATTACCTTCAGAGTCCTGGTGTAATGTAAGGAGTACAGTTCATATAGTGTCTTGTGCTTGGGTGCGATGAAAACACAGGAGTCACAGGTTTGATATAGAAGGTCTTGTATTACTTCATACAAGTGGCAATAATAGTCACACAGTTTGCAGATACAAAAGCAGGAGACACAGCAGGCCAGAGTAACTTAAGCTCAGCAATCACTCTCACAACAGGTTCAGGATCTCTTCTCTGTTACCATAAGTCCATGCAAACGTGGATTTATCAAATAGCAAGGTTCCAAAGTCCACGAGTGTTCCAAAGTTCCACAATAGGAAATAACTGGAGTACAAGGTCCAAGGCTTCCAGGAGTCAGGTCACAGGTTCACTGCAGGCTTGATTCTGAAGCACTGATTGCTCAGCTGTGGCTGCTTAAGAAGCAAGAGGGAGAGAATCAGGGCGGGAACATGCAAGCTGGAAAGTCCATATTGACTGAGGGCAAGACAGCTGCAGCAAGACAGAAAGTAAAATGGCTGACGGAAAAACTGAGTTTCAGGAACATGTACACAGAACCTTACATTACTCCCCCCTAGGGACAACCTCCGGATGACCTCAGACCAGGCTTGTGTGGGTACCTCTGATGAAACTGACGGAGCAAGCGAGGAGCATTAACGTTATTGACTGGCTCCCATGAATTGTCCTCCACTGGGTAGCCCTGCCATTTAATCAAATATTGTAACTGATTTCTATACAACCTGGAATCTAGAATCCTTTCCACCACAAATTCTTCCTGACCATCGACTAGCACTGGGTCAGGGCAAGGAGAAGAACGTCCAGGAAACGTATTGGGTGTCGCAGCCTTTAGTAGAGATACATGAAAGACAGGGTGGATTCTCATAGTTCTGGGCAGTTGAAGACGACAAGCGACAGCACTTATAATTTTACTGATTTTATAAGGTCCAATGTATTTATGTCCCAACTCAGATGATGGAATTCTTAACTTAAGATTTCTGGTTGACAGCCAGACCAGGTCTCCTACCTTGAAAGCTGGTGCAGGTTTACGAAATTTATCTGCGGCTTTCTTGTACCTTTCCTGAGCCAATTCCAGATTTCCCTTTAGAAGATCCATATTCTTTTGTAAAGACGTGATTCTTTCAGCCACTGCTGGCAAAGGCGTTTCTATGGGAAATCGAGGAAGAATATTAGGATGATAACCTAAATTGGAGTAAAAAGGAGACTGCTTAGTGGAGGCGCTCTGAGAGTTGTTATAAGAGAACTCAGCCAGTGGAAGTAGATCCACCCAATCATCCTGTAGGTGGCAGATAAAGCAGCGAAGATACTGCTCCAGGGTCTGATTGGTTCGTTCCGTCTGTCCATTAGTCTGACGATGAAAAGCAGAAGAAAGGTTCACTTTAATGTCCAATGCTGCACAGAAATTTTGCCAAAACCTTGAAGTGAATTGCACCCCTCGATCCGAAATAACCTCATCTGGTACTCCATGTAAACGAAACACATTTTTAATCATCAAATCTGATGTCTGTCTTGCAGTGGGTAAGCCGACACAAGGGATAAAATGAGCTGCTTTTGTTAAACGATCAACCACCACTAGAATGGGTTTCTTCCCTTGAGAGGTTGGTAACTCCACAATGAAGTCCATAGAAATGGATCCCCACGGGCGGGACGGGGTGGGAAGAGGTTGCAACAGACCAGTTGGTGAGGAGCGAGGTGTTTTGCATCTTGCACAGACTTCACATGAAGTGACATAGTTTAAAACATCCTTCCTGCAAGTGGGCCACCAAAAGAAACGAGAAAGAAATTCCTGTGTCTTTAGAATTCCTCTATGCCCAGCTATCTTGGAATCGTGAATGAGTTGCAATACTCTTAATCTGACTGTTTCAGGAATATACAGACGTTGTCCCTGAATCCACACACCATTCTTAAAGACAAGACTTACGTCCCTTGGGGGTTGTGCCAAAAAGGAATCCGCATGGTATGCTTCCTTGATGTCCTTAAGTAGGTCTTGATTATGAATCACTCCCAGGAATCTAGAGTCAGGAAGAATAGTCTTAGGAGGAGTAAGTGGACGTGTCTCTGCTGAATAAATCCTAGAGAGTGCATCAGCCTTTCCATTGCGCGATCCTGGTCTATAAGAAATGATAAAATTAAATTGGTTTAAGAAAAGATTCCAGCGAGCCTGGCGAGGATTCAGGCACTTAGCCGACCTGATAAATTCAAGGTTACGATGGTCTGTCAGGACGACTATTTGCTGTGCAGCTCCCTGAAGAAGGTGTCTCCATTCTTTGAAGGCGGCAATAATGGCCAACAACTCTCTATTGCCCACATCGTAGTTCCTCTCAGCCGAAGACAACTGCTGGGAAAAGAAGGCACAGGGATGCAAAACATTCTTCTCACCTGTTCTCTGAGAGAGTATAGCTCCAACGGCACAGTCTGAAGCATCCACCTCTATTATGAAGGCAAGTTCGGGGTTGGGATGTACTAAGATAGGTGCAGTGGTAAATTTATCTTTTAGACGGGAAAATGCTTCCTGGGCTTGGGGAGTCCAGGAGAACCTAGACTCTTTCCGGGTAAGTTGGGTGATAGGTGACACTACCTCAGAGAAATTCCTAATGAAACGTCTATAGAAGTTGGCAAACCCGATGAATCGCTGCACCTCCTTCACATTTCTAGGACTTGGCCAATCCTTGATGGCTTGGGTCTTGCTTCCATCCATACTAATTCCTTGTGTAGACAGTACATACCCCAGAAATTGAATTTCGGTCCTATGGAATTCACACTTTTCAAGTTTGATGTAAAGATGATTTTGTCTTAGACGTTCCAAGACCATTCTCACATGTCCATGATGTTCCTCTGTGGAGTTAGAAAAAATTAGAATATCATCCAAATAAATCACCACGAATGTATCTAGGAGATCCCTGAAGATGTCATTCACCAAGTGTTGGAAAGTGGCTGGGGCGGTACTCAGACCAAAAGGCATAACTAGATATTCAAAGTGTCCATAGCGTGACCTGAATGCAGTCTTCCATTCATCCCCAGGTCTAATACGGACTAAGTTATAGGCCCCACGGAGATCTAGTTTAGAGAAAATTTTGGCATGTTGCACTCTCTCCAATAACTCAGGGATTAAAGGCAATGGATAACGGTTTCTAATAGTAACCTTATTGAGTTCCCTATAGTCTACGCAGGGTCTCAGAGATCCATCTTTCTTCTTTACAAAGAAGATGGGTGCACCTGCAGGAGATGAAGAGGGGCGTATGAAGCCCTTGGCTAGATTTTCGTCTATGTAATCCTTTAAAGCCTTTAGCTCGGGCCCCGCCAGGGGGTAGATCTTACCAAAAGGTATCTCTGCTCCAGGCAATAATTCAATTGGACAATCATATGGACGGTGAGGGGGAAGCTGGTCAGCGTTCTTCTTGTCACATAAATCCACATAGTCCTGGTATACAGCTGGTAGTTCAGGGACTGACATGGTTCCTTTAGGAACAGAGCAAGCTGAAACTTTTGGACTCATCTGTTTCTCTGGAAAGTGTAATTCCTTGGTCTCCCAGTTAATGGTAGGATTCTGAGCCTGCAGCCATGGTAGCCCTAGAATAATGGGAAAGTGGGGAGAAGAGATAAGCATAAAGGACAGTTTCTCTTGATGATCTTTACCCATAAGAACCCTCAAAGGCTCTGTTTCCTGATCCACTGGTCCAGAGGTCAGCAGGGAGCCATCCACAGTTTCCATCTGTACTGGAGTAGCCTTCTTCACTGAACGTATCCCCTGTTTCAGAGCAAAGGAGACATCCATAAAATTTCCACTTGCCCCTGAGTCGATCATAGCAGAGCTAGACACCCAAGCTGAGTCAACCCAGAGTTTGATGGAAAGAAAGCAATGAGAATTGTTTTTCTTACAACTCAGCTGGGACACCGCTGAGGAAACTTGAAAAATTGCAGCGTTTACACAGTCAACGTCCTCAGAAGTAACGGAGTTTAAGTCCGAGAAATCAAGATCTGTTGCTGCAGATCTCTCTGGAGCCTGAGGCTCGGACCTAACAGATCCCCTCTCGCAACACTCACAGTGAATGAGTGCTGCAGTAGTCTTACGAGAACGGCTGGGGCAGTTTATAATGAAGTGCCCTGACTTACCACAATAGAAACATAGATTTTCCTTTATACGATGTTCCTTGCGTGCATCACTAACCCGTCGTTGTAAAGAGTCTACCTGCATGGGTTCAGGTTCTGGTTCCCTTGTGATCCTACTCAAAGGTTCCTTAGCTGGAGAGGAAGGTAGGAAAAGGTTAGTGCGATTGCTTTCGAACCATCTCTCTTGCCTGCGTTCAGTCAGACGAGTATCAATACGGATGCAGTAGTTAATAAAGTCACCTAACGCAGTGGGAGGGTCGGCACGAGCAAGTTCATCCTTAATCAGTGGAGATAACCCTTTTCGAAAAATAGATTTTTTGGCGGAACTGTCCCAGGTGGTATCAAGGGCCCATCTCCTGAAATCCAAGGCATATTCAGCTACCGAGTGCTTACCTTGGCGCAAAGCTAACATGGCTGCTTCAGCTGTTGCACCTCGATTGGGGTCATCAAACACCTGCCCCATGGCTGAAATGAAAGCATCAAGATGATCCAAACATTCATCCTCAGTCTCAATCAGAGGGTTTGCCCACATCAAAGCCTTGTTGGTAAGCAACATAATTATAGTAAGCACTTTAGATCATTCAGTGGGAAATTGTGAAGCATGTGCAGAAAAAAAAAGATTGCATTGATTAATAAATCCCCTGAATTTCTCACGTTCACTGCCAAAATGAAAAGGGGGCAACTTAGGAATCCCAGAACTCGGGGCTATGGCAGGAGCCTGGACTCGCTCCTCTAGAACCTCAATCCTGGCTCGCAAATCCTGGGCAGTCTGTCCAAACACTTGCAAATTGTGATTAGTGAGGTCCTGTAGGTTTGTAAAACGGGTTTTTATAGTCTGCAAATCTGCAAGGATGTTATCAGTCACTCCGCAAAGTTCCTTTATGCGGGCCTCCATTTTCCAGATCTTTTAAGACAGGAGTACTGGAAGGAGAGGAGAAGAAAAAAAAAAAAACAATAGTGTTTACCTGTGGTAACACTGCAGAGAGAAAAAAAAATTAAGGGAACTGCTCACCTGGAATGGTTGTGAGAAGTCACAACCACTATCATCACAGAAAGTTCAACCGGACATCTGATATCCACAGTTACAGCAGACACAAAAGAGGAAAGAAAAAAAAACAATAGTGTTTACCTGTGGTAACACTGCAGAAAAAAAAACTTAAGGGAATTGCTCACCTGGAATGGTTGTGAGAAGTCACAACCACTGTCATCACAGAAAGTACAACCGGACATCTGATATCCACAGTTACAGCAGACACAGCCTTTCCAGACCCAGCAGACACTAACGTTTGGCTTCAGAATCTTGTAATGTAAGGAGTACAGTTCATATAGTGTCTTGTGCTTGGGTGCGATGAAAACACAGGAGTCACAGGTTTGATATAGAAGGTCTTGTATTACTTCATACAAGTGGCAATAATAGTCACACAGTTTGAGATACAAAAGCAGGAGACACAGCAGGCCAGAGTAACTTAAGCTCAGCAATCACTCTCACAACAGGTTCAGGATCTCTTCTCTGTTACCATAAGTCCATGCAAACGTGGATTTATCAAATAGCAAGGTTCCAAAGTCCACGAGTGTTCCAAAGTTCCACAATAGGAAATAACTGGAGTACAAGGTCCAAGGCTTCCAGGAGTCAGGTCACAGGTTCACTGCAGGCTTGATTCTGAAGCACTGATTGCTCAGCTGTGGCTGCTTAAGAAGCAAGAGGAGAGAATCAGGGCGGGAACATGCAAGCTGGAAACTCCATATTGACTGAGGGCAAGACAGCTGCAGCAAGACAGAAAGTAAAATGGCTGACGGAAAAACTGAGTTTCAGGAACATGTACACAGAACCTTACACCTGGCATGATGCAGCTAAATACCATACACTGATACTTCTCATCTTCAACAGCATCCACTTGTGCTGTGTTCAGTTTCAGAGTCCTGCCTTTAAAGCTCAGCTTCTCTCCTCCTTCACCTCTAGTCTTCAGCCAGGGAACCGGCCAACTGTTAAAACATCTTCAGATGCCATCTTCTGTCCGCTGCAAGGTCAGCATCAGCTTTCTTCTCAGGACTCTCAACCTCCTCTGCTACCATGCCTTCCTCATTTGCACTGGTTGCTTTATTGTCATCAGTTATTCACTATCTCACGACTACACTATCCCTGTCTGACCCCTTTTTCTCAGCCACACCCTGGCTCACTTTCAGGGTTGCTTATCACTTCATTTTCATTCACATCCCCTGCTCACTGTCAGGGCTATACAATTCATTCTCATTCACATCCTGCTCACTTTCAGGGTTATACACTTCATTTTCATTCACATCCTGCTCACTGTCAGGGTTATACAATTCATTCTCATTCACATCTTGATCTGGAACCTTAGTTAACATGTCATCCACAACATTAACTTCACCATCTGGTCCCTGGTTTCCTCAGGTGGTCCCTCAAGTATGTGACTATGTGACAACCCCAGCACTATACTTCCATATAGCTCAGGTACTAGGAGCTGGCTCACGACCTCTCCCTGGACTTCAGTGTCCCTATACAACAGGTGAGTGTTTATGGCAACATGAGGTAACCTCTCCTCAGAGCCAGGCTCTTGGGAAACCTCATTTAGAACATTTATATTTTCCTGGCCGTTTTAAGAGAGGGGTCTCGCCACTGCTCACTCTCAAAATTGTCACAGGACACAGGTAAGTCAGGGACACTCGGTTCCCGAGAACCACCATCCTCGTCTCCCAACATCACCTGCAAAGGAGTTTCATCACTATCACAGTCATCATTATTATCAATATCATTATCATGATTATGATCAGTATCATCATCACTATCATGATCATCATCATTATCAGCATCAGCATCAGCATCATTATCATGGTCATCATCATTATCATGATCATCATCATCATCATCATCATTATCATTATCATTATCATCATCATCATCATCATTATCACATAAGTTTAACGGCCCACTAGCATTGTGTTCCGCCCTCGGGACTGCGCACCCTCAATAGGAGCTTCATCACACTGTCCATCAGAAACATTTTTCCCCCAGAGATCCTTAGATCGGGGAAAGTCATTACCCAATATAACGGGTTGCACCAGGTTCTTCACTACCCCCACTTCATATGAAACCTCCCCGAGTTTGGGGACCAAGTCCACGGCAGTCTCTGGGTAGACTTTGGTGTCTCCATGGATGCACACCATACTCAGGTGCTTATCAGGGATGAAGTCCCTATCAATCAGGCTATCACATACGGAAGTCACTGGACTCTCTGAGTCCAAGAGGGTCCTGTGCTGGGCAGTCATTTACAACCACCGGGCACACCTGTGGTCCAGTCTCTTCGGCTGAGGTGGACACACACACAGGCTCTGCGCAGGGAGAGAGGGATCTGCCAACATCACAATACATAGGCTCCCCCTCTATTGGACAGTTGGCTGCAATTTCACGACATCTCCAACCCTGTCCATCACACTTTTCCACCCACATGTCCCCTCTGGCCTGAACCCGCTTATCAGCATACCCCATGTCCCCAACAGCTGGAACGCTCTTACCGCGAGAGTTCAGCGTCCGGGAACTCTGAAGTGACGCCCTCTCAGACGGCTGGTCACGGAGACAGTCTTTGCTGGCGAAGGCCTTCTCCATCAGGCTGACCAGACGATTGGCGTCCTGGTGGTCTCCTTGTCCGACCTCTGGCTGTACCTTAGGAGGACATGCTTGGGTGTAGCGGTCCACTATCACCCTTTCAACTACACAATCAAGCCTGCTGACTGCAGACTCCCAACTGTATCTCCAGTCATGAACTCCCCTGGCACGGGCTGTCACCGTAACACCCAGCCGGTAAAAATCTCCGCTTTCAGCTTGGCATAGTCTTGGCTGTCCTGCTCGCTCAGGTCAGCATAGGCCCTTTGGGGTTCTCCAATCAAATAGGGTGCGACCATCATGGCCCATTCAGATAGGGGCAGATTCTCCTTCTCTGCCAGTCCCTCAAACCTAGTGAGATATACCTCCACATCATCACGAGGTGTCATCTTTTTCAGGGACCGTCTTACCGCCTTCTTTACAGCGGACAACGCAGGTGCCTTCACAACATTACTCTGGGACGAGGTGCTGAGAGCTGCAATCTGCTCCAACAACCGGTTATTCTGCTGCTGCTGGCACTGCAGTTGCATGCTCTGCTGGGCCTGTACCAGGTACTCAATGAGCTCCTCCATACTGCCGGACTTATCTGTCTCAACCACGGCAGTCTTATGTTGCACATTAACTTGCGCCATTTGTTCAAACAGCGCCTCCATGCTGTCATCCATGCTGTCAGACTTCTCTGTCTCAACAACGGCAGTCTTCACTCAAGACATACACACTCCACAGTCTTTTCCACAGAAAATTCAGCTTTGCTGTGCAGACACTTTTTTTTTTTTTTTCTCTGCAAACTCTATTAGGGCCACTGTCTCTTTAAGACTGCTCCAATAGACGTTTCTCTTTGCTGCTGCACACTCCACAGTCTTTTCCACAAGTTCAGCTTTGCTGTGCAGACACACTTTTTTTTTTTTTTTTTGCAAACTCTATTAGGGCTACTGTCTCTTTAAGACTGCTCCAATCAGACGTTTTTGCTGACACACTTTTTTTTTTTCTCTGCTGCTGCTTCAACAGACTTCACCTTTATTGCTGTCTCTAAGCCACTGTGCTGCACGCACATTCCAGCACCAATTGTATCAGCCACTGTGCTGCCCCAGCATTCTCCGCCAATTGTAAGCTTTTCAGGGGATATAGCTCTGGGATCGCCGTCCGGGTAGACAGAGTGGCACGGAAACAGTTCATTCAGACAGCAGTTCTGGTGAAAACTGGCCGCAACCAGCTTTATTAAAGTCCACAGCAAACAGATATAAAACAAATCATAAACAGAAGACCTAGGCTTGTCTAGCCACTTACTACACTTAGATAGATTTCCCTATCTATCCGGGTCCCGACTCTACCAGCCGGGGCCAAAACAACACATATGTTCAGCATTTACCAGCATTTACCAGCATTTAGGTTCACAGAGTCTCCTCCTTGTGTCTGAAGGCACCTTCAACGTCCAGACTTGAGAGAGCTCCCCTCCTATTCAGCTGCTATCCGCATGGATTCTCACAGAGACTACTCCTGTGTCCGGGGTACATCGAGCACCCAGACTGAGATAGCTCAAACTCCTGGAGACACCTTCTGTGCCTGGACCCCTCCTGTGTCCAGACGAAGCGAGCTCTCTGACTGTGTTCCTAGACACCTACTTCTGGTCTCCTAATTAACACCTGAGTAGTTTCAGGCCTGAGCTGCAAGTGTGTAATGAATGTAAGGTGTAGTGACCTCTCTCTACCACTAGGTCTACAAAGCCACACATTTCCCCCATACCAGTCAGCACAGTATCTAGGTGAAATGCACACCCCATTCAAGACCCATACTCTCACTGTCTCACATATCCCCCCCTCTTCTTCTCCAGACCGGAGGGCTGGTCAACAATCCAAAAGAGACAGTGAACTCTGGACCAGTCATGGCCCTCATCAGCTTCATCTTCACTACTGTCATCTGTATCTTCACCTGAGCCATAGCCAACATCAGCTTTCTCTTCATCTGAAGCATCTGCACTACCCTGTACCCTCCCAGGCCTATGCTCTCTGCGGGCCTCGGGTATCCTGCACGGTTTCATCTTGACCTTAGGGCCGGGCTCAGTTTCGATATAGTGCCTGGCCAGAGAAGTACGACCCGGCACATCAGAACACTTCTGCTGACTCTTCCTCAGAAACTCACGTACCTCCTGTCCCTGGTGCATTGACCATGTGTCACCAACTATCACAGAAGGTATAGGGGTTTTTTCACTTTTCTCCAGTTCCCCTTGAACCTTCTTTACTTCATTGAGCTTTTCCAGAAGATGCTCATGGCTCTCATCACGCTCCTTCATCACAGTTTGGAGTTTTTTCTGAGAAGTAATCAATTCATCTTGTACCTGTTGGACGTCCTTTATGTCTTCAGCCCCTTCTTCAGGCTCTTCTGGTAGGACATGCTCAGAAGCCCTACCGTCAGTCTTACATTCTACTTCTTCATTCACATCATTATGGTCTCCAATATCTCCATTTATTCCAGCTTTCAAGTTCTCCTTGATAGCTGCATCTGTATACTCAGAACCCGCCGGATTCTTCTCTTCCACCACGTTCTGCATCCCATCTGAGCTCCCGTGTGTCTGCAGCGGCAACGGAGTGACACATCGCTTTTCCCATTTGTTGGGACGTGGCTCCGATGTAGACTCCATGAAAGTGCGCTTGAGCTCACCAACGCCAGCCTGATGTCTCAAAATCTCATCTTGTGATTTATCCAGATCCTTGGTATTACTCAGGAACACTGCTGGGGCTCCGGGCGCCGAACTTCCAGCCTGAGCTTCACGAGTTGCAGCTACTGATCCGGACCGTAACCCGTCCACGCCGCTGTCTTCGGCAGAAACAGATTCCTGGACAGAGTCAGTCCCCATATCTTCAGTCTTGTTCCTCACAGCTTCACTTGAGACCTCAGCTTCTGATGAGGCATCTGGCTTGGTGACCACCACTTCCATGGCTTTTTCCACCTCTGCAGCATTACCTTCAGAGTCCTGGGCATGATGCAGCTCCATACCATACATTGATAACTTCTCATCTTCAACAGCATCCACTTGTGCTGTGTTCAGTTTCAGAGTCCTGCCTTTAAAGCTCAGCTCTCCTCCTTTCACCCTAGTCTTCGCCAGGGAACCGGCCAACTGTAAAACATCTTCAGATGCCATCTTTTGTCCGGCTGCAAAGTCAGCATCAGCTTTCTTCTCAGGACTCTCAACCTCCTCTGCTACCATGCCTTCCTCATTTGCACTGGTTGCTTTATTGTCATCAGATGATTCACTATCACTACCACTATCCCTGTCTGACCCCTTTTTCTCAGCCACATCTGGCTCACTTTCAGGGTTATACACTTCATTTTCATTCACATGCTGCTCACTGTCAGGGCTATACAATTCATTCTCATTCACATCCTGCTCACTTTCAGGGTTATACACTTCATTTTCATTCACATCCTGCTCACTGTCAGGGTTATACAATTCATTCTCATTCACATCTTGATCTGGAACCTTAGTTAACATGTCATCCACAACATTAACTTCACCATCTGGTCCCTGGTTTCCCTCAGGTGGTCCCTCAAGTATGTGACTATGTGACAACCCCAGCACTATACTTCCATATAGCTCAGGTACTAGGAGCTGGCTCACGACCTCTCCCTGGACTTCAGTGTCCCTATACAACAGGTGAGTGTTTATGGCAACATGAGGTAACCTCTCCTCAGAGCCAGGCTCTTGGGAAACCTCATTTAGAACATTTATATTTTCCTGGGCCGTTTTAAGAGAGGGGTCTCGCCACTGCTCACTCTCAAAATTGTCACAGGACACAGGTAAGTCAGGGACACTCGGTTCCCGAGAACCACCATCCTCGTCTCCCAACATCACCTGCAAAGGAATTTCATTACTATCACAGTCATCATTATTATCAATATCATTATCATGATTATGATCAGTATCATCATCACTATCATGATCATCATCATTATCAGCATCAGCATCAGCATCATTATCATGGTCATCATCATTATCATGATCATCATCATCATCATCATCATTATCATTATCATTATCATCATCATCATCATCATCATCATTATCACATAAGTTTAACGGCCCACTAGCATTGTGTTCCGCCCCTCGGGACTGCGCACCCTCAATAGGAGCTTCATCACACTGTCCATCAGAAACATTTTTCCCCCAGAGTTCCTTAGATCGGGGAAAGTAATTACCCAATAAACGGGTTGCACCAGGTTCTTCACTACCCCCACTTCATATGAAACCTCCCCGAGTTTGGGGACCAAGTGCACGGCAGTCTCTGGGTAGACTTTGGTGTCTCCATGGATGCACACCATACTCAGGTGCTTATCAGGGATGAAGTCCCTATCAATCAGGCTATCACATACGGAAGTCACTGGACTCTCTGAGTCCAAGAGGGCCTGTGCTGGGCAGTCATTTACAACCACCGGGCACACCTGTGGTCCAGTCTCTTCGGCTGAGGTGGACACACACACAGGCTCTGCGCAGGGAGAGAGGGATCTGCCAACATCACAATACATAGGCTCCCCCTCTATTGGACAGTTGGCTGCAATTTCACGACATCTCCAACCCTGTCCATCACACTTTTCCACCCACATGTCCCCTCTGGCCTGAACCCGCTTATCAGCATACCCCATGTCCCCAACAGCTGGAACGCTCTTACCGCGAGAGTTCAGCGTCCGGGAACTCTGAAGTGACGCCCTCTCAGACGGCTGGTCACGGAGACAGTCTTTGCTGGCGAAGGCCTTCTCCATCAGGCTGACCAGACGATTGGCGTCCTGGTGGTCTCCTTGTCCGACCTCTGGCTGTACCTTAGGAGGACATGCTTGGGTGTAGCGGTCCACTATCACCCTTTCAACTACACAATCAAGCCTGCTGACTGCAGACTCCCAACTGTATCTCCAGTCATGAACTCCCCTGGCACGGGCTGTCACCGTAACACCCAGCCGGGTAAAAATCTCCGCTTTCAGCTTGGCATAGTCTTGGCTGTCCTGCTCGCTCAGGTCAGCATAGGCCCTTTGGGGTTCTCCAATCAAATAGGGTGCGACCATCATGGCCCATTCAGATAGGGGCAGATTCTCCTTCTCTGCCAGTCCCTCAAACCTAGTGAGATATACCTCCACATCATCACGAGGTGTCATCTTTTTCAGGGACCGTCTTACCGCCTTCTTTACAGCGGACAACGCAGGTGCCTTCACAACATTACTCTGGGACGAGGTGCTGAGAGCTGCAATCTGCTCCAACAACCGGTTATTCTCCTGCTGCTGCTGCTGGCACTGCAGTTGCATGCTCTGCTGGGCCTGTACCAGGTATTCAATGAGCTCCTCCATACTGCCGGACTTATCTGTCTCAACCACGGCAGTCTTATGTTGCACATTAACTTGCGCCATTTGTTCAAACAGCGCCTCCATGCTGTCATCCATGCTGTCAGACTTCTCTGTCTCAACAACGGCAGTCTTCACTCAAGACATACACACTCCACAGTCTTTTCCACAGAAAATTCAGCTTTGCTGTGCAGACACTTTTTTTTTTCTCTGCAAACTCTATTAGGGCCACTGTCTCTTTAAGACTGCTCCAATAGACGTTTCTCTTTGCTGCTGCACACTCCACAGTCTTTTCCACAAGTTCAGCTTTGCTGTGCAGACACACTTTTTTTTTTTTTCTTTTGCAAACTCTATTAGGGCTACTGTCTCTTTAAGACTGCTCCAATCAGACGTTTTTGCTGACACACTTTTTTTTTTTCTCTGCTGCTGCTTCAACAGACTTCACCTTTATTGCTGTCTCTAAGCCACTGTGCTGCACGCACATTCCAGCACCAATTGTATCAGCCACTGTGCTGCCCCAGCATTCTCCGCCAATTGTAAGCTTTTCAGGGGATATAGCTCTGGGATCGCCGTCCGGGTAGACAGAGTGGCACGGAAACAGTTCATTCAGACAGCAGTTCTGGTGAAAACTGGCCGCAACCAGCTTTATTAAAGTCCACAGCAAACAGATATAAAACAAATCATAAACAGAAGACCTAGGCTTGTCTAGCCACTTACTACACTTAGATAGATTTCCCTATCTATCCGGGTCCCGACTCTACCAGCCGGGGCCAAAACAACACATATGTTCAGCATTTACCAGCATTTACCAGCATTTAGGTTCACAGAGTCTCCTCCTTGTGTCTGAAGGCACCTTCAACGTCCAGACTTGAGAGAGCTCCCCTCCTATTCAGCTGCTATCCGCATGGATTCTCACAGAGACTACTCCTGTGTCCGGGGTACATCGAGCACCCAGACTGAGATAGCTCAAACTCCTGGAGACACCTTCTGTGCCTGGACCCCTCCTGTGTCCAGACGAAGAGAGCTCTCTGACTGTGTTCCCAGACACCTACTTCTGGTCTCCTAATTAACACCTGAGTAGTTTCAGGCCTGAGCTGCAAGTGTGTAATGAATGTAAGGTGTAGTGACCTCTCTCTACCACTAGGTCTACAAAGCCACACATTTCCCCCATACCAGTCAGCACAGTATCTAGGTGAAATGCACACCCCATTCAAGACCCATACTCTCACTGTCTCACAAGAGGTACAGAGGCCGCTATCTGCAGACCGGATATAACCTCAAGAGAAATGTGCTGTCTTCCAGGTGCAAAAATTAAAGATGTGTCTGACAGGATATCAGGACTCTTCAGACCTAAAGATGACTACCCATTCCTGCTAATACATGTGGGGACAAATGACACCGCAAGAAAGGACCTGGAAACCATCTGCAGTGACTTTGAAAGCTTAGGTAAGAAAGTGAAAGAACTGGGAGCGCAGGTGGTTGTTATGTTTCGGTAGCTGAGGAGAAATTGCAAAAATAGCAAAAGTAGTAATACACCAGAGAGGCTGGAAACTATTGGATTGCAGTACCCTAAACTAACCGCCACTCTAGAAGTAGCCGTGGAGCGTATCTACGGTGATCCTAGACGCCTCGTCACAGCCGGAGAGATAACTACACCTAAAGGCAGAAAGATGAAAACTATCTGCCCCGGAGCAGAACCCCCAAAGAAATAGGAAGCCCCCAAACATGTAATGGCGGTTAGACAAGAAGAAAATACGGACACAGACAGAAAATAGAATGAGCAAACGCTGGGGCTCAATCTGTCTAGATAGAAAAGTATAGGAAGAATTCTGACTGCAATCCAAAAAAACCCCTGACAAAAATACCAACACTTCTGATTAACAAAAAACCTGAGATCACACGATCTCTACCACCTAAATCAGATCTCTGGTGTAACACACAGCAATTCAGCAAAAAAGTGACAAAGAAACAGCGCAAAAGTGCAAATACTAAATGAGCACAATTGCAGCGCCAGACCCCAAAAGGAGACCAGGCTGAAGTCCACTGCAATCAGCAAACCAGGCAAGGAAAATCCAACCAGAGGAAAAAAAAAACAGCAAATCACTTATCTGAGTGAGAGCAGGAATGCAAGCTGAGCTCCAAGCAAGACAGGAAGAACAATTGATTACCGGCAAGACTGAAGGGAGTTCAGGTCACTTATATCAGACCATTCAGAGCCAGCTGAAGGTCATTCGGCAATTAGTTCATTACCCTCAGCAACCACCGGAGGGAGTTCCAGCTCAGAAGTCGCCTCCAGGTTATTCACAACAGGTGGTCTTCTCTTCCATCCTTCCAGTGGATGGCCATGGAACAGGGAGGTGGAATAAAATTCTGCAGGTGAACAACTGGATACGTCGATGGTACCATCAGCAAGGATTTGGATTTCTGGATCATGGAGTGAATTACCTATACGATGGACTACTTGCTAGAGATGGGGTACACCTTACGAAGACTGGAAAACATGTATTTGGAAGTCACCTTGCTACACTCATCAGGAGAGCTTTAAACTAGAACAATGTGGGAAGAGAAGCAAAAGGCCAGAAAAATCCATACACCTGACAAATACTATTGAGAACTCTGCTATTAGAAGTGGAAAGGAAGAACGAAGACAAAAAAATCTAAATAAATTTTAAAGGAAGAGAAACCAATCACAAACTAAAATGTTTCTATACAAATGCACAAAGCATGGGCAACAAACAAGAAGAATTGGAACTACTGACGCAGGAAAATAAATATGATGTCATTGGGATCACTGAGACTTGGTGGGACGAGACACATGATTGCAATACAAGGCTAGAAGGATACAACTTATTTGCAAGAAACAGACTTGATTAACGAGGAGGAGGTGTGGCATTGTATGTTAGAAAAGCGTATATCTGCACAGAGATTGACGCTTCAGAGACTGGGAGTTCTGTGGAAACTGTTTGGGTAACAATACAAGGACAGAACAATGGAAAGGACACCATTGTAGGCATTTACTACAGGCCGCCTATGCAAGCTGAAGATATGGATGAACTCTTTATGCATCAAATGGCCAAGTTCTCCAAAAAATATGACATAGTGGTCATGGGAGATTTCAACTATCCAGACATTTGTTGCAGGAAAGATGTGTATCTTTGTACCGTGTTAGCCAGTAGAAAGAAAAATATGTAGAATTGAGAGTCCTTAGCGGTTGATACCTTTTAATGGCTAACTGAAAAGATGGTAACAAATTGCAAGCTTTCGAGACTACTCAGGTCTCTTCATCAGGCTAGACTAATACAAAATCTGAAAATTTTGTATTAGTCTAGCCTGATGAAGAGACCTGAGTAGTCTTGAATGCTTGCAATTTGTTACCATCTTTTCAGTTAACCATTAAAAGGTATCAACCGCTGAGGACTCTCAGTTCTAAATATTTTTCAGACATTTGTTGGGAATCTCTCTCAGGCAAAACTAACAGGTCAAGCAAATTCTTAACCTATCTTGCTGACAACTTTATCTTCCAAAAGGTAGGGGAGAAACCAAGGGGATCTGCTACCTTGGATTTAAATCTTATAAACAGGGAGGAAATGGTTGAGGAGGTAAGAGTGGCTGGGACCCTAGAAGGTAGCGACCAAGCTATTTTAGAATTTTGGATAAGTAGAGAAGGAAGATCTGTGGAGACTCAGACTTCAAGGTTAGATTTCAGAAAGGCAGATTTTAAGGGACTCAGAAAGAGAATCAGACGGTTCCAATGGCTGGATATCCTTAAGGACAAAAATGTCCAGTAAGGATGGGAAATTCTTGAAAAATTAGTTCTCAAAGCACAATCATTAATAATTCCAAAAAGAGGGAAGAATAGGAAGCATTTAAGGAAACCAGAATGGATGAACACAGAACTTAAACACATGCTAAAAAGGAAGAAAGAAATGTTTATCAAATGGAAAGAAGGAGACATAGCTAAAGAAGAATATAATGCTGTCTGCAGAACCTGCAGGGCACAAATCAGATTATCTAAAGCTGACAATGAATTAAGGCTTGCAAGAGACGTCAAAAGCAATGAAAAAGGATTTTGGGGATATGTTAAAAGTAAAAGAAAAGTCAAAGATGCTATAGGATTTTTACAGGATGAAAATGATGAAATGGTAAGAAAGGATGTTGAGAAGGCCGAACTTTTAAATTCCTATTTTGCATCTGTTTTCGGTCAGAAAGGAAATGTAACATCAACTGATCTTCACTGTCCTATTAAAGAAAGGAGAATCCACACTATCCATAAACAGAGAGATGGTGAGGAAACACTTAGCTAACATAAATGAATTCAAGTCTCCAGGTCCAGATGAATTACACCCCAGAGTACTGAAGGAGATAGCAGAAGAAATTTTTGAACCACTCTCCATAATCTTTGAAAATTCTTGAAGAACAGAAGTCCCAGAAGACTGGAGAAAAGCAAATGTTGTTCCTATCTTCAAAAAGGGAAGAAGGTGGACCCAGACAACTATAGGCCGGTGAGTCTGACTTCTATACCAGGAAAGATCTTTGAACAAATTATTAAACAACATGTATGTAAGTATCTGGATACAAATGAAGTGATTAACCAGAGTCAGCATGGGTTTGTAACTAATAAGTCATGTCAGACTAACTTAATTTCCTTCTATGACAGAATTACTGACTGGGTGGATCAGGGAAAAGCTGTAGATATAGTATATCTTGACTTCAGCAAAGCATTTGACAAAGTATCTCACACAATCCTTATTGAAAAAATGACTAATGGACAAGGCAACTGTTAGGTGGATTCATAACTGGCTTAGTGATCGGACCCAAAGAGTGGTCGTAAACGGCTGCACATCCAGTTGGAAGAATGTCTCAAGTGGGGAACCACAGGGCTCTGTCCTGGGCCCTGTATTGTTCAATATCTTTATCAATGATTTAGATGAAGGAATTGAGGGTAATCTGATAAAATTTGCTGATGACACAAAGCTAGGAGGGATAGCTAATACTAGAGAAGAGAGAGGATTCAAAAAGATATAAATAGACTGGAGCAGTGGGCAGCAACTAACAGAGTTCTCCTTCAATGGAAGTCTTGAAACAGAGGCTGGACAGACATCTGTCTGGGATGATTTAGTGAATCCTGCTTTGAGCAGGGGGTTGGACCAGATGACCCAGGAGGTCCCTTCCAACTTTACCATTGTAAGGTTCTTTGTCTCTGTTGACATGTTCCTTGAAACTCAGTTTTCCGTCGGCCATTTTGCTTTCTGTCTTTTTGCAGCTCTTGCCCTCAGTTAATATGGAGTTTCCAGTTTTCATGTTCCCGCCCTGATTCTTCCCTCTTGCTTCTTAAGCAGCCTCAGCTGAACAATCAGTGCTCCTGAATCAAGCCTCAGTCAGTCTGTGACCTGACTCCTGGAAACCTTGGACTTGTACTCCAGCTATTCCCTACTGAGGAACCTTGGAACACTTTTGGACTCTGGAAACCTGCTGTTTGGTGAATCCATGTTTGCAGAGGAATGACGGTACAGAGAAGAGATCCTGAACCTGCTTTGGAGATTTATTGTAGTGCTTGAAGTTACTCTGGCCTGCTGTGTCTCCTGTCGCTGTTCCTGCAAACTGTGTGAACTTTTCAGCACGCTTGTATGAAGTAATACAAGTCATTTCATTTCAACCTATGTCTCCTGTGTTTTCCTCGCACCCAAGCACAAGACGCTATAGGAACTGTACACTATACATGACAAGATTCAGGAGCCAATGTTTAGTGTCTGCTGGGTCTGGGAAAGCCGTGTCTGCTGTGACTGTGGATATCAGATGTCCGTTTAATACCTTATGTGATGACAGTGGTTGTGACTTCTCACAACCATTCCAGGTGAGCGCATTCCCTTAAAATTTTACTCTGGAGTGTTACCACAGGTAAACACTATTGTTTTTTTTTTTTTCCTTTCCTCTTCTCCTTCCAGCACTTCTGCCTTAAAAGATCTGGAAGATGGAGGCCCGCATAAAGGAACTTTGCGGAGTGACTGATACAATACTTTCAGATGTACAGACTTTAAAAACCCGTTTTGCAAGCCTACAGGACCTCACTAATCATAATTTGCAAGTGTTTGGACAGACTACCCAGGAATTGCGAGCCAGGATTGAGGCTCTAGAGGAACGAGCCCAGGCTCCTGCCATAACCCCGAGTTCTGGGATCCCCAAATTACCTCCTTTTCGTTTTGGCGGTGAACGTGAGAAATTCAGGGGATTTATTAATCAATGCAATTTATTTTTCTCTGCACATGCTTCACAATTTCCCACTGAACGATCCAAAGTGCTTACTATAATCATGTTGCTTACCAATAAGGCTTTGATGTGGGCAAACCCTCTGATTGAGACTGAGGATGATTGTTTGAATCACCTTGATGCTTTTATTTCAGCCATGGGGCAGGTGTTTGATGACCCCAATCGAGGTGCAACAGCTGAAGCAGCCATGTTAACTTTGCGCCAAGGTAAGCGTTCAGTAGCCGAATATGCCCTGGATTTCAGGAGATGGGCTCTTGATACCACTTGGGACACTTCCGCTAAAAAATCTATTTTTCGGAAAGGGTTGTCTCCACTGATTAAGGATGAACTTGCTCGTGCCGACCCTCCCACTGCGTTAGGTGACTTTATTAACTATTGTATTCGTATTGATGCTCGTCTGACTGAACGCAGACAAGAGAGATGGTTCGAAAATAATCGCACTAACCTTTTACTACCTCCCTCCTCAGCTAAGGAACCTTTGAGTAGGATCACAAGGGAACCAGAACCTGAACCCATGCAGGTGGACTCTTTACAAAGACGGGTTAGTGATGCACGCAAAGAACATCGTATAAAGGAAAATCTATGTTTCTACTGTGGTAAGTCAGGGCACTTCATTATAAACTGCCCCAGCCGTTCTCGTAAGACTACTGCAGCAGTCATTCACTGTGAGTGTTGCGAGAGGAGCTCTGTCATGTCCGAGCCTCAGGCTCCAGAGAGATCTGCTGCAAGAGATCTTGATTTCTCGGACTTAAACTCTGTTAGTTCTGGGGACGATGACGGTATAAACGCTGCAATTTTTCAAGTTTCCTCAGCGGTGTCCCAGCTGAGTTGTAATAGAAACAATTCTCATTGCTTCCTTTCCATCAAACTCTGGGTTGACTCAGTCTGGGTGTCTAGCTCTGCTATGATCGACTCAGGAGCAAGTGGAAATTTTATGGATATCTCCTTTGCTCTGAAACAGGGGATACGTTCAGTGAAGAAGGCTACTCCAGTACAGATGGAGACTGTGGATGGCTCTCTACTGACTTCTGGACCAGTGGATCAAGAAACAGAGCCTTTGAGGGTCCTTATGGGTAAAGATCATCAGGAGAAAATGTCTTTTATCCTTATCTCTTCTCCCCACTTTCCCATTATTCTAGGGCTACCATGGCTGCAGGCGCAGAATCCTACGATTAACTGGGAGACCAAGGAATTACACTTTCCGGAGAAACAGATGAGTCAAGGAGTTTCAGCTTGCTCTGTTCCTAAAGGAACCATGTCAGTCCCTGAACTACCAGCTGTATACCAGGACTATGTGGATTTATGTGACAAGAAAAACGCTGATCAGCTTCCTCCTCACCGTCCATATGATTGTCCAATTGAATTATTGCCTGGAGCCGAGATACCTTTTGGTAAGATCTACCCCCTAGCGGGGCCCGAGCTAAAAGCTTTGAAGGATTATATAGACGAAAATTTAGCCAAGGGCTTCATACGCCCCTCTTCATCTCCCGCAGGTGCACCCATCTTCTTTGTGAAGAAGAAAGATGGATCTCTGAGACCCTGCATAGACTATAGGGAACTCAATAAGGTTACTATTAGAAACCGTTATCCATTGCCTTTAATCCCTGAGTTGTTGGAGAGAGTGCGGCATGCCAAAATTTTCTCTAAACTGGATCTCCGTGGGGCCTATAACTTGGTCCGTATTAGACCTGGGGATGAATGGAAGACTGCTTTCAGGTCACGCTATGGACACTTTGAATATCTAGTTATGCCTTTTGGTCTGAGTACCACCCCAGCCACTTTCCAACACTTCGTGAATGATATCTTCAGGGATCTCCTAGATACATTTGTGGTGATTTATCTGGATGATATTCTAATTTTTTCTAACTCCACAGAGGAACATCATGGACATGTGAGAATGGTCTTAGAACGCCTAAGACAAAACCATCTCTACATCAAACTTGAAAAATGTGAATTCCATAGGACCGAAATTCAATTTCTGGGGTATGTACTATCTACGCAAGGGATTAGTATGGATGGAAGCAAGACCCAAGCCATCAAGGATTGGCCAATTCCTAGAAATGTGAAGGAGGTGCAGCGCTTCATCGGGTTTGCCAACTTCTATAGACGTTTCATTAAGAATTTTTCTGAGATAGTGTCACCTATCACCCAACTTACCCGGAAACAGTCTAGGTTCTCCTGGACCCCGCAAGCTCAGGAAGCATTTTCCCGTTTAAAGGATAAATTTACCACCGCACCTATCTTAGTACATCCCAACCCCGAGCTTGCCTTCATAATAGAGGTGGATGCTTCAGACTGTGCCGTTGGAGCTATACTCTCTCAGAGAACAGGTGAGAAGAATGTCTTGCATCCCTGTGCCTTCTTTTCCCAGCAGTTGTCTTCAGCTGAGAGGAACTACGATGTGGGCAATAGAGAATTGTTGGCCATTATTGCCGCCTTCAAGGAATGGAGACACCTTCTTCAGGGAGCTGCACAGCAAATAGTCGTCCTGACAGACCATCGTAACCTTGAATTTATCAGGTCGGCTAAGTGCCTGACTCCTCGCCAGGCTCGCTGGAATCTTTTCCTAAACCAATTTAATTTTGTCATTTCTTATAGACCAGGATCGCGCAATGGAAAGGCTGATGCACTCTCTAGGATTCATTCAGCAGAGACACGTCCACTTACTCCTCCTAAGACTATTCTTCCTGACTGTAGATTCCTGGGAGTGATTCATAATCAAGACCTACTTAAGGACATCAAGGAAGCATACCATGCGGATTCTTTGTTGGCTCAACCCCCAAGGGACGTAAGTCTTGTCTTTAAGAATGGTGTGTGGATTCAGGGACAACGTCTATATATACCTGAAACAGTCAGATTGAGAGTATTGCAACTCATCCACGATTCCAAGATAGCCGGGCATAGGGGAATTATAAAGACACAAGAATTTCTTTCTCGTTTCTTTTGGTGGCCCACTTACAGGAAAGATGTGTTAAACTATGTCACTTCATGTGAAGTCTGTGCAAGATGCAAAACACCTCGCTCCTCACCAACTGGTCTGTTGCAACCTCTTCCCACCCCGTCCCGCCCGTGGGGATCCATTTCTATGGACTTCATTGTGGAGTTACCAACCTCTCAAGGAAGAGCACCATTCTAGTGGTGGTTGACCGTCTAACAAAGGCAGCTCATTTTATCCCTTGTGTCGGCTTACCCACTGCAAAACAGACATCAGACTTGATGATTAAGAATGTGTTTCGCTTAAATGGAGTACCGGATGAGGTCATTTCGGATCGAGGGGCGCAATTCACTTCAAGGTTTTGGCAAAATTTCTGTGCAGCATTGGACATTAAAGTAAACCTTTCTTCTGCTTTTCATCCCCAGACTAATGGACAGACAGAACGAATCAATCAGACCCTGGAGCAGTATCTCCGCTGTTTTATCTGCCACCTACAGGATGATTGGGTGGATCTACTTCCACTGGCTGAGTTCTCTTATAACAACTCTCAGAGCGCCTCCACTAAGCAGTCTCCTTTTTACTCCAATCTAGGTTATCATCCTAACATTCTTCCTCGATTTCCCATAGATACGCCCTTGCCGGCAGTGGCTGAAAGAATCACTTCTTTACAAAAGAATATGGATCTTCTAAAGGAAAATCTAGAATTGGCTCAGGAAAGGTACAAGAAAGCAGCAGATAAATTTCGTAAACCTGCACCAGCTTTCAAGGTAGGAGATTTGGTCTGGCTGTCAACCAGAAATCTTAAATTAAAGATTCCATCGTTTAAATTGGGACATAAGTACATTGGACCTTATAAGATCAATAAGATTATAAGTGCTGTTGCTTGTCGTCTTCAACTGCCCAGAACTATGAGAATCCACCCTGTCTTTCATGTATCCCTACTAAAGGCTGCAACACCCAATACGTTTCCTGGACGTTCTTCTCCTTGCCCTGACCCAGTGCTGGTCGATGGTCAGGAAGAATTTATGGTGGAAAGGATTCTAGATTCCAGGTTGTACAGAAATCAGTTGCAATATTTGATTAAATGGCAGGGCTACCCAGTGGAGGACAACTCATGGGAACCAGTCAATAATGTAAATGCTCCTCGCCTGCTCCGCCAGTTTCATCAGAGGTACCCTGACAAGCCTGGTCTGAGGTCATCCGGAGGTTGTCCCTAAGGGGGGAGTAATGTAAGGTTCTTTGTCTCTGTTGACATGTTCCTTGAAACTCAGTTTTCCGTCGGCCATTTTGCTTTCTGTCTTTTGCAGCTCTTGCCCTCAGTTAATATGGAGTTTCCAGTTTTCATGTTCCCGCCCTGATTCTTCCCTCTTGCTTCTTAAGCAGCCTCAGCTGAACAATCAGTGCTCCTGAATCAAGCCTCAGTCAGTCTGTGACCTGACTCCTGGAAACCTTGGACTTGTACTCCAGCTATTCCCTACTGAGGAACCTTGGAACACTTTTGGACTCTGGAAACCTGCTGTTTGGTGAATCCATGTTTGCAGAGGAATGACGGTACAGAGAAGAGATCCTGAACCTGCTTTGGAGATTTATTGTAGTGCTTGAAGTTACTCTGGCCTGCTGTGTCTCCTGTCGCTGTTCCTGCAAACTGTGTGAACTTTTCAGCACGCTTGTATGAAGTAATACAAGTCATTTCATTTCAACCTATGTCTCCTGTGTTTTCCTCGCACCCAAGCACAAGACGCTATAGGAACTGTACACTATACATGACAACCATTCTATGATTCTATGAATACATCACCAAGGTTAGTACAGTGATCGCTTGTAATGTCGGGCTAGCACCCAGCATATACACTTTTATCGCATGAAACTGCAACTCCCAGTATGTCTTTAACAATGGTAAGGAGATAATTGGCAGATGTTGTTACCAGGAAACATATCTTTTTGTACCATGTTAGCCAGTAGATAAAAAAATATTAAAATTTGAGCGTCATCAGTGGTTGATAGCTTGTAATGGCTAACTGAAAACATGGTAACATATAGCAAACACTCCAGACTACTCAGATCTTTTCAACAGGTGTCAGAATAACACAAAATCTGAAGGGTCACATAATTAGGCACAACAGGACACAGGGATAATGCAGTAAATAAGACAAGTGACTGTAGCAGGACTATCAATGTGGGATGGGGAGAAAACAGCTATGGCAGTAAATATTGGAGGATTTCATAGAAAAGGAGTCTGAAAGATTTATTGTCCTCTGACAATAAAACATGAAATTGCTGGTAGTGAAAGGTAACTTCACATCCCAAAGAGATAGAAGAGTCTCTGATACAAACCTATGATGACATTTGACACATTCAGTGCAGGAATGAATGAGAGTCACATGGATTTATGTCTTTTTACATCAATTAAGGAATGTGCTCCTCAGACGTCCTGGGGCATCACAACCCTGGACCAGACCCCAATCAGAGGACAATAAAACTGTCACACTGATTAGTTGTAGGCAGTAGCACTAGTAAACATTTGAATAGTAACTTAAAGGGTTGTTCAGAAGGCAAAGTAATTTGCGTTCTAAATCCCTATCTATTTAGTGCCACAATATAAACTATTTTCTAATATATCTGCATTATAAATTCCCTATCCTTCCCTCACTACGCTATCTAACTGCTTTTCTTTTCTTTTTTTCATGCTTCCTTTTTTTATGACACTTTGTTTGAGAATCCCAGTGCAGGCTCAGTAGTGCTCAGGAGTGTGTGCACGTGCCAAAGATCGGGTCAGGGAGTGATTGAGCTTCACTGAACTCGGAAGTGCCTGCAAACCAGAGGGTTCATTTTGTAAATGTCTTCAAAACCCTAATAAAAAAAAC
>JARQOD010000008.1:138285240-138320665 GCA_033576555.1 Oophaga sylvatica
CTGCACACAAAGTCAATAAAATGTAGCAGGGGCCCCGCTGACATCTCCAAATCTGATTAGAAGTAAGGAATGAGGAGACATCAGTCAAGACGATAAACGTTTGTTCTTAGAAGGTGACAAACTCTGGGACCTTCATGTGCATTTACTGTCCAAAAAGTCATTATTACTCTGTTAAAAAAATTTCACCCTAAAATAAAAAAAAAATATTAAAATATAAAAAAAAATAAAAAAAAATTCAGACATTTCTATTGCAGGAATTTTGGGTGATAACCAATATGGCCACCATTACAATTCGTACTGGTGTCGTCATCAAGCTTTCTGAAAGTCCCTAATAGCAAACAAGGTTTTATTGCAACAGGCGGATTTGTCATTCCGGGGACATCAAACCTTAGGGTATGTGCACACGTTAAGTGTTTGCTGCGTTTCTGTTGTGCTTTTAATCTGAAGGATTTCCTAGTACCAGTAAAGAGAATAAGATTCCTGAAGTCTCATGCACACATTGCTTTTTTTTTTCCTTGCAGATTTGCAGCCGTTTCACATCTGCAGCATGTCAATTCTTTCAGTGTTTTTGCTGCATTTTTCACGTATTCTAATAAATGGAAAAAAATACCTTAAAATCACGTTAAAAATGCGTCAGAAACGCGTGCATTTTATGCTGCGTATTTCCTGCCAACGTGTCAGTATTTGCAGCAGAAATGTCTGCAACACATACCGTACTTAAATGGGTTGTCCAGGATTATTTTTATTTCATTTACTACGGTCTTAAAAACTATCATGCAGGTAGTTGCTAACTACGTGCGTATTCTACCCGGAGCTGGCTCAGAGAGGTCACCGACCGCTCCTGTTGGCGATTCAGCTGCTCCACGTCAAGAGCATCTCTTCTTCTTCCAGGCAGCTCTGTTGACAGGGCATGACTGCCGACGTCATGCTGATTGAGAGTTGGCTTCCCACAGATAAGCAGCGGGGAGCTTGCTGTCAATCAGCATGCTGTCAGCATTGACGCTCTGTCAACAGAGCAGAACCGCTGCTCTGTCAATGTGATGAAGCTGCTGAATCGTTGGCAGGAGCGTCTGTGACCTCACTGTGCCAGCAGAGATCGGTGAAGGACACAACAGGCAGGTAGTTACCAACTACCTGCCTGTTAGTTCCTAGACCCATAGTAAAAAAATGAAATAGCTCTTGTAACCCCTTTAATATGTGTACATACCCTTATGGAAGGTGTATTAGCTGCCATAGCACTAGTCTTCATCACTCCTTTGGAACAAATATACCTGCTCGGTCCATGTATATGTTTATGGGGAACTTGAGGGTGCAGGAATATCTTTAAGGATTAAGTTAGGATGAATATTTCTTTATGTGATGAGTACCCAGCATATTTAAGAGATTTTTCCTAAACTATAGACCCCTACAAATACAACATTATCTAAGTAAAAAAATAAGTTACTCTTAGCCAAAAAGTTGATTTGCAGATTTAACTTGAATTCCAGGCACTAGGAAAGTATTGCAAGATCTGTGAGATCTAGAAGAGGCAGGAGCCGCGGAGGTTACATTGTTTGCTGAGATCCGTGGTAAGCGAGCGGCACATCCTCCTGCTGGTGCTTTTTAATTCTTTGGCTGCTTCTAGAGCCTTGTTCAGAGGCCACGATAAATCAGAGAGTAGTAAGATATCTGAACTCGGTGGAGGGGTCGCTGAACGTGGACGACGTCGCTCAGGCGGGTTATAAGCCACGGGGCTGTAGAAACTGGCCGGTGTCCCATAGCTAAAAAAAAACAAAAAAAGAAATAAAGAACTTTATTTTACACATATTTCATAAATAGGTAAATCCCATCGATCACCTGTGGGATAAACTATCCCATACTTCCCAACATATCTGTTTGCAAATACAGAGTTTTAAATCCTACTGGAGAACTGCCCCAAACCATTTGTCAGTGGCCACTTTTGGGTGGTGTTTATGTAATCCTGACCCTTTTAAGACGAGGACATTATCAAAAACCTGTTTGGATTATTCCTATGTCTCGTCAAATAAGGATAGGCCGAAGAATGATCGTTGGGATCGCTCGTTCCTGATCATTGTCCCATGTACACATGGACAGAAAAAGGGCTATTTGTTGGATAATTTAATCTTTTCCAAAGTCATAAAACTCATTGATTGTCGGCAGCACGTCCCTTCGTGTATGCAGAAATGTGCTGCTGACAGTAATGACGGCAGGGCGAACAAAACTTTGTATGAACAATAGTTTTACAGATCTTTTCGAGGTGAAAATAGTTCTCAGATCTGTGCTCTTTTCCTGCCAGTGTAAAAAAGAAACCTATGCACAGAATTGTAGGCGGCAGTCTTATAGGGTAGGCAATGCCTGGTATCTAGTCACACCCCAAATTGTATTGTGGTTGCTTACATTATTGGGGGGCTGTAATGCACAACAGGGGCCTGTACGTAGCTCACGGAAGGAGTATGGCTCATGATCCAAGGGTTGCAGGGTGATCGTCTCCGAGAGCGTTGTTTATTTTGACCAGCGCACGTTCCTGTATTAAGAAAAGGGTAAGATATCAGTCTATTACTCGGCTGAACTAAATGAGCCACTAAATGACCACCAATCAACTTGCATGTAGACGATTGGTGGTCTTTTAATTACCTGGATCAGCAGGTGTAAATTCGCCATAAGGGTACCTTCACATGCTGCGGATTTCTGCAGAAACTTCTGCAATTGTAAACTACGGACAGTACACTGATGCCAACCTGCGTACTATCTGTTTTTTTTGTTTTTTTTTACGGGGAAATTCACTTGTTTTAGCTTTGTCCTAGTCAACGTGCAGAGATATACAATCTTTGCATGCTTATACGGGACAGATTACTGGGTGAGAGAAGGGACCACTGTCTGATGCAGCATCTTAGTATCTAAGGGCTCATGCAGACGTCCATGAATTTCAGTCTGATCTCGGATCACAATGCCCTGACTGGCCGCGGGTCTCCTGACCGAAACATGACAGCTTTATATATTTCTATGAGGCCGTCACGCTCGGGTGGGAGACCCGCATCCAGTCCATGCATTGTGATCCGAGCAAGACTGGACCAAAATTCACAGACGTCTGCACGAGCCCTAACTGTGTTGAAGAAAAGTAATTCTGTAAAACACTGACCAGTTCCTGGAGCGTCCTCAGACTCACTGTTCCCACGACAGAGTGGACAGTCTGATGGCGTTAGCGGAAAGTTTTTCTCCTTTTTTGATGTTTTCTTGAACTCTGCAAAAAAACAAAATAGAGAGATAAAAAGCTTTCATGTGTAACGAAGTTGTCGCATCTATTGAGGGCTGCATTACAGTATGCAAAAAAAATATTTGCATGGTTGTCTCAATATAACTTCAAAGGGATTGTCCCACAAAGGACATGTACTGTTTCACCTATTAATAGGGTATGTGATAAATGTCTGATAACTTGAGGCGTAAAAGCCTCCCCATACACATTAGATTATCTCCCAACTCGACTCAGACAAATAATGTCGGAGGACAGAAGAATCGGAAGATGAAATTCAATCGTCCAATCCTTCTTATTCAATTTATTTACACTGCCAGATACTGGGACTACCACCATTCAGTAGGACAGGGTTCTCAGTCTGCTCCTCCTCACTGTTCGGCAACAGTGAGCTGCGGTCGACCATGCACCCTTCCGCCTCATTCACTACCTATGGGGTTGATGGACTCAGTTCTCAGTTCAGTACGCAGCTCTCTGTCATGCCCATACACTTACAATGGAGCGGCAGGTTACAAATGTGACCACCAGTCCATGTAAATGGCTAGTGTCCCAATTTGATGGCTACTGTATTACATTACTTGCTGACTGCTACAGGTCCGGCCGCTGGGACACTCACCGATCCTAAAAATTAGGCTCTGAATTGCCCCATTGGAGTGGCCACCAATAGGTGCAGTAACGGAGGCTTGGGACCCTTGTTCTAGTGATCAGCGGTGGTCTCAGTGGTAGCACAAAGGTCCTCTGTGGGACAACCTACCTATCACTACGATGAGCCTATCAATAAGAGAACATCAGTATGGTGCCCACACGGGGTTATATCAGGATGATTTTTTTGCTGGCGTACCTGAATTCTTCCCTTCATTCTCTTGACATCTCTGACAAGGTGGGATAGTAAAATGTTCAGTGTGGGGGATGGGAGGAGATCTTGAGACTTGATATTGAGTCCCTAAACAAGGAAAAGAAACAGTATTAATGCTATAATATAGAACAAGTAGATAGATATCATCTGGAAGACCTGAGCAGTCACCTGTATAAGCTCCTTGAACGCGTTGTCTGCCTTGTGTGGAAGAACGGCAACGATCACGGTCATGTGGCATAAAACTGCCAAAATATCCTAGGTACCAGGAAGAAAATTCACTGATCAGTCCATTTACAACCACATCTACAACCGTGTCTTCTCTGCTCCTTGAAGGATGGCACTTACCTTCCTTTGTTTCCTTCGCTGGAGACCCACGTTTAGATATAGGAGCACCCAAGTTGGAGGTGAAGTTCGGAGCCTTCCCATCATGTAGATTCCTACAGAGTATTAACAATGTTCATATCCTAAAAGTTTAGGTTATGAAATGGCTAATGGAAGAAGGTGGAGAACAAAAAATTGGACCAGATTGTGTCATAATGTGGGGGAGATTCTCAAAGGTATTTTTTTGGATATACAGAAGGGACTACAGGATGCTAAAGGTGGTGGTCTTAGTTTATATTGGGAACATCTGGTGGCCACCAGACACAAAAGACTATCATCAGCCCAATCTGGATAGTCCGACAGTCTAATGTCAATGGGGGTCCGACAAATGATTGTCGGGGAAGTTAAGGATCCGGCATGTCCGATTTTGGACTTCCGATCCTTTTATTCTCCAGGATATGAGCCGCCTCTAGAGAAGTCCGAAAGCGTCTCTCGGAGAACACGGGAACATTTGGCTGAAGTGAGCGCTCCTGTGTATGGGGGAGTTGGGAGAGACAGCAGAACAATCGCTCATCCGACAGATATCTATTGTGTATGTTGGGCTTTAGGAGCATCTTCAGAGCAAACTTCTGCATAGAAGTAGTTAGTGGTCACTAGTATTGCTGGAGATAAACCACAGCGCATCCACGCACGTCACTTACTGATTTGTCGCTGACTGTCCTGATCTTCCTCGGATTGGAGAGCGATGCAGACTGCTTTCAAGATGCTTACGCAGCTGATTCACCTCCTTCTGCAGACTGTGGATGGCCTGGCTGAAAGCAGAGAACAAAAATGCGTAGAGAAAACGCTTACTGGCTTTATTACGGTCTGCTAAGGCATAGAACATTTTCGGGACGGGTGGAAGAACTTTGTATAGCCAAACATTTTATTATAGCGCAAATGGCAGCAGGAAAACAGCAAAAACAACCAGATGAAAGAACCGGCATGCGCAAGGCAAGTGGAGCTGGACTGAAGCACGCTGAGTCCCGAAGTCACCACGTAAAAGATCTATGCTCCTCTCAAACCACTGCTTCTAGGGGACAATGCCAGTTATATGGCAACTGATGATGCCACTATTGCCTTCCGTCTGATTCATACTGAATCCTTCTTAGTATAAAATCATGGACTTTTATGGGTGACGTATTATGAGCGTGTGTGCATGAGCCCCTAGAGGTGTCAGTATACAGCACCACCTGAACATATGTATCAACCCCCTCTGAGCAATTGGCAGACAAAAATGTATTAGAAATACAAATTAATTATAAGGTATCAACTATTGAGGAATCTCAATTTTGATTTTTTTTTTGCGATCCTCAGGGTGTCCCACTCCCTACACTTGCATTCATGTAATATGCAGGAGGTGTATAGGACAAACTAATTTAAGACTCATCATCATTTTTATTTCATAAATCGATAGTACACATGAAAATAAGCAACTTTGTAATATATCTTATAGGGGAAATCTGCTTCTTTCTCCTCCTGGACGGATGTTTCATTCTCAATTCATAGGTAAAATCTGCATTCAGTGAAGTAAGACTTTCCCAGTACTGAGATAGGAAATGACAGTTGGTGCTCATACAGTTCTATGGAGGAGGAGCTAAAGGCCGACAGACACTCTGCAGCACTTCTCCATAGAACTTTATGAGCACCAATTGTTGTTGTCGCTGAAGACAGATTTTACGGGTGAACAGAGAATTTTGAGAACGTTCAATCAATCCAGAAGGAGAAAGATGCAGATTTATATAATAAGATAGATTACAAAGTTTCTATTTTTGATGTGTACTATTGATTAACAAAATAATATCCATTACGGTGTCCTCTGTTTTTTAAGGCAGGACGTGGACACAAAAACATAGTCTACAATGCTATTGTTTCACCTAAAAAAGTCTCTCTCAGGGGCACGTTCGAATCTCATTTTTCAGTTCAGACTGAACCACTGACACAGTGATGCATACGTGGGCTGAATGTGATGTGAACAAGCCATTTACAAAGCCAAAAATATCTAAAATTACCGGTGCTTCTCACAAAATTAGAATATCATCAAAAACATACAGTGGACATACAGTGTCTATAGCATTAGTATAGACGGGAGTACGTGTGTAATCTTTGCTCCGCTGTATATTTGCCACAGTTGTACATAACATGATAATCCTAGCACTATGGAGATGTGGAAGACTTTGATGACCTTGTCCCTGAAGTAGTAGGATGATTCACCCTTTTCTCATATATTACATTTATTCCTAGCCCCTGTAATAATCCAACACTGACCTCTCTCCTGAATTGGTCTGTATTGACCACTTGGCTCTTTCTTCTCCTTTTCCTATAAATGGTTATTGGCTATCATGTTATCTGTTAGGAACCATATACAGGGGCTTCTCACAAAATCAGAATATCATCAAAAAGTTAATTTATTTCAGTTCTTCAAAACAAAAAGTGAAATTCATATATTCTATAGAGTGATTACACACAGAGTGATCTATTTCACGTGTTTATTTCTGTTAATGTTGATGATTATGGCTTACAGCCAATGAAAACCCAAAAGTCATTATCTCAGTAAAGTAGAATACTTTATAACACCAGCTTGAAAAATGATTTTAACATCTGAAATGTTGGCCTACAGAAATGTATGGTCAGTAAATGCACTCAATACTTGGTCGGGGCTCTTTTTGCATCAATTACTGCATCAATGCGGCGTGGCATGGAGGCGATCAGCCTGTGGCACTGCTGAGTGGTTATGGAAGCCCAGGTTGCTTTGATAGCAGCCTTCAGCTCATCTTCATTGTTGGGTCTGGTGTCTCTCATCTTGCTCTTGACAATACTCCATAGATTCTCTATGGGGTTAAGGTCAGGTGAGTTTGCTGCCGATCAAGCACAGTGATACTGTTGTTTGTACACCAGGTATTGGTACTTTTGGCAGTGTGGACAGGGGCCAAGTCCTGCTGGAGAGTGAAATTTCCATCTCCAAAAAGCTTGTCGGCAGAGGGAAGCATGAAGTGCTCTAAACTTTCCTGGTAGACGTTAGCGCTGATTTTGGTCTTGATGAAACACAGTGGACCTACACCAGCAGATGACATGGCTCCCCAAACCATCACTGATTGTGGAAACCTCACACTAGACCTCCAGCAGCTTGGATTGTGGCCTCTGCACTCTTCTTCCAGACTCTGGGACCTTGATTTCCAAATGATATTCAAAATTTACTTTCATCTGAGAACATCACCTAGGATCACTGACAACAGTCCAGTTCTTTTTCTACTAGGCCCAGGTAAGACGCTTCTGGCGTTGTCTATTGGTCAGGAGTGGCTTAACACAACGAATGCAACACTTGTAGCCCATGTCCTGGATACGTCTGTGTGTGGTGGCTCTTGAAGCAATGACTCCAGAAGCAGTCCACTCCTTGTGAAACTCCCACACATTTTTGAATGGCCTTTTCTTAACAATCCTTTCAAGTCTGCGGTTATCTCAGTTGCTTGTGCACCTTTTCTACCACACTTTTTCCTTCCACTCAACTTTCCATTAATATGCTTGGACACAGCACTCTGTGAACAGCCAGCTTCTTTAGTAATGACCTTTTGTGTCTTACCCTCCTTGTGGAGTGTGTCAATGACTGCCTTCTAGACATCTGTCAAGTCAGCAGTCTTCCCCATGATTGTGGAGCTACTGAAACAGACTAAGGGACCTTTTGAAAGCTTAGGAAGCCTTTGCAGGTGTTTTTTGTTAATTATTCTAATTTACTGAGATAATGACTTTTGGGTTTTCATTGGCTGTAAGCCATAATCATCAACAGTAACAGAGATAAAAACGTGGAATAGATCACTGTGTGTAATGACTCTATAGAATATACGTGTCTCGTAAATTAACTTTTTGATGATATTCTAATTTTGTGAGAAGCCCCTGTATATGGTTCCTAACAGATAACATGATAGCCAATAACCATTTATAGGAAAAGGAGAAAAAAGAGCCAAGTGGTCAATACAGGAGAGAAGTCAGTGTTGGATTATTACAGGGGCTAGAAATAAATATAATATACTAGATGGTGGCCCGATTCTAACGCATCGGGTATTCTAGAATATGTATGTAGTTTATTTATGAAGATTTAGTTCTGGGTGTATATAGAGGCTGCTGGGGTGTATATAGAGGCTGCTGGGCTGTATATAGAGGCTGCTGCTGAGGTGTACGTGGAGGCTGCTGCTGGGGTATATGTGGAGGCTGCTGCTGGGGTGTATATAGAGGCTGCTGGGGTGTATATAGAGGATGCTGCTGGGGTGTACGTGGAGGCTGCTGCTGGGGTATATGTGGAGGCTGCTGCTGCTGGGGTGTATATAGAGGCTGCTGCTGCTGGGGTGTATATAGAGGCTGCTGGGGTGTATATAGAGGCTGCTGCTGGAGTATATGTGGAGGCTGCTGCTGGGGTATATGTGGAGGCTGCTGCTGCTGGGGTATATGTGGAGGCTGCTGCTGCTGGGGTATATAGAGGCTGCTGCTGGTGGGGTGTATGTGGAGGCTGCTGCTGCTGGGGTATATGAGAGGGTGCTGCTGGGGTATATGTGGAGGCTGCTGCTGGGGTATATGTGGAGGCTGCTGCTGGGGTATATAGAGGCTGCTGGGGTGTATGTGGAGGCTGCTGCTGCTGGGGTGTATATAGAGGCTGCTTCTGGGGTGTACGTGGAGGCTGCTGCTGGGGTATATGTGGAGGCTGCTGCTGGGGTGTATATAGAGGCTGCTGCTGCTGGGGTGTATATAGAGGCTGCTGGGGTGTATATAGAGGCTGCTGCTGGAGTATATGTGGAGGCTGCTGCTGGGGTAGATGTGGAGGCTGCTGCTGCTGGGGTATATGTGGAGGCTGCTGCTGCTGGGGTATATGTGGAGGCTGCTGCTGGTGGGGTGTATGTGGAGGCTGCTGCTGGTGGGGTGTATGTGGAGGCTGCTGCTGGGGTATATGTGGAGGCTGCTGCTGGGGTAAATAGAGGCTGCTGGGGTGTATATAGAGGCTGCTGGGCTGTATATAGAGGCTGCTGGGGTGTATATAGAGGCTGCTGCTGAGGTGTACGTGGAGGCTGCTGCTGGGGTATATGTGGAGGCTGCTGCTGGAGTGTATATAGAGGCTGCTGGGGTGTATATAGAGGCTGCTGCTGGAGTATATGTGGAGGCTGCTGCTGGGGTATATGTGGAGGCTGCTGCTGGGGTGTACGTGGAGGCTGCTGCTGGGGTATATGTGGAGGCTGCTGCTGGGGTGTATATAGAGGCTGCTGCTGCTGGGGTGTATATAGAGGCTGCTGGGGTGTATATAGAGGCTGCTGCTGGAGTATATGTGGAGGCTGCTGCTGGGGTATATGTGGAGGCTGCTGCTGGGGTGTATGTGGAGGCTGCTGCTGGGGTATATGTGGAGGCTGCTGCTGGGGTGTATATAGAAGCTGCTGCTGCTGGGGTGTATATAGAGGCTGCTGCTGGAGTATATGTGGAGGCTGCTGCTGGGGTATATGTGGAGGCTGCTGCTGCTGGGGTATATGTGGAGGCTGCTGCTGCTGGGGTATATAGAGGCTGCTGCTGGGGTATATGTGGAGGCTGCTGCTGGGGTATATGTGGAGGCTGCTGCTGGGGTATATGTGGAGGCTGCTGCTGCTGGGGTATATAGAGGCTGCTGCTGGTGGGGTGTACGTGGAGGCTGCTGCTGGGGTTTACGTGGAGGCTGCCGGTCGGGGTACTTCCTCTGCGACCAGCTGGGTGATCTCACAGCTGCGTCGCCGCTGACCTCCATGTGGCAGGAGATGACCCGGCGGCGTGCGTGGTTCAAATCCTGCGCTAATTCGCGGCCGGACTGCACCTGTCGCTGATTGGTCACGTCCGGCGGGGCGCGACCAATCAGCGACGCGGTATTTCCGTTACAGACAGAATTAGACGATTATATAGTAGATGAGAAAAGGGTGAATCATCCTACTACTTCCGGGACAAGGTTATCAAAGTCTTCCATATCTCCGTAGTGCTAGGATTATCATGTTTTGTACAACTGTGGCAAATATACAGCAGAGCAAAGATTACACAGGTACTCCCGTCTATACTAATGCTATAGACACTGTCTGTCCATAGGGGGCACCGCAGCACTCCAGTCTCTAGAACACAGCACACCTAGATACCAGCCGCTACACACAAGGACAGACGAGGGAGAGGAGAGATTAAGGAGAAGGCGCAGAGCATACAGGAGTAAGGATGGGAAGTAATGTGTTATAGAGGAACATTTCTCTATTCTAAGCACACTATATGGAGAAAACTATTGGGATACAAGTCATGATTCTTGATTTAAGGGTTTCTCATTCAGTCCCCTCACCGCCAGTGTATAACATCCGGATCCTTGCCCAGGGTGTAAATCATTCGGCCCCTTGCCCTCCGGTGTATAACATCCGGCCCCCTCACCCCCAGTGTAACATCTGGCCCTTCACCCCCCATATCTAACATCCTGCCCCTCGCCCTCCGGTGTATAACATCCAGCTCCTTATCCCTTGGTGTATAATATCTGGCCCCTTGCCCTCCGGTGTATAAAATCCGCCCCCTCACCCCCTGTATCTAACATTCAGCCTCTCAGCTCCGGTGTATAACATCCGGCCGCCACAATGCTGTTTGCTTTTACTAACATGTGACAGAGCGGCCGGAGGTGCAGAGCTCCTGATACCAGTGCGGTCCTGTAATAGGAGCCACCGGGGTAACAAGTCCGTTCCTGACATTTCTTCCTCCTAAATCTTCCCCCATCACCTGTGAGTGATGTTATTGAGATGTAAAAGGAATTGCAGCAACTCAGCCACGAAGTGAAGACCCCATAATGTTACTGATCGAGGGGCCGAGTGCTGAGGAGCAGAGGGAAGAAAAGTCACCAGCGCTCTGCTGACTCCATAACTGCAGAGTCCAGACACTGCGCCCCGCCGGGAGCTTCATGGCCGAGCAGCTGCACGCAGCCGTACATCACCAAGCACAATGCCGAGTGTCGGATGGAGTGGTGTAAAGCCGCCACCACTGGACTCTGGAGGAGACGTGTTCTGTGCAGTGACGGATCACACTTCTCTATCTGGCGTCTGATGGAGGAGTCTTGGTTTGGTGAATGCCAGGAGAATGTTACCCCCTGACTGCATTGTGCCCGCTGTACAGTTTGGTGGAGGAGGATAATGATTTGGAATTATTTTTCAGGATTTAGTCTTGGACCCTTAGTTCCAATGAAAATAAATCTTAATGCTTCACCACAAGACATTGTGGACAATTGTAGCTTCCAGCTTTGTGGGAACAGTTTGGGGAAAGTCCTTTTCCGTCTCGGATGATTGCGCCCAGTGCACAAGCTCCGTACAGACAATGTAGGGCGGAGTGTGGTGGGGTAGAACATAAGGGGCCGCCGCACAGAGCCCGGACCTCAGCCCCATATAACACCTTTGGGATTAACTAGAATGGAGACCCTGAGCCTGGCCTATCCTCAACATCAGAGTCTAACTTCACAAATGCTCTTCTGGATGAAGGGGCAAAAATTCCCACAAATGACTCCAAAATCTTGTAGAAATCCTTCCCAGAAGAGCAGAAGCCATTATATCTGCAGAGGGGCTGAAGCCATATTAAACTCTATGAATGCAGAATATTAGGTCAGATAAAATCCTGAATTTGGACTGTGGAGGGGGCACACACTGCCCGTATAGGAAACATGGTCATCCCAGGCAATGATGCCCACTAGATGACCCCTAACTGTTGAGCTAGGATCTTTTCAGCAGTCCTCCTTTGTGAACTCTTATTTTCTACCTATAAACCTAATACCAGTAATCCCATAGCTGCTCCTGCCCCTCTGAATGATCCCTCTCCAGTTCTTCTCAGCTAATTGGTCAATAGGGATTACCTACCTGTATCCGCCTGTCAGATGATCTCTCACGGGATTTACTGTCTTAGAGAGCAGCATGTAGCCTAATACAACTTAGCCCAATTATTATCAGTCCTATACTGAGATCGATCTAGCTCCAAGCTGCGCTGTAGTAATATAAACCATAGGTCGTATCTAAGCGAATGGTTAAATGTTGGTAAAATGGAGTATTTGGCTATTTTTAGAGCGTTGATTCTGACCTCTTTATTAGATCAAGTCTTAGTGAAATCCCATGTCAAATGATAACTGGCTTTAATAATTAGGCTAATCAATGAATATGCAGGTGCATGTAGCGAGCAGAAGAATCCTGCGGGGACTGGATGATGAATTTTGTGCCGTACTAGAAAGTATTTGCGGCTATACATAATATTGTACGGCGCATACAGAGCAAGGGTGCACAACCTGAGACCTGGGGGTCACATCCGGGCCTGCGTGACCTCTGGAGATCTGGACTCCGACATGCTTTCACCATTTTACAAGATAGTGACAAAACTGCCATTTTTTTTTTGCAGCAATTCTGGAAAATCGCTGCAAAACCAATGTGATAGATTGCTCAGTACATAGTTCTTGGCAGTACAAATCCTGTTTACACGGGACGATGCGCCGCCAAAAACGCAGCACAATAGATTGTTACACCTGATGAACAAGGCAGCCTGTTTAGGTATGATAAATCGCGAAATTACTGTTTTTCAGCAGTAGAAACACTGGGGACAATAATAATGCACCAGTCAGCTAAAACGTACAAGTATTTTTTGTTTCTTGCTTTCACTTTAAAGGCAAAGCTCTTATTCTTATGGAAAGCGCAGTATTTTTTATGTCCTTGAAGCTCCCCTTTAAAGTAGGACAGATAGAAGATGTGATTAATATAAAGACTAAATAAAACAGAGATAAAAGGATTCAGTCTAAACTTACTCTTTTGCGGTACGAGATTGCAGAATGTCTTCATCAGGAGGTGATAGGTCTTCCATCGCTGAAAGCAGCTGGGAGGCACCGGGCGAAGGTTCGGTACTGACATTATTATAGGCCTCCGGCTCAGAGCCTGATTCATCTGGTGGAAAGGGACAGATGGGTAAGGATGAAGGGCATTGCAGGTCTCTTGATCTGAACTTATAGCCTTATATGAGGCTGTACGTTCGGGTCAGGAGATCTGCTGTCAGTCCAGGTATTGCGGTCTGACTTATTTGTTCCTTATGGGACTGCTGGAGAAATCTTAGGATTGGTGGAGGTTCTCCGGTGGTCAGACCCTAATGTCTAAGAAGTTATTCCCTATCCTATGAATGCTAGTGAATTATATAATGCAAACTACCGTTCTCTTGCATGCAGCTGGCATATATAGAGTTTACCATTTCTAAGGCACCATTGAATAAAGATAAATCTTTATTCCATCTTTTATCCTAATTGTTTTAATGGGGAGGGGGGTACACAAGCTAAGACCCTCACCAAAAGCTAAAACAAAAGGAGCAGAAATGCTCAGCTGAGACCAGAACAGGCTCAATAGAAAGTCTGTAGGACGAATTTATCAAGGTGTTTAAGCCAGAATTCTGTTGTAAAACAGCTTGAAATGTTGCAAAATTTTTGCTAAAATTTTTTTATGCAGCTAATGGCCAGCTCCTCCAACGTTTAGAAAAGTTAGTGTCACTGGGGCAGGACAGGGAGTGACAAGGCGCATACGACTAAGTGTTCTCTAATCCCTGTCTGGAGTAACATTTCTGACGGGGATATACGACAGTTCACTTGAGCGCCGACTTGATTAAGAAGCGCACACCTCTTAATACATTTGGTGCCTCTTTCCGCAGGGCACAGTTCGTCAGGGCTGATGTACCAGAGGACAGCAAAACTTTTTGACATGTCTGTTTGACATGTGAAAAGTTTTTGAAGATTGCAATCACTACCATCTGCCTTGCAGCTCTTCTTAAAGCAGACCTCAGGGCGGCATTTGATAGCGACAGGGCTTCTAAAAAACAAAAAGTAAATTCCTGAAATGCAAGGACTCACCAGTGTGCTCTGTGCTCTCACTTTCGGTGAGACTTTTGGGGCCTGGGGAAGGAGAGCTAGTTTCTGAGGGACCCGTCCAATGGTTATTTGGTTTTCTATTGTCCCATAATGTCTTGCGTTTTCTGGATAAGGGGTCACCAGATTTAGAGGAGGGGTGTCTGTCACTTTTAATTGGAGAATTAGAGTTGGGGTCTGGTGCTTCTTCTGGATCTTCCCTGGGAGTAGAAAAGATTGAGATGATGGATATTAGATAATTACAATTTTATGAGAAATGTCATCCTTATGCCTTATTATTGTATTCATATGTAACATAAGTAAAAGTACTGCCTAACCAAAACTGTAATACAAGCAAATAAAAACATGGGCAGAGCAGGAACACATCCCAATCATGTGTTCCCCATTTTATTTTGGGATTCATAGAATGACATTTGAAAACCATTCATCTTAGTCGAGGTCATATGCCATAATTCGCCATATATTCTATGATCTGTTAACGCTGTATAGGGGTAATACATTTGTTTAAATTTGTACATTTCTGTTTCTTCAGTAAAGATGGGGTGCAGAGTTTACACTAATGGGAAAAAAATGAAGTTTTTTGAATTTATCAAATGGCTGCACTGAAACAGAGTGAAAAATGTAAAGGGGTCTGAATACTTTCTGTACCCACTGTATATATGACAAGTGACAAGTTCTATTTACTTACAGCAATGTAAAAGATATAGGAAAGAAGAAAGTAGACAGATGTTCTTACTGAGTAAGTCTTAGCTGATCTCTCTTCTTTTGGATGGACCGACTACTTTCTGATCCAAGAAATCCACTGTCAGTTTCTGGGGACAGAATTCTCCTCTGTATAACAGAAAAAGAGGATTCATAAATAGAAATGCAAAATCATTAAGGGTTATAAAAAAGACAAAAGCAAAACATACAGGTAAAGGGTTTGTCTTATCGCTCCATCTGGGCACAATATTGTCATAAATGGGGGTCCTCCTTCAAGAACTCCTCTTCAAGACAGAACGAAGAACTGCTGACAAGTGTGGGGACTCGGCCATCCAGCTATTACGCTGACTTCTATCCATTTAATGGACTCCATGTAATATTACACTCTACCTGCAACTGTCTAACGCTGCCCTGGGTCTCCCGTACTAAGAGGGTTGTCTACGACGTCACAACCTTTTTTATCTAACAAGTCAACGGTTTATGAAATGACATTACTGATCCTAAATATCTCACCTCTAAATGTGCTGTAGAATAGTTTATTGTCCCCTGTTATCAGTCATTACAGATTGAGGTGTGGATAATAACTGTGGTATTCTTCAAAGGACAGGATGTCTTGTAATGTCCCCCTCCACCTCCACTATATCTCAGATATATTTACTTACTTCGGTTATCACTAATAATCTGTGTTCCTCTCACTAAACACTTCCCTCCCCTTGCCAATCTATCCTTAAAGCAGCAGTCAGGCTCATATTTCTGTCCAGCTGCGACACAGATACTTCCACCCTGTGCCAGTCATTGCACTGGTTGCGCATTTGCTACACAATCACCTACATTCACTCAAAAAGCTTTCCACAACGCTGAACTACGTTTCCTGTTTCATCTCTATCTACCACCCTATCCCTGCTCTCTGTTATGCTGAAAATCTAAGACTAACATCATCCATAATCCAAACCTTCTACTCCAGTCTCCATAACTTTTCTTGTGCTGCACCAATTCTCTGGAATGCGCTACCCCGGACAATTCGGTTAATTCCCGGCGTCCTCAGTATTAAGCATGCCCTAAAAACACATCTTTTTAGGCAGGCCTATCACATCACCTCACTAATCTAACTGTTCTCAGGTCTCCCTTCCTATATTTCTCTTAGAATCTGGTCCTTTCTACTTGTGTTCCCACACTCTTTGCTCTCAGTAGTACTTTGTATCTGGACATTCACAGACACTGGCTGGTGAACCATTCACACAGCTTTACATTATTATCCTTATGTATTATAAAAGATGGCGGCACCATACAATACAATTTACCTTTTGCGTCATCTGTATTTCTTTATAGATTGTAAGCTCTGCTGAGCAGGGCCCTGACTTGTCCTCTTTGAATTATTGAAGGTGTTACTCTGCAATGTCTGATACTATTTATACATCTACCATGCGGAATTGTAAGTATTAATACCTGTGTCATATGGGTCCATGTAATGGTAGGTTTACATGATAACTTCTCACGTGTTACAGGAAGCACACAAGGCTCCATACATGAATGCACGACTGATATCATCAGAATTAAGTGTCTTACATGAGAAACGCTTCCCTTGGTCCTCAATGGCTTCTTCTCGGCAGAGGGGCTGACACTCTTGCTGCTGGCGCTCCTATGTGACTGGGGGCTGCGTGCACTCTCCTCGCTGGCTGAAGGCACGGCTGTTGGGGTCCGGGAGTGTTGCTCTCTCACATGGGGCATTGAAGAACTCGGAGAGACCCGCTGGGGGAATGTTTTTGAGCCTTGGGACAACCTGATGGAACACAGACATGGTTATATGTAGAATGACAGATCCGTAGCTGAACACTTCGGTGTGCCGGGCTACAGATCCCTTTCCATACTAGGGTATGATTTACAACCAATATGGACGCTAAAGTCAGGACTGGAGTAAGGACGGGCGGAGGTATACAGATCGCTGTGCGCAGTCCTTCTCTTGTTCCTTGGTCTCCACATGTGGACACTAGTGTGATTCATGCTATATGTTAGATACCAGTATACTGAGTATGAATTAAAGGCAAAAAGAGTGGGCACACAGTGCTCTGCAGAGGGGCCGAAGTGACGTGGTTAATCTACATGTTAGATTTTCCTAAATATTCATATAATCTCATTTTCACAAATTATTCCTGGTTTCATACACCAATTTGAGTAGGACCGCAATGTATGAACTTGCAGTGGATCTCTCCGAAATATGTCCATGAGGCTGTTATGTCAGGACATGGTGGTCTGTACTTGGACCATCAAAGTCGGACCTTTGTGTTAGGCTAAGTTCACACTGGGTATTTTTGCTGCTTTTATTTTCTGCAGCAAAACCTGAGTACTTGGCAGGAAAGAAGCTGCGGCAAAAACGCAGGTTTTTCTACGGTTTTTTTCGCGGCGTTGTTTTTTCATGCGTTTTTTACCATTCAATCCAATGGGTGAAAAACGCTGAAAGAAGCGTCATGCTCTATGTTCAAAAAACGCAGCAACGCAAAAATACTGATAACAAAAAAAACAAGCTGTGTGCATGAGATTTCTGATACCGGTACTGTCAAATGCAGCTGAAAATTAGCATAAAAAACACTGCAAAAACGCCCAGTGTGAACATAGCCTTACGCTGTTCTGCAGGGCAGACTTTGCTCTAGTCTTGCACATTATAATGTAGATACTTCCGCACTAATGAGACCGATTCCAATAATAACATTATATTTAGGAACTGTTATTCCGTCAGATAGCTGGCACAAAGTTGATGTGCGGTAAATGTTAGCTAGCGGCTCAGATCGTCATGTAATAGACATTTATATGAGGTTTAAAATCTGATGTTGAGGGAAACGTCCTCTTACCTTCAACAATATTTTTGACTGGATCTTCAGTTTTTAAGATTCAAGAAAAGGCTGGGTAAGTTTGCTCTCTGAAGTTTAGCCAGAAGTGAAAAAAATCAGCAAACTTGTGTGCCGTAACCAAGTCTCCAGGAGCCCTTCTACATGCATTACAGACTGCTAAGGGAGAGGCTGGTTCTCCTTAAAGGGAATCTGTCACTAGAGCACAATGATGATCGGAGAGAAACATGATGTCGGGGGCAGAGAGCCTGATTCCAGCTATGTCACTTGTCAGTCTGCTTGCAGTCATTTTGATACAATCACTAGTTTCTGTGCTGCGAATCTAAACCACTGATTGAGAGTTTTCTGTGTACACTGTATATTGACAGAAGCTGCCAATCAGTGGTGGGGGTGTGGCTGGACTAGGCGGCACTAGTCCTGCAGTGATAATCTTCTGCTGATAAAACACTGATTTTATTGAAGCAGCAACATACAGCCCAGTAAGTGACACATCACTGGAATCAGGCTTTCAACCTCTACATCATACTGCGCTCAGAATACAAAGCAATAATCTGCTGACAGATTCCCTTTAAAGAGCCCAGCCAAGCATGGAGTCTGATTGGCAACGCCATATGGGAAAAAGTATGCAAAATGAAAAAAAAAGTCTCATAAGTGCCATTATTGGACGGAGATAGCCTATAAGTCACTATCCGAGCCTTTATCAAGCCTTGCAAAATTACCAATCTCATCTATAGCCGGCTGTTTCGAGATGGGCTGCACTCAAGTCAGCCAAACTCTGCTCTATACCTACAAAGGCAAGCACCCGGAGACAGGTTTCTGTGCTTGAGTTTGGCTATTATCTCTGGTCATGTGGCAAGGCTTGTTAAAGAGTTGGACACTGGCGAGTAAGGAAGCTCCCTCACTAAGTGGCACTACGGTAGATGAATTTTCTATTTGGTCAATTGATTCATGCTGCCCGAACTACAGATTTCTCTCTATGTGTGTATTGGGAGAGACTTATCAATCAAGCTGAGCAGAGAGGGTGAAACCGGTAGGTACCCACATCTGTGGAAAGACATCCTAATCACCACATCCCCCATTTCTCTGAAACATACAGATTTGCAATAAAAGAGCTCATCTCAGATTCATGCGGCCGGTGGTTCGGGCAGCATGAATCATCTGACAGGTTTCCATGCTGTTTTGTGCATCCAATGGTAAAACAATAGACAGAACATCTCAGTTAGTAACAAAGGATCTTTGATCACCCATTAGACAGGCACCTTCTCACTGCTGATGGTTTCAATTCATCGGGAGAGACCTTTTGTCCGCTTAATACAGAGGATCTTCTGCGCTGTGCCGTGGGCGATGACGTGTGTCCAGAAACGATCCCACCAGCTGCGTCATGCAGGTGGGTTAAGGACCTCTCAGTTGGATGATGCACGTGTGGTGAAGAAGTCATTGGATGGCTTCGGTGACTACCTAATCGTGTGTGCTGTTTTGGCCTTTGAACATGGTGGTCATGAGGACTGACAGTCTGTAAATGGTCCTCATGATCCTGTGATGTCCCAGATGTGAGAGGATCTAGCTGTCTCGTATCTCGTATAGCTTCCTGTGTCCTGAGCGACGTCAAGTGAACCAGTGGTCTTCCTTTTTGTGACCTGATTTCATCTGAAGGTCCCTGAGAAGGGGCATCCTGTGGGTGGTTGTGAGGTTTAGCGCTCTGCGGTGGTTGCTGCGGCCACTCTTCTAGCTCTGATCCAAGTGCATCAGGAAGAGACTTGAAGCTACTATATCTGGAGAATAGAGAAACAGCTTGAAGGAAATGTCTCATTGTTCAAAAAGGTAATAAATGTGCAAAGAATAGAAAGTGTCCTTGGAGAGGCCAAGAGTATGGTTACGCTTTTTCTATTTGCATATTGAGCACTTTGCCATATCTTGATGGACGGCTTGAAATCAATTCAGTGGATCTGCACCTCTGCAAGAGCACTACAGGAGCCCAGCCGAGTTCACAGTGACATTGCGGGTTCTTGGGTCCTGTCTGCGGCTATCGCTCAGTGCTGTAATGCAGACAGGAGCGAGCGATGAGAGCCCACAATAACACTATGTCACCGCTGTTGGGCTCCTGAAGTGTCCGTGTGGAGGTGTAGAGCCACTGATTGAGTTCAGGTAGTGCCCTGTCAATCACGATATTACAAAGTACTCAGTAGGGGGCGTCACGGTGCATGGAGCCCTTGGCCATGCAAAAAGTGCATCAAAGCACCCCTCGTTTGCATACTAAATAATTATTTTTTTTTGCATCTAAACTATTAAAATCTATACTACAGGTATGATTCTTATCCAAGTCCCCTACATACCCGTATAGGTGGTAAATTAGCATTTTGGGGTGACAGCCTCTTTTTAATTAAAATTTGATTTATCTAGACAACCCCCTTAATGTTGAAATTAACTGAGCTAAGAAAGGAAAATTCATACTTTAGAATTATTATTATTATCTCATAACATGTAGATATTATTTACGATCATTTAAGCTAATATTATTTGCAGCAAAATTGAAAAACTCACGTAGATAGCAAGGTGCCATAGTCTCGCTCCACCTGCCTGTGCTTGTGGAGTAGAGGCTGCGGTAAGTATTCCGCTGGATCTTCCTTACTTAATGTCTCCACATCCGCTTTAGAGACGCTGAGGGGCTCTGGAGAGGAGATCTGAAAGGACAGTGATGTAAGACATCTTTGTGGACGGTATCCAGGAGCAGGTAAAGGTACGTACATTATATGAAGTCAGTGTATGCCTTTATGATACTTGCCTGGGGATATGGGGGTTGTAGAGCTGGAATAGGCGCTGAGGCTGATGGAATTGGAGCATTTCCTAAATGATGGGTTGTAATCTTGTCTCCTAGGTTATTTCTTAATTGAGAGTTTAGTGAAGACAAAGGAGAGTTTTCTACTTGTTCTTGCAATTCCTCCAGTTGGACGCCTAGTTGGAATATGGCTTCTTCCAGTTCCCTGTCCCAAAAGCAAATAGATTGTACAACACGAAGCTTCAATATACATCACCTACAAGCAGCAAGTCTGTGCACGTCACAAGCAGGGACTTGGCCGCCGGCTTTCTTTCAGTTGCTTTTCGTGACTGAAAGCCGACGGCTCTCATTAGAAATAAAATTAATTTTTTCCCGGGTGCCGAACTCTCAGTACTGCAGGCAGGAACCTTCATAATGCCATTAACCTGCAGATTAACCCAGTATCTGCAGGTGTGATGTTTCGATCACTAGCGGGTTGGGGTATACTCGCTTGGCAGCGATAAAACATATGGCAAGACTGTCTTTCTTTAACAGTTCATGGGGGGTTTATTGCTCCCTAAACCCCAGCAGCACAAACACAAAGTAAACAGCCTTTAGGTCCGACAAAACAAAATAACTGTGTCCATAACAGGGCTCTGCTCCGTCAGGCCTGTGGTCACACACGCTTGGTTAGAGTTCAGTATTCAGGCTCGGCCTGAAGCCCAAACATACACAGTTCCCAAGGCTCTGGGTTACCGGCTTAACAGTTGCTCAGGTTTTTCCTATCCTGGATTCATATAGGTCCTGTCCGTAGTTCCAACCTTCAGCACTCCCTGGCCTCTCCGGAGCACTAGCCAGCTCCAGTCTCACACATGGGCTATCTCCCCCATGTGCTGCAACCAGGAAGCATATAGGACCTTCCTGACATCACAGGAGCACACCCCCTGGGAGGTGTGTGGTTAACCGGTCCCACCAATCACTTCTGGTTAACCCTAAATCCAACCCTTTACTAAAGATACAGGTTTGTGGGAATACAAACCCCAGCAACCTGTCCTGGATTCAGATTGCAGCAGACTTCCGTCTGTGCAATACACACCTACTCCTCAGTAGGCCACTAGTTGGTACATCACAAGGTTAATAGCATTATTGGACCTGGCAGGTTCCTTTCAAAAGGGGTGTGCATTACTTGGACGACCCCTTCTTAAATACTGTATACCCAGGCACTCACCTCCCACATTAGCACCATTCCAGTGATGTTGATGCTCGATCTCCTGTTGGTCACGACGCTGATGTGCCAAGTGAGCGCTGCAGCTGATCACTCTGCCCTCGGACAAATTTTAGACATCTGCGGGAAGTCTGAGAACTGGGGCCCACTAGCAGTTGCTGATTGGCTGCAGCGCTCACTTGACATAACAATGTGACGTGAGCACTGGCAAACAAGGTGCCGACACCACTGGAACGGCATCTCTGTGGAAGGTGAGCATCTGTTATTTTTGTTTTACGCTGGAAAATACAGTATTTAAGAAGATGTAGTGCGATTAGTGGACAACTTCTCTTATGCTCAAATGAACCCAGTTTTTACCTTTTTGGATCTAGCTCGCCCGTCAAGTTCCCAGAACCAGTGCGCTGCTGTTCTTGTGCCTTTAAATATCTTTGTTCCAGCAAATCCAAAGAACCTCGCAACTCCCTCACTGCCTGGAATGGAAAAGAGGGAATAGCAGATAAGACCACCAAGAAAGACATGCAGTAATGCGCTCAAAAGTCAATTTTAAGATGAAACAATTAAACAGTGGTAAGTTCCTTTGGATCAATTCGGAAATGGAAATGTTACCTGTTGTTGTTCTCCAGGAGTCAAGTTCCCGCTGAGCAACAATTCTTCAAATAGTTCCACCTGTCAGTAAGAGTAATGCATATAAGTTACTATATACAAAACATAATGAAAGTGCCGAGCCCGTAGTGTGCCTGTCAATTATATGGAAGGTACATTATTATTCTAACCCCGTCATCCACATAGATATAGGCTCAAACACTAAGCTATAGTTACATCCCTAAAGTTACAGATGTAGCATGTCTAACCTAACACACAACGCCGTAACTACACCATGACGCCAAAAAATATCTTTAGGCAGAAAACTCGATGTTGAAACTAAAAAAAGTACCAGTAATTTTAGAATAAGCTGTGTGTACATGAGAAATAACATCATCGTATAAGGGCACAGAATAGTGTTATGAGATTTCTCCTCTGCGGACTCTGTATTCCATTTTCTGTTATATTTGGCACTAGTATGGGAAAAGTAGCTGCTATGATGTCTCCCGTACACACGACACACATACATGAAAGATTCCTGCTCTCCTGTCTCTTTGTACAGAAGCGGTAGCAGAATGGAGGACATTATACAGAAGTACTGAGCAGTGTATCTGTGAATTCAGAACTAAAGTGTGATAAACATATACTAGAAAGGAGAAGCAGAAGCTCTGCATCTTTTCCACTCTCCTCCTCTTCCTCCCATTCTCCTCTCCACAGATCTCAACAGGCAGCTTTAATCTGATCCCTCTGAACTGGCAGGCAGTATGTCTTGTTTTGACCAATGCAGATTTTAGAATGAAAGATGAGTTTTGGAGGTGAAGTGGCTCATAAGTGGAGAAAGACATGGATTGCTCTAACTAGATATATTATGAAGTTTCTTATATTTGCTTGTACTATTAATTTCAGCAAGGAAATTGAAGTGAAGCTGACAGTGGCCTTTTAACATACCGCGGGCCATTAAACACGTGTAGTTGGATTTCAAGTTACAGTTTTCTGCATCAACATAAATTGCCTAATTGTGGTTTTTGTGTCAAGTTAAAACATAATACACCTGTACTATATGTTGAGCAACTTTATGAGAATTATAATGTAAAAAAAATAAATAAAATGTGCTGACTGTACAACTATAACACCAACCTCTCGGTAAAGGGCCTCTAAGTGAGACATGAGCGTGGAGGAAACATCTTTAGGAGGATGAAGAGAGGATGAACCTGAGGTTTCTGGTAAGAAATGGTCCGAGGAGGTCATAGAAGGTTTCTGATGGTCAGAGGAACCTACATCAAAACACAAGAAGCGATTTTTGTTACTTATAATCTGAGCGCATAATTCTGATTATTATTATTATTTTATATTTTTGCAATTTAATATTGAGCCGAATACAGTATGATGAGCAGCAGCTCCTGTTAATACATGTTAGGATAGGGCTTATTGTAATATGTATTATTACCAATTATTCAGCCTTAAGTATCTCCATAGCCCACCACACAGTATAATGTCCCTCTAGATCTCTCCACCCACTGTATGATGTCCCCACATCCACTCACACAGTATAATGTCTCCATAGCCCCCTCCCTCCTACTCACAGACTCCCACACACTGTATGATGTCCCCACAACCCCCACACACGGTATGGTAACACAACAGTCCTCCACACACCATATGATACCCCCACATACAGTATGATGTCCCCAGAACCCCGCACACTCAGTATGATGTCCCACAGCTCCCACACACAGTATGACCTCACATCTCCCCCCTACAGTCTGATGCCCCACAGCTTCCACACACAGTAAGACCTCACATCTCCCCCTACAGTATGATGCCCCACAGCTCCCACAGTATGACCTCACATCTCTCCCTACAGTATGATGCCCTACAGCTCCCACACGCAGTATGATCTCACATCTCCCCCTACAGTATGCTGCCCCACAGCTCCCACACAGTATGACCTCACAGCTCCCCCTACAGTATGATGCCCCACAGCTCCCACACACAGTATGACCTCACATGTCACCCTACAGTATGATGCCCCACAGCTTCCACACACACACAGTATGAAGCTGCCATAGTCCCAGACACACAGTATGATACACATACAGACCTTCACACACACCATAAGATTCCCCCACACATGGTATGTCCCTACAGCCCCACACGCTCAGTATGATGCCCCAACAGCCCACATACAATATGATTGCACCACAGCCCCTGACACACAGGATGAAGCTGCCATATTCCCCCACACACAGTATCATACCCCTACAGACTTTCACACACTATATGATGCCCCCATACACAATATGATGTCCCCACAGCACCACACACAGTATGATGCCCCCACAGCCCCACACATATATTATTTCCCCATGCTCAATGCACAATATAAGGCCACTATAGCCCCTCACACACAGTATGAAGCCCTCACAGTCCCCACACAGTATGAAGCCCTCACAGTCCCCACACACAGTACCCTCACACAGTTTGATGCCCCCACAGACCCTCACACAGTATGATGTCCCCACACACAAGTATGATGTCGCCTCAGCCCTTCGTACAGTATGATATCCCCATGCATAAGTAATAATCTTTAGCAGCAAATCATAAATGATCTTGACATACAGCCATCATTATCTGATGTTATAAGTTGGTCATATATTTAGCTACACTGGAAAACAACACATATCAATAAGACAGAGTCTGTGCACTAAGAGTTCTAGATGAACAAGAGATACAGTGACCTAGATATTGTAATGGTGGGATGCTCGGACTGCAGAAATAGCTTCAGCTGCAGCTGTGAATAATGTGTTAACTCAGGAAACGGAAGTTGAGCAAAAAGTTAGTAGAGGTTTGGAGATGTGAGAGAGAGGTGGCTAAATGTGCAAAACAAGTGACACTTCTGCTCTGCTTTTGAATCGGCCGGCACATGCTTAACAGCTTTTCCAGGAAAGAAATGCTTTGCGGCACACAAACGTCAGTCATTGGAAATATGTTGTAGCCATAGCCTATCAGGGGCCATACATCCACTACCCCCATCCATGATTATGCTGCAGCGTAGATGCCACGGCTGACACCACCTTAGTATGTACAGATATTCATTATGTAAACTAGGGGGCAGGTCAGCAGGCTGCACAATGAATACTAAGCATGTCATTAACTCAAAACTGAAAATAAAGATTAAAGAACAACCACAAGATGGATTTCATCACCAGGTATCATTATAATCAGCATAACGGTGCCGACCTGACACTGTCTGTAGGTTACTGTGCACAATCCTGCTGTCAGGTTCCCTTTGAGGGAGTGTGACACCCTTTATTTTTATGAATGATAGGGATTATGAAGCCACGTTAGTGGATATATCATGGTAACTACTGGGCTGCGCTTGCAGGAATGAATAATCCTCAAAGGTATAAACTTAAGGTTTTTACTCGGCAAACACGTTTCAGTGCCTTTTTCACAATAAAAAAAAACAAATATCAATGAATCCAAGTGTACTCAATCTCTGCCCACTTCGTCTGATTGTCAGCTGCAGCTTGTTTTGAGCAGTGTGCAATCTCGGCAGCAGCAGGGAGGAAGGACACTGAGGAGAAGTCAATCAGGCTAGGTGGGTGGGGATTGAGCTTACACTTTCAGGAAAGATTATACAGCCATTCTTACATGAACTATCCCAGTAAATACACCAGCCTCATCAGGTCTAAGGAATCGCATTCATGATGTAGAAGCTTTGTACTGTGAAATCTTGTGACAGATCCACTTACAGGGTAGTTTCGCATACAATGTTTTTTTGAAAACTGTAGTTTTAGAACCAAAGCCAGAACTGATTCTAAGAATAAGGAAACATACAAATCTTTCTTTATTTACTCCTGGCTTTGGTTGAACAAATCCATGCTTAAATCCATTCTAAAAGGATCTAATTTTGTAAAGATGGTAATTCAGTCATTCTATAAAAAAAATATATCTAATTTTTAATGAAAAAATCCCCTTATTTACCTGTATCCACCATAGTTGTCCCATGGTGATCGTCTACTGAGCTGAACGTTGCAGCCTGAGGATGAGGTATGGAAAACTCCATAACTTTTGTCCCCTGGTTGACTGTCCCCATGTGAATGCTGTGACTTGGTTGTGGAGGGTCCGAGTAGAGATGCACCTAAAAAAAACAGACGGTTCATCTATAGGTGAAGAACAGACCACAAGTACATAGACTTTATGTGGACGATGACTTTCCTTTATTTTAGCAGATACAAACTGTTTTATCATGGACTCGGGGATGTTTTTAGGAAATGGCCAAATGGGCAATAGCCTAAAGACCTTATTTTATGTGAGGGCCCTCAAGGCAAACATCAGGGTGACAGGGCCAGTTCCAGGCTACAGAGTCCTCTTCGCTTTCGATTTTTGGCCCTCACCAAGACTATAACTGTTTTATATTTCAGGTGATAGAGTTGCGTGTTGATATTTTGTTTTTTTTTGCTCTAGAAGCTGTAGTTTTTGTCAATACCATAGGGTTTATTGGGTTTCTGATTAAATTTCATTCAATTTTTTTAGAGAAATATTGACAAATAAAAAGAAATTGAGCTTTTTTTTTAATTTCTTTTTCACTTTCACTTTATGGGATAAGGATCAGATTTTATTATATTGAACACACGTGTGGTAGATCCTTATACGAGTGGCGATACCAAATGTTTTTTTTTTTTTTATAGATTTTATTCACATTCTGGGATAAGGCAGGGTGGGGCGATATGAACTTTTATATTTTTTAAACATTCTTTTAAATATATATTTTTTTTTTACATTTTTTATTTGTTTCCCCCGTGGGATTTGAAGAAGGGATCACTTGTTTGCTTGCACAGTACACTGATGTACTGTAATATTGTAAAAATGACCTGTCTCCTATGAAGCCTAGCCACAGGCTGTGCTTCATAGGTAGACAAATTTGGCTGCAAATGGGGCCCTCAGTAGGACCTCATTTGTATCATTGACACTCCGCAATTAAAGAGGTGGCCCATGGGAGTCGGAAGGGCCACTTTCCCCCATTTCTAACCTCTTAAATGCCGCTGTCAGGACTGCAATCGGAGATAGGTCTTAGATGCCAGCTGTATAACACAGCCAGCGCCCTCACTTTATGGAGCAGGATCACCTCTTGAGCCCGCTCCATACATGGAGTGCTACATGTATGGCGGATGTCACAAATTAAAGCCTGGACATAGTTGGCCCCTCCAGTGGCCCTTGAGACTAACCTGAGACTGGGGCTGAACTCCAGTAATCAGATGGGCAGGGTGGGAGTGAAAAACAGGGGTTTGCATTGGGATCGATCAAGATTGTTTTGCTTACTTTACTAATTGACCACATTTACTGCAAAAAGTCCCCAGATTTCTGTCCCTCTACATGCAGAATGCAGTAGTACCAATGCCTAACACCCTATAAATACATTTCCCATAGTGTCGGGTGTATATCATTTACGAAAATGTGCCACGCTTCTTACTTTAGCACCTAGTCTCAGACGGTCAATGGTATTTTCAGCTTCGGCATATTTAGTGAGCAGCTTGTGGTAATCCTCCTTTAAAGAAGTAAGACATGGGGAGGTGAGAGAAGGTGATTATGTATTAACTCTAAAAGACAATTAGATAAAAACAAAACAATACAAGCGTGAGAATGGAGAAATATTATGTCATGACAATTTTCAGAATGTATCTTTCTAATTAGTGCCCAATTACCGTATTAAAAAAAAAATATATATATATATATACGTGTATATATATATATATATTTAAAAAAATAAAAAAATAATAAAGATGAAATTACTGTCTTAAAATATAGCAGAAGGTGACATAGGGCCACATTTGTCAAAGTGGTATACAGAACATTTGGCCTTGCAACCAAAGTTCAGCTCTCACCTACAAAACTTTTTTTGCTAGGTTACTTTCCCCCATTGAGAATTTGGTGAACTTTTAATGCTTTGTATTTTCTCGCTGTACAAAGAACGCAGCGTCTTACAGGCCCAGCAAAGTGGATGGAATTGATAGAAATATTATGAAGACGTCTATGTGGTTTTTTTTTTACCTACACTTTTTCCTTATCTGATGCAATTCTGGGGGGAAATGTGCGCATAAAACTCAGCATATACAGACCTGCAGCTGATGAACCAGCTCAGTAGCTTCTTGCGGGGTCTTGAATTCTGGTGGTACGGCTGGTGACACAACTGGCTCTTGAACCGGCTTTTCGGTGCTGCTAAGCAGGACTTCCCTCACTATCTCTGCTGGAGACTTGAAGATAACAGGAACTCCTTGGCTTGGCATTTCTGGTCTACGTGGCTGAGGAGGACGATATCCCTCTTCGTCCTTTGGAAATCGGACTTTGGGTCCAACTTTGGAAAAATCAGGCAAAGGGTAGTTCAGTTGACCTCTGCCGTACAGAGGTGTGGTCGAAAGTTTGCTTTTCTTCATTGTCGGGGGCTCTCCATGCTGTGTCCTCGTAGGTGCTAAAACGGGCTTAGATCGTACAGTCCTGACCTGTTTAGAGTCTCTAGTAAGGTTGGAGATGTTTGTAGGGATTTGACTAGGGATGACTTCTGGGTTTTCCGCACTTTCTGTACATGAGGATTCAGGGAGAGTTTCATCTTCGATCCGAGGGGCAATGCTTAACCTACCAAAACGACTCGTGAGTTTTGTGTCCCAAGTGCTAGGGATGGGAGGGGATGATGGAGAAAGGGATTCGGTGGCATCTTGATCTTCTTGATTGGCTGGATTTTCGGAAAATTCGACTTCATTCTTGGGCTCTTCTCTTGATGTTTGGCCATATCCTTCATACCTTCTATGTCGAGGACTTCCATCAAAAAGCTCTGACTGTGCTTGGTTCCAACTCTCATCTTCATCCCTATCCCACGCTCCCGGGGAACTTCCTCGATCCACCTCATCTTCTGTCATATCCAATTGTTGGTCTCTGCTGGGGGGATGACGATCTAATGCAGAAGGCAATGTAATTGATTTACTGGCGTGTCCCAATGAGCTGTGATTTCCTAAAAGAATAAGAAATAAACAATAAATCAGACCTTTTGCTATGGAGGCCATTACTAATCTATTCCGGCCAAATGACTGCTTTAGGTGAGACCAATACTTGGATTGACCACAAGGAATTTGATAACGGGGAGAACTTTTCAATTCAGAAGGCAATAACGAATATAGAGCTTGGGAATGTGCAGGTTCTCATTGGGTAGATCCGGTTGGTGTAAATTAGAAAAAGGGTATGCAAATTACTTCTTCTCCAAAGAAGACAAATCATTTGCATAAAAGCTGAAAAATAGCTGCCAGAGATCACTTTTCTGCAAGTTTGATAATGATCTTCTCAATTTCAAGTACCGTATATAATTATCAAGCGAGTTAAGTAATTTGCGCCCACACATTATATATTTATTAATAGCCCAATTGTGCAGCATTTACGAGAACTTTGAACAGTTTGTCTACCCTCGTGACATCTGGTTATATCTGCATAGGAAATAGACTGACGATGGTAAATTAAAGAGGCTCCAGCCCACGGAGATCCGACAGTTTGGCCGGAAGCTGCAATAGTCTAGAGAATCTGGAAATGGGGCATTTACCTTAATATTTACTTACCTGTATCGTGACTGATAAAACCATCGCTGTTCCCCAAATTTTCTGTTTGAGGTCTTTCGTCAGCCACCCCAGATAAAATGAAATCTTCTTGCCAGCTGTGCCCAGCAGATCTGTCGTCTCCGGAAGGCGTTCCTGGGCAGAGTACACCCTCTTTGTATAGTTCCTCCATCCATTCTTCGTCAAAATCCAGCACCTGCTCCTCATCATCTTCCAGCTCTAGGTCGCCTTGACTGTCCACCTCCAAGAGCCCTTCTTCATGCATTCCAATGACTCCGTTCTCGTCCATGTACCGAGCAAAATTGTTCTCCTCTTCATCGCTGCTCTCACTCGGCCGCTGTCGATTATGACTGTCCATGGTCAGTGAGGGTGACAGGAGACCCCCACGGCCTCCCCCAGTGTCATATCACCTGCTGGAACACAATCATTTACAACACCATAAGCTAGTCGGACAGCGATAGTAACTTCACCAAAATGAGGGCACTTTTCACACGAGTGCAACCTCCCCTTGTCTTTTTCGTCTTCCTGTTTATCGCCTTCACTATCTCTAATCTTCCTGTCTGCTTCTTCCTCTCCGTTAATCTTTTCGATCTATTTTACAGTCCTCGCCACCTTTTCTCTGTTACCTCTCTACTCCCTTCTGCTTTTTTTTCATGCACTTGCCGCCTGCATTGCACAAACTTCCTTTCCAAACTTTTTTCTTGCATCAGATCCTTTGCAACTCTCATTTTCTTTCTTCCTCTCTATCCAATTTTTTTTCCCTTTTGCTTTCCATCTCACATACCTCTGCGTATTTTCCCGGCGCGCCGTCCAGCTTACAGCCATTTCTGTTGATTCTCCCGGCTAAGTCAGCTGACCGAAATAAAAAGCCTCTTCTTAGCATCCCTCCCCCTCCTTACCACATCCCCAGCTTCCCCCCTCCACTTCCCCTCCACTAGTGATGTAAGGCGACTATACCCACAAACCTTATGGCTGACCTGCGCAGATCGCAATGACAAAATCCACATCCTGAGACGTGTTCGGTTATGTGCGGGCTTGACATTTCGCCTTTTTTGACACACATGCCCTCCCATTTAATAACCCTCAGATTACTGGCAACCCTTCAGCAGCATTGTTACTGCCATGTTAAGTGGGCTCCGAGTTTCCTGCTCTTGGAAAGAATTACTTAATCACACTGACATGTTTTCTTCCATTCTTAAAAAGGAAATTAAAAGTCTCCTGAATCCAAGTTTACTTTGGACAATATATACTTTGTAGAAAGGGTTAAAACTTTCAGATTTAAAGGGACAGGACAATAATAATTGAAAACACGTTGTGTGCACACAAGCTAATAGTCCAGATTTGGGACCTGAGGCCTCACAGACAATGGTCAGTGACCCCCTGATGCTACTAATTGTACCAAGCCCATTTTCATACTTCTGATTTGACAGAGGATAAGTTAATTTCGGGGGATCTTCTATTATCATTGCAGCATGATGTAGGGGCTGAGAGCCTCATTCCACTGATGCTGTCATTTTGATAAAATCATTGTTTTCTCTGCTGCAGATCTAGCAGAGCTCAGAATGCTGAGCCCTGTATAACCCCGCCCACATCACTGATTGGAAGCTTTCTGTGTATCCTGTACACTGACTGCCAATCAGTGGTGGGGTCGTGGCTGGACTAGGAGGCACGAGACACCTAGTCCTGTAGTGATAATCTCCTGCTGATAAAACCGATTTTATTAAAACAGTATCATAGACTAGTAAGTGATACATCGCAGGAATCAGGGTCTCAGCCTCTACATCAGGCTGCTCTCAGATTACATAGTAAAAACCTGCTGACAGATTCCCTGTAAGGCTCTCATTTACTTTGGATAAATTGACCAAACTCACCAATTTCGGCAGGATCGGCCCTTCTCATATATATGAGGGCCTTCTGACTGTCCCCAGAAGATTGTGTGATTATTTTATATGAGATTTTTGTTGGGAGGCGAGATAGGCCGCTATCGGATGATTCGGGCAGCGGCTCTTTTATAGAGAACCCTCGGCTGAGACGAGCTCTTTTCTATCTGGGAGTTGGGAGAGAGCTGTGATTTGGTCGTCAGCCATCTTTCTATGTCAGTGTTTGTCAAATGTGCTTTCCGTTTTTTTATTTTTCCTCATACACATTACATTTTACTGAGCTATTCACGTGACCTTTTTTTTTTTGCATACAGACTGTCCGAATTAAAAAAATAGAGCTATGTCCTAATACGATCTGTTTTGCAGAGGGAACCCAACCATTTAAGTGAATGCCTCAGTGAGCAATAATTGGATCGGATCCTGGGAATCGCCATCCGTTTTTTTTTTTTTTTTGCAGGTGAGAAAATAGGATGACATGCAATGGTGATGGAGAAATAGAATGCAAACAGTCGAAAAAGCGGACAAAGTCCTTGTTCTTTTTCCTCCATGTAAAATGGACGCAGACATGTAACTAAGCCCATAATGATGAGAATCATTTTTGCCACTTGCCCGGCTGTACGAGTGCTCCAGAATGACTTTACCACACTGCCGGCGTGTGTCCGATTATCTGGTTCAGTATGATTTGCTTGTGCTAGTCCCCGTGCAATGGTGCCATATGGGTCACACACACAATAGAGGCATTAGCAGATCAATTCCACTCAGATGCCAGTGACCTATTAAAACACATGCCCAGTTCTAGCAATCTGATGGCTGCACAAGCCGCAGCATTAAATGTGCCACCCCTCGCACAATAGCGGATCCTAGTATCTGCCTAGGCTGCTAAAAAACATTTATTTTCTAATAAAATAAAAATTAAAGTTAATAAAAGTGTAATTAAAGGTAAATAAAATGACCAACTATACATTCATTGTGTCACTGTGCCCCATAGCCCGCCAGGATGCAATGCAGCCTTTTGGGGAATATGAATAGTACTGACGATGCCGATGATCACAAGATTGTTATTCAGCTTTCCAAGACTCCTGAATGGCCGAGCAGTAACATACCTGTTTTGCTGCCCTTGTTCACACAATTAGTTTAAATGCTGTATTTTTTTTGGATGGAAATTCAGCTACATTACACGGTGCTTTTTTCTTATTTAATGCATTTTTCCCCCTTGGGCTAAGTTCACACATTGCTGCTCCATTTACGCTCTGATAAAACCGCATCATTTTTTTTTTGCTCTGAATCTGGACAATTGTGGCAAAACAATATATTTTCTTGTTGCCACAATTGCAGAAAAAAACGCACATGTTAACGTAAACCTTACACTTCTATGCGGAGCCTGAAAACCATCTAAAATGGCGTAATTGTTGCATTTCTGCAGCAAGAAAAAAAAAAGGAAAAATGCATAAAAAAGCAGCAAAATCAATAAATGGAGCAATTTTCTCTTGCATACCTTGGTGCAGAAAACTGTAGGAATAAAAAAAAGCAGCATTTATGTTATGTGGGAACGTGACCATGTCTTGCTTTGTGTTAGCCAATTAGTCGAAAATATATATATATATATATAAAAAAAATGGCTAGATAAGGTGTGCAAGTGGGGCACATTCTCTGGGGCACTCCTGAGGGGTCCTAATGTTAAAAAATACCATTGAACCATGCATAGGCAATACTGCTATATTCAGTCCACATAATAGCGCCATATAGTGCCCAAATGATAGGCAGTATCCATATAACTTTTCCCACAGTCTTGGGCTATACAGTGGCTTTGGGAATAACACAGATGACGTGGTCAGATATTGCAATATAATGCTGAATCAAATGAAAGGGGCCACAAACTACCATGACAGCAAGTTGCAAACAATGGGAATCTTAGCTGCTTTTTTGTGACTTGCTTGTGGGTTGCAATGCGACATCATTCCATTCATTATGCTGCGATCTAGCAGCGACACACAGCGATCACTGTCTCAAAGTCGCAGTGTAGCCCCAGCCCCGGCCTGACGGAGTCCACAAAAAACACATTTCAATTGCTATATAATACTTCCATACATTGGCGGACACAAACAGAAAAGGGCCCCTGTGAAAGGACAATATATGGGCCCTTTGCAGCCCAAGAGGTCCTAAAAATGCAAAATTGCACCTGCTTTGGAGGTAGAAAAGAGCCCCCTTACCTCCTGGACCCCTGTGAGGCCGCACAGGTTGCACCAATATGTACGCCCCTGCTTCCATACTCCTCTAAAGGTGGTCTTACTGCTGGGGGCTCTCAGTTTAGGGCTCCCTATGTATAGGGGCACTGGGTAATTGCCTATGTTTTTAATTTGTGCACAATCCACAGTGAAAATCTCCACCAAACCCCGTTCACCTCTGCAATGCAAAGGATACAATCTGCGGCAGCATCGCAATGTAACCCGCGGATTTTCTGGGCCATTTTGCCATCCTGCCGTGATTGGGATTTTATGAGATTAGGAACATTTTATTGGAGCCATATTAAATAAAGAAAGAATTAAAATTGCAATTTCTGAAAAGGCGCAAACGAGATTAAGGCCATATTGAAAACCAGGCCGGCCGTGACCGAAAACTGCTGACGCGCTTGGCCCTATGTGCTCGTTCACACTGCTGACGGGTGCAGGAGCTGTTGTTCCTATGATAGCGTTATTCTCGTCCTTAAAACTTATCAGAATAGTGATTGCTGTGATTTTAGTCCACGCGGACCATCAGTCCGTGTGTGAAACCGCCATGTGCGCTGGCCATAGAGGGTCCGCGTGTCCAGTACCAGCGAAGTCGCTGGGGGGGTCTCTGTAGCGCTGCACCGATCGGTGACAGCTATTGGGCTGCTGCGTTCTCATTACTTCTGCTTGTCCGACATCCGTCCGAGGCTGCAGGGCGCCGCCGGTACGAAACGAGCGTCTGTCAATGTTATTTTACAACAGGGACTACTTTATTTTAAAAGGGCCTTTACCACTGTTACTTTATTGATTATTTTGAGCTCTATCCTTAAAGGAGAGTTCTGAAAATGGAAAATATCACCTCTCCCATGGGGGGTTAAAGGGGTTCTCAGGTGAAAACACATATCTGCAGGTGGTCCGGCCATCGAGACCCACACAGACCGGCAGAAAGGGGCCATTTATGTCCCCGTATGAAAATGACGCGGCGGATTGGACTGGACTGCCGGAAAAAAATAGGGCAGCGCTCAGTAGCCCCATAGGGATGAATGGAGCGGGGGTCGAGCGCACGCTGCACAGAGAAAAGACCCCATTCTGCTGATAAATAGGGGTCTCAGTGGTCGGACCCCCACCGAGCCATAAGTCATGGATAGGTGGCAACTTGCAATCACCAGAGATCCCCTTTAAGTGTCCGAGTGCCCCAGTGACCCTTTCTGGGTTGAGCTCGGGGACTACCGAGATAGCTGAGGAGTTGCCCATAGCAACCAATCAGATTTC